>OY764962.1:19972207-20324400 GCA_963668005.1 Melieria crassipennis
AGTGGATTTTCATACAACGGAGATACGGCAACAACCAAGGCCATGCAGGTGGCCAAGCAATTAGAAAATGCGTGTGACGCGGCAATGCCAAGGCGAAATGCCACAGTAAACAGACCTCCCGCATACTGGTGGACGGATGAAATTGCGGAGTTGCGTAGAGCTTGCATAAAAGCACGAAGAAAGGCTCAAAGGGCGAGGGGCCGACCAAACTTTATGAACTTGCATTCTAACTTTAGAGCAAGCAGGTTAGCGTTAAAAAAAGCAATAACAGCCAGCAAAAATCGCTGCTTTAAGGAAGTCCGTGACAGCGCTGACGCGGATCCGTGGGGACAGTCGTATAAAACTGTTATGAAGAAGGTGAAGGGGCCAAGAGCTCCACAACCCACATGCCCAGATCTATTAGAGAAGGTGGTGAACGAACTTTTTCCCCGACAAGAAGGCATGGGCCAAGTCGGTCTAGACGAAATGAATGACGGAAGTGCACGAAGTAGCGCCAGAAGAGGTGTTAGCCACGCTCTCGCGAATTAGTGATGGAAAAGCACCCGGCCCGGATGGGGTACCAAATGAAGCACTCAAGGCCGCAGTGCGCACAAGGCCCGATGTCTTTGCGGACCTCTACAGCGCGTGCATCAAGGAAGGGACCTTTCCAAAACGTTGGAAGCTACAGCGTCTGGTATTATTACTGAAACCTGGCAAGGCACCGGATGAATCGTCGGCTTACAGACCATTATGTCTGTTAGACACGGTAGGCAAAATATTTGAGCGCATTATATGCGACCGCCTACAAGTGTACCTGGAAGGAAAAGAAGGGCTCTCCAATCAACAGTTCGGCTTTAGGCGACGGCGGTCTACGGTTGATGCCATACGCACGGTGGTAGGCATAGCCCGCGAAGCAACGAGAGGAACGGGTGGATGGCCCACGATGAAATACTGCGCGGTCGTCACCCTGGACATTCGAAATGCGTTCAATTCAGCCAACTGGACGAAGATACTGTTGGCTTTAAAGAACTTTGGCGTCCCAGCATACTTGCTGCGAGTGATTCGCTGCTACTTTTACGAGAGACTACTCGAGTACGACACGGAGGATGGGCCGAAAAAGTATGCGGTATCTGGTGGCGTCCCACAGGGCTCTGTTTTGGGTCCAACCCTGTGGAACGCAATGTATGACGGCGTCCTCAAATTGGATCTCCCCGCAAACACTACATTAGTCGGTTATGCGGACGACATTGCGCTAGTAGCAATAGGCAAGCAGATATTGGACGTTGAGCTAATTTGTAATGACGCAGTATCCAGAATTCAGCGCTGGCTAAACAATGCAGAGCTTGACTTGGCCGCCCACAAAACGGAGGTAGTGCTGGTGAGCGCGAGAAGAAGAAGAGAAGAAATGGTGGTGAATGTTGGAGGCCACGACATACGATCTAAGCCCGCCATCAAATACCTAGGAGTACTGATAGATTCACGATTAACTTTCAAGGAGCACCTAAAGTCAGTCGGTAAAAAGGCGGCAGCAGTAAACGGGGCGCTCTTCCGCATGCTCCCCAACATAGGAGGACCGCAAGGAGCCAGGAGGAGACTGCTCTCCACAGTCACGGATTCTATCGTCTTTTACGCAGCGCCGATATGGGCAGGCGCAAAGCACACACACATGCGTGAGGCAAGGCAGGCTTACAGGATAAGCGCTCTAAGGGTGGCTTGTGCATACCGAACGGTATCCGAGGAGGCGGTATGCGTGATTGCGGGGAAAGTACCGTTTGACATTCGTGCACGGGAGTTGCAGCAGCTGTATACAACTCAAGGCATAAAACCGACAATAGAGCAGAAGTTAGAGCAACGGAACAAATCGCTTAATGAATGGCAACTAATATGGGAGCAAGTAAGCAAAGGTCGGTGGACGTACGAGCTGATCCCCCGAATAAAGACGTGGATGCAGAGAAAGCATGGAGACGTAGACTACCACCTAACGCAGCTGCTGAGTGGGCATGGGTGCTTTTTGTACTACCTACATAAGTTTAATTTAGCGGACACTCCCTTCTGTCCAAATTGTCAGGGAGAGGCTGAGAGCGCAAAACATATAATTTTAGACTGTGGACGCTTTGACCATGAGCGGAAGGAGCTTGCACAAGTATTCGGAAGTTCTCCGACGGTGGAGAATTTCGTTATGGAGATGTGTGACACGACAGAAAAATGGAATGCTGGGTGTACATTTGCTGCTCGAGTTATGTTAAAGCTATGCGATATAGAGCGGGAGCGAAAGCGCGTAAAGCGACAAGAACAGCTTGTGGAACAGGAAGTACAATCTGCAACATCAATATTGCTGACAGGGGAGAGGCAGTTACCAGATGAAATGGGCTCGACACTACGAGAAACATGACAAAGACCATGACTAATGCTTGAGATACAAGCATTAGTCAAAACGGCCTCCTTGACGTAATTACCTACCGGTATCCCAGGGGGGACTAACCGTCGGACAGTGAGGGGGTTTTAGTGGGTTAAAGTCTCACACTGACTGGGTGGCTTTCGATGCTTTCCCCCTAAAAAAAAAAAAAAAAAAAAAAAAAGATAGATAGATAGATAGATAGATAGATAGATAGATAGATAGATAGATAGATAGATAGATAGATAGATAGATAGATAGATAGATAGATAGATAGATAGATAGATAGATAGATAGATAGATAGATAGATAGATAGATAGATAGATAGATAGATAGATAGATAGATAGATAGATACATAGATAGATAGATAGATAGATAGATAGAAATGCAAAATTTATCCATCCCATGACAGGCGCCTTGACATATCTATGTATATGAATATTTCCCATTAAGCTATTTATCATTCGTTCAACATCAACAGGTGTCGGTTAAGTGTTACATTTTGAATGCGGCCACAGCTGTCACTCCAATGTTGACACATTCACACAGCAACAACAACAGTATTTCCATCAAAGTGACACTTGTGGGCTCACACAACAAACAGGTGCGACGCGACAAATGATGGATACAAAAAGACAATAATTGCAGCCTCTTAAAATTATGGCAACACTGCATGACAACAACAACAACAAAAAAATCACCCACAACTGGTGTAAGCAAATCAACGGCAACACCTCATCGACACTGCCGCATGCAGCTCGTCATTTATGCGCTGACACACCGTCGCACTCGGGCGATGGTGTCGCGCGGTTGCGCCGACATCAAATTTGCATATAGAATGCGCGGAAAATTAAAGGCCCACAACGAGCAACAAAGAATTTCAAATGCACCAAATTTTGTGTCGTCTATCTACAACATGAGTGATTTTCCTCAAGCTGCTAGTTGATTGTTTTCTGCTAGCGTTGTTGTTGTTGTTGGTGGTTCCTGTAGTTGTTTGCTTTCATTATTGTAGCCGTGTTGTTGGTGTCGTTGCTGTTGTCGTTGGCTGCGCGTTGAATGTGCGCAACTTTACATTTGACCTAATTGCGCGCATACACGTCAGCAACTCGACTTGCCGCAGCGCCTCGCTGCTCGGCCACGCCCACCAGCGCCATGGCTGACATCAACACTTGGCCGCAGTCGCACCAAACGCAGCAGTTGCCACTTCCACTTCGGCATGCTTTGCCTGCGGAGTGTTTGTTCTTGATGTTGTTGTTGCTGTTGTGGTTGTTGTGCAAGCGTTGACATTGACGTGCAACACAAGTGAAAAGTTGCTGCTACACAACGAGCGCATCGATGTTGCGCTAAATACACGTATGCGCATGTGTGCATGTGTGTATGAGTTAACTTTGTGCAAACAGCAGCGGCGACGGCAGTGGCATTGTTGTTGTCATTTCTTGTAGCATTGATTTGATTAGCGCTGTCGTTGTTGTAGTATGTTATGCTTAAGAATTATAGCAGCGAATGTGTTTTGTTTACCTTTGCTTTGTATGCAACGGCAGCCAGCTGTGTGGCAGCGACATTCCAGCTAAATAAGTGTCGTTGAGAATAGGTGGCAACATAGTCCACGGCAAAGTGACTGCGACTTGCTTTGCTCTAATCGAGTTACACGCTTCATTTCAATTATGTCTGCTTTTATTTGTTCTACGCTCAGTGGGAAGTTTTGCTGGTAACTTTTTCTTCTTTTTTCTTATTTTTGTTTTTATACACCCTACACAGCGTAGTTGGGGTATTAATGCTACGATGGAGAGGTTGCAACGTTCAAAAGTAAATTTGCCTTGTCCTGTGATCTGTGAAAATCTTTCGTTCCTAAATTCAGAAGGAATACTTCTGCTTTCCTTCTCGGGCCTAACACAAAACACTTAGTAGTTCTGCGGCTTCCCCAACTAGACCAACGCTCCCTATGTAAGCTGTTTACATAAAATTTGGTCCAGTTAAGAGTGCCTGCTAGACTGGTGCCAATTATTAGTTCTGGTCCCAAGGGCGTGCCTTATTATATCGAGAAACCGACCAAAGCTTCATCTTACATTCTTGGACAATCTTCGAAATCTCTCGCGCGTTCTCCAGGGCCTTAACACTAGATGCCCAAAGTAGTCATTTTGACAACATTGTGGTATTTTATTGTAAATAACTCTTATCGCATCGCTTTCTAAAAAAATATCTTACGTGACTTTTACTAATTTTTAAAGCTAAATGGAATAAATAAATTAAAGTATTGTAAAAAAATTGTTTACCCCAATTTTGCAAAATTTAAATGCCCAAAAGTAGTCATTTTGACTACCTATATAAGATTTTCAGCAAATCGTACTGATAAATAGAGAAATATGCATCCTCAATTGCGACATATGAAAATTTCAAATCAATGCAAACATTAAAAAAATAATATCATAGAATTCAGAATGGCGAAGACCTCCGACTGGAAGACGGTTGCCAGCCCTCTCAAAGAATAGTAACAACTGACACTCTCATTAAGGTGCAATCCAACCTCTATCGGTATTGGAACCGTCAGTGAAGTAACTGGCCGTCAGGTCCCCTAGAATGTACTCCGGATTATAAAATTGTTCGTGCGTCGGGAACCTGATTTTAAACTTTATCCCAAAGGATCCTACAGGTGTCAAGCGGTCCTTAGGGGCCAGCAGCAACGGATAGTGCCCTGACAACGTCCCAAAGATTTCTCTCTGATCCGAGTTCCTTTCGCCGTGCCACGGCCCGTAGGAATACAGCCGACATGTTGTCTTCATTGCTTCCTGTTGAACTTTTAGTGACTATATGGTCACACTAAGCCTGAACTCAAATGTAATTAATTATGCTTCATATCAAATCGCTCAACAAATGTTTTCGCAAATATCGAAAGAAAAATAATTCCAGTACATTTGGCTTATCTGATCTGATCGTTTACGAATTTTTACAAATTGGTGTGACATGAATTCTTAACTTATTACGAGTCATACTCATTCATTTGTGTTTTTTTTTAAAGGTTTAATTGCAACTATATGACTTATAAGTCATTTGAAATTTAATGTAATGTAGACATTTAGAGGACAAGAATAAGGAAAATGAGTACAGTATGAAAAAGTCATTAGAAAGCGTCTAAAAAAACCGCATTCTCATAGTTTTCTATTTTTTTGCTTCAACAAACAACAAAACTCAACAATGTTGTTTTTCGTTTACTACTCATTTCCCGTTTTCAATTTAGAGATTCGAAATTTGTTTCCGCTTTCAATTCTCCTCCTGCCATTTCCGTGTAATGTGCACTTTCGAGCACAACATAAAACAACAACAAATTCACACTTTGCAAAACTGTCGTCCAAAAACTTGCACTTCCTGTTAGCAGCAGTTGAGTTGAATTCCGTAGTTGAATTCGGTAAAAAGTTCATAACCTGAACTGCCAATGTAATTTTGCATTGCACAAAAGAACAGTCAATGAAAGTATGTGCAACAACAACAACAAAAAATGAGAATTTTACATATTTTTGCAGTAAAATGTGCTATAAAAGTGATTGTATTAACACTTTCACGACCAATGGGTATACATATATTTTTTCCTTGTTCACTGTAGGAAGTGTTGGACCCTAACCAAATTTTTTTCAACTGTCGCGATTTGGAATTGTTTCATGAAGTCGTACTATTCTCTCGGATTTGTCAAGCAAATAACAAACAACCATCACATGTCAGGTATATGAAAATGTTTTTATGCCTTAATTAGTCTAATTTTTATGAGTTGATTTTCTCATTTTATTTACCGATTTATCGGTTTATTTGACCGTAAATATGTTAGCCCAAATTAACAAGCAGCGAATAAAAAAAACATGTACAATCAAATTTATGACACATCAGTAAAATCCACACAAAGAGATTTTTTATTGAATTTGGCGACCATTCGCCTCTAAGCCCAACAAAAATATGCGCCAACGTGTGCAATGGCGTGTGAAAAAATTGTTGTTGTTGTTGGAGTGAGAAGCGTTCGAAATTACCATTCATACACACACTGTTGACTGACAAACTGTCCGACATTGCCATCAATGCACGCGCACACGGCAATGGCACGAAAGCCATAAAAATTATCCACAATTGAATGAAAAAAAAAAAACAGCAAAAAACAGCAACAGCAGCGGAAATAAAGGGCGGCCATAAATGAAATGAGATGTAAAGCGGATGCAGGACAATAGAAATTCAATACCAGCGCCATCAAAGCGAAGTGCAGACCTCACCAAAAATGCAAATAAACAGCAAACAACAAAAAAAAATAGAACGCGTGCGCGCAAAAACGAATGTCATAAGAAATGTCATAATGGCAAATGTCGTTTGGTATGTGCGGACAATTGTTTCGATTTGTGTGCGTATGTGTGTTGGCGTCTTTGTATGTGTGTCAAGTGTGCTGTTATCGTTTTCGCTAAGCGTTCCATTCGAATCTATTGTTCAGTGCATTCACTTTATTACGCCCCGCCGCTGCCGCTCACACGAAACAACAATAAATTTATGGACACATGTGAATATGAATGGGAATGTGTGTGTGTGTGTGTGCGAGTTCATTGTGCAAGTGTATTGCGACTGTGCGAGTGCGTCCGCAGGGCGGCAACGCGTGCGTGGATCCAACAAAGTGTTCATTTTTCATTGCGCCAAATGTGCACTGTGCCAGCGTCAACAGTTCAACTGTGAGTTGAACGCACACACACACACACACATGGATCACTCATCGACAACGTACAAATGAATCGAAACACCCGCGCAACGTGTCGTAATATAAATCGAATGAAATCGCAATGAGCGCATTCGCTTGCGACGGCCTGTCGAACAGTGTCCTGTTGCCATACAAAAGACGGCCAAAAATAAAGGATGTGTTTCGAATTTGAGGACATTTTTTACGAAGACTTGAAAACAAAATCGGTTATTTCCAATACTTAACTTATTGTAATTTTTGTAAATTTTGCTTGGGGGATGTTCCTAACGTCCTGAAGGAGGCGTGATCGGTATGAGAAGGTTTACATATTTATTCATATGATTATCAGGTCTAAACAAAATAGGGTCTGAGATCTCACGGCGGGGTTCGAAAATGAATATCAATGAAGCAGTTACCTCGATAGAAGGTGAACTATTTTCTGATCTACCTAAAAGAATTTAAAAGTAACTATAACTTTAACTGATGACTAAAAAATTAACCGAAGTGAAATTGTCAATTGATGAGATTGAATGAAAATTTTGAGAAATTAAATGCTCTTTGACTATGTAGCAGTTTGAGGTTCAAAAGCTGACTGAGTGAGTCATAGAAGGGAATTGAATCGGCAAAATTCAGGAAACGAAAAGCAAAGTTAATAAGAATCTTCAAGCCGATTTATACCAGAGGCATAAAAAGATCTTCATATGAAGGCAGCATATCCCAGACTAGAGCGCAATAAAGTAACTTTGGGGTAAATGATAAATTTAAAGGTCATTATGGCCAGGTTTAGATACAAAAGGTTCCTTTAGAGCTTAACAAAAGTAATGTAGTTAGTAGCAAGTAATGGTTCAATTAAGAGTTATCATTGTTATTGCACATATCTGCAGAGCTTAATAATTTTTAATAATTGACTGGCACGACAGCCCGCTTACGCGAGACTAAGGCCTAGCTTCCCGCAACTACCCGTGTTGTGCGTGTGAATTTGTACACGGGTTGGAGGGACCTACAGTTTTATGCCGGTTCCGAACGGCAGGTTGGGAGCTTTTTCATAAGCAATTTTTACTCTCAGAGGTTTGCCATTTCCAGCTGAGAGGAGCCAAGCTGCAGAGCTTGGCTCGATAAAAAAAGTGCACTCGATTGATTCTATGATTCACTTTCTATGTCAATGTCCACTACAGTCAGTGAGGCTCAAGTGTTTGATATGACGCTTTCTTATGGAACTAACAGAGGTAACGAAAGTACAATTATCGAACCTTGTAATTTTTAACAGGGAAAGCAAATAATTCAACAACTACAATACCTTGGATTCTGACAGGAGCCCGGACTTTCCCACACCCGTCTTCCGAACCTTATCCAACTTAAGTATTTATATATAGTAAGTAGATACCCATACAAATATGTCAAATTGTCTAATAAAGACTTCTGAATGTGAAATGCACAGAGATCTAAAATAACACAGTACAACAATTTTAAACTTTTTGTATGCAACAGAGTAACGACCGTATATTTCTGAAAGAGGACGTCGTACTGATCATTTTTGCCGAACAAAGTAATAGTCCAGCAAGTCTGAGTTTTTTGTAATTCGCACATAAAGGATAAAGGGTCCCTATAGACTTTTACACGGAAAGGATAAAAACTTGAAGAGCTTTGATATCTAAGACAAAGTTGTTTGCATTAACAGTGTGAATATTTTTTGTGTGGACATGAACCCCCTCCCCCTTTCCTTACCCTCCCTTTTTCATGTTTTTCGGAAAAATTTTTCATAAAAAGCTTGTATTGAGTAAAATATTGAAACAAGTAATATATTGTTTTTTGAGAAAATATTCCTTATTAAAAAATAGGAGGGGTCTTCAAACACCAAAACTTTCTCAAAACTTCCCCAAAAAATAAAAAGCCTTAAACACGAAAACTTCATTTAATACTTTTTTCATTAATTGCTTGCTTTGCCTGAGATGTTGAGAAAAACGTTGAATATTAAACAAAAAAATATTTTCCATTGAAAAATAGTTCAGGTGGAAACAAAAAATTGCCCGAATTTAAGAAATTTCTTAAAATATTGCTTAATATTAATTATTCCCAATAAGCCTTTTTTTTATGAGACCTGTAACTATTATCATTTAATAAATATTTTTTAGTTGCATAATAACTGTTATAAGAAACAAGTTTCCGTTGTCGATAATTATTATTTTGGGAATTTTTGTTTACGTTGATTTATAACTTTTATTTATGCTTTTTTTATTTACATTACCGATAACTATTATTTAGAGAAATTTTTCTTTACGTTTAACTTTTTTATGATTTTTTTAATTAACGTTGCCGATAATTATTATTTTGAAAAAACATATTTTTACGTTGAATTACCATATTTTGTGTATGAATTGATTTTTAATTGTTTCAGATTGACAAACGCAAATTAAGTGCAGAAAACTAATTTCCACCAATAACTAAACAATTAAAAAATCATTTATACTCAAAATGTGGTAAGGCAACGTAAAAAAAAATTTATTTCATAAAAGTTATGAAGCAACGTAAAAAAAATCCCAAAACAAAAGTTATAGGTAATGTAAATGAAAAAAGTCATAAATAAAAGTTGTGAAGCAACGTAAAAAAATCTCAAAATAATAGTTATCGAGAACGAAAAAAAATAATTTGTTTCTCAAAACAGTTATTACGCAACGTAAAAATTAATTGTCTCAAATAGTAATTATAATCAACAAAAAATTTATGTTGCATTGTAATAGTTACATTCCAATTATTTTCTTAAAAAACTTATAATCGTTAAGTCCCTGGAAATGCATGTTGCATCAATGCCAACTAAACATCCTCAACTTCAAATAACTGTACCAACTAAAACTATTAGTTAAACATGTTAAAGACTATACATACAACACATGTTCCCAACTTAGCGAGACTATTTTCTATAAAAATGAGATCAATATTTTCGAATATTGTGTTACTTTGACCTATTTTTGTGCATTGACTGTGCACTGCGCACTGCGCCACAATTTTTCAAGTTTGCTCGTTTGACTGCGTGTGTGTGTGTGTGTTGGCTATAAGTGTCAGCAGCATAAGGTGTTGCAGCTGCAAAGTGGCATTTTATGGAACACTTGAAAAATTATTTAAAGCACGAAAAGTAGCATAAAAATATGAAATTATTGCCAAAGTTCGACACATATTCTTCAGTCAAGTGTGCCAACTGTTGCCAGCGTGCAATGGATTCGTGTCAGCGATGGGTGCAATGAGAGGTAAAATTTAGTGGCAAAGAATGATTTGAGTTTGTCTTAGAAACGTCTTTGGGCATTGGGTTAGGTTATTATTCTTAAAGTTCATATTTTCAATGTATTCCACAATTAGTTGGGGTATTACTTACTATTGTCGATTGTCGAGTGGCAATCCAGAAGTTGAGGAGCGATACTAAAATTATTTTCGAAAGTTGAAGGTACAAATATTTTTGCCCTTATCATGCACAATAACATAGATCTTCTAGCTCGTAGTGCACTTTTTCCATCACTTACAATAATAATCCACAAATATTAGTAATTTTATTTAATTCAAATATAAATTATCTGTACTTCTGCGTTAAAGACGAACAATAACGTAAGAACGTTTGTAAGTTTAAATGCATTTTTTCGCGCACCAGTGGTCTTTCTAAGTTTTGGTCCATCAGTTCGCTTTTCAACTTTCTATCTTTCCTTACTTATCTCTTCTTAATTGATGTCTATCTAAGTTCAACATGGTTCCTGCTTTCACTGGCATATCACCTGAGTGTTGAGTAGGTAGTTAGGTAAATGTGAGGGATTCAGCCCTGAGTTGAGAACACACCCACTCGGACATGAATTTGCCTCTTTTATAACACAAAAATTTAAAAATATGTTCACACCTGAAAAAATGCATACGGGCGTTAAACTAGAGACCAAACATTGTAATACTGCATACTAAGTTTTTCATTTCTAAATCCTTTGTCCTTTTAAAATGACTTCAAAATTTTGAAGGGGATACAAAAATAAAAAAATATAAAAAATACTTAACCTAGTTGGAATATGGCGATATGTATATCAAATGTTGCAGCCTGAGCAGTGACGACCTCGCCGTTGTGAGGCTCACGGACGCGCGCGGGCAACCCTTGATGGTAGCAGCGGCTTACATGGCCCATGACAAGCCGGCACCGCCAGCGGAGGTGCAGACGCTAGTGGAGGCAGCCCGCACCGCGAAGTGTGATCTGCTGCTGGGGTGTGATGCCAATGCCAGGCACACACTTTGGGGCAGCAGTGAAGACAACGAAAGAGGTGAGTCTCTCTTCAGTTTTATTTTAGATAATAACCTTAGTGTTTGTAACTTGGGTAACTCTCCTACTTTCACCTTCCCGAGCTCAGAGAGCTTTCAAGGGTGGGAGGAGGTACTCGACGTAACTCTGCTACTCGACCAGACTAATTTGAACATTGAGGGCTGGAGGGTGTCCGACAAAAAGTCTTTCTCGGACCACAAATACATCATGTTCAGTGTTGACACACCGGTGTGTACTCCAAAAAAGTTTAGGAACCCTCGGAGGACGGACTGGAACCGGTACGAAAGAATCGTGAAGGCCCAGTTCCAAAGGTTCCCGAAGTCTAGCATTGGCTCTATATCCGAGTTAGAGAAGAGAGCCAATCGGCTTGAAAAAACTCTGGCTAGGGCATTCGACCAATCCTGTCCGATCCGTCACGAAAGGAAACCAATTCCACCGTGGTGGAACACAGAGCTTTCTGAGTTGAGGAAGGAGACCAGAAGGGTCTTTAATGAGTCCTATAGGACCAATTTTTGGCAGCCATACAGGGAGTGTCTGCGCAGGTATAAGCGAGCTATAAGATCTGCCAAGAGGCAGTCCTGGCAAAACTTCTGTTCTTCGATTGAGAACGTTAAGGAAACGGCCAGGCTAAGCAAAGCTCTTGCCAAGGGATATTCACCCCCGACGCTCTTACATAGACCGGATGGGACAGCCACGGAATCAGTGGCAGAGTCATTGGAACTCTTAACGTCCACTCATTTCCCCGAATGCGTTGTGACCGCACCCAGGGTGCTACCAGTTCGAAGTCCTAGGGCGAGAGCGGTCGCCCAAAAGGTGATCTCTAGGGAGGTGACCCGCTGGGCTATCAGCTCTTTCTCCCCGTACAAAAGTCCCGGTCCAGACCGAATTCTGCCCATCATGCTACAAAGAATGGGGGAAGACGTAATGGACTGGCTTCGAGAGCTCTTCGTCAGCTGCATAGCACTAAACTATGTACCCAAATCATGGCGGAAAGCCAGGGTGGTATACATACCAAAGGCAGGCAAAAGAGGGCATGTCCTTCCGAAGGACTTTAGGCCAATTAGCCTGACTTCGTTTGTGTTAAAAACGCTCGAGCGCGTACTGGACACGTATATAAGAGGAAGCCTGGAAGAGAACCATCTTTCCGCGGCTCAACATGCATACATCAAGGGTAAATCCACCGAGACTGCTCTGCACGAGGTCGTGAGGACCGTGGAGAGATCTCTGACGTTTAAAGAATATACCCTGGCGGCGTTTCTTGACATTGAAGGAGCATTTAATAACGTGGACAAAGAGGCCATAGTTAACTCCCTGCTAGACCTGCAGGTCGAGGGTTGCATCTGTTCGTGGATTTCGGCTCTGCTAAGTAGCAGACAGATCCAGGCTGAACTCGGCAACTCGAGTATCACACGTTATGCAAAGAGGGGGACACCCCAGGGAGGGGTATTATCTCCATTGCTATGGCTTATTACTTTGAACCCCATACTGATGACTCTTAACCGGGGTGGGGTCAAGGTGGTTGCGTACGCCGATGACATCATCATTATGGTGACAGGGCCGTTCTTAGATACAATCAGTGACATCCTGGAGGGTGCTCTGAGGACTCTGAGCAGCTGGGCCGCTCGATGCGGGCTGGGGATTAATCCTACCAAAACAGAGCTGCTACTATTTACAAGAAAGTACAAGGTTCCTCCATTTCGACTGCCAAAGCTCAACGGTAACGAGCTCAGGCTATCCTCAGAAGCTAAATATCTTGGAGTCATATTGGACACCAAACTTAGCTGGAAAACTAATATACATGAGAGGGCCAAGAAAGCACTGGTAGCGTACTACTCGTGCAGCAGACTCTTCGGTAAAAAATGGGGCCTACAACCGAAGATGGTTCGTTGGACCTATACAGCGATAGTTCGACCAATTCTCACATACGGAGCACTGGTGTGGTGGCCAGCGCTAGAGAAGAACCACAACATCAGTAGACTTAGTGCAGTGCAGAGGGTGGCGTGTGTCGGGATCACGGGGGCCTTGAGGTCCTGCCC
The DNA here is from genome assembly GCA_963668005.1 of Melieria crassipennis. Classification (NCBI taxonomy): domain Eukaryota; kingdom Metazoa; phylum Arthropoda; class Insecta; order Diptera; family Ulidiidae; genus Melieria; species Melieria crassipennis. Next base: position 19,985,601 of record OY764962.1, read on the forward strand.
TTCTGACGCTTTAAATACGCTTCTTCATCTGCTGCCGATTGAATCTTTTATTAGACGGACGGCCGCTTCTAGCGCATTGAGACTGAGAGAATCATCCCAATGGGCGGAAAGACCTTACGGACACAGTAACATCCTCACGAAGGTTCCGATGGACCTAAGGGGGGATACGGACTACACAAAAGAATGTGCCGACTTTGATGTTAGGTTTTCCACGCTCTTTCCCTCCAGAAGGGAATGGGAGCGTTACGCATCCTTGTTTACAAACGTAGAAACCGCCCTATACACAGACGGTTCAAAGATGGACTGTGGTGTTGGGGCAGGCATTTACTCTAGGGATCTGGTAGTGGAAAAAGCTTTTCACCTACCAGATATATGCAGCGTCTTTCAAGCGGAAGTCTTTGCAATAGGAGAAGCCTGCAGGATTCTCCTACGGCAAGAAATCCAGAGTAGGGATGTTTACATCTTTTCAGACAGCCAAGCGGCCATTAAGGCACTCACCAAGCCCATAGTGAAATCTAAACTAGTCAGAGACTGTAAAGAATTGCTAGGGTTGGTGAGCGGCCGGGTGGATCTTACCATCTGCTGGATACCCGGTCACGCGGGTATCAGCGGAAACGAGTCAGCCGACGAGCTGGCCAAGGTGGGATCCGCCATGGACTCACAGCCCGAAAGGGTGGCACCGCCTTTAAGTGCAAGGCTAAAACAGTTAAAGGATTATTTCCTGAGGAAAGCGGATAGTAGGTGGAGCAATCTTTCCAGCTGCAGAGTGGCTCGACAGATCTGGCCACGCTACAACTCCCACAGAACCAACGATCTGCTGCTAAATTCTCGTAGGAATGTTTCTAGGCTAACAGCCGTGATCACGGGTCACTGGCCAATTGGCCTACACGCGGCGAGATTGGGAATCCCCCACAACCCCTTTTGCAGAAGCTGCAGAGAAAGCAACGAGAGTGAGACACTCGAACACTTCCTCTGCGGCTGCCCTGCCTTAGCATTTAAAAGACTAAATTCCTTGGGGAACAGTCTGATTAGCTCTCTAGCTGATCTGTCTGAGACAAGACTGATATGCATCAAGTCCTTTTTGGACGATGCGGGTTGGCTTTAAGGTCCAGTATCTTCTCCCACGCAGGGAAGACCAAATCGAGGAGGCGACAGCAAAACGGCACATAGTGCTACTTGGGTGTGCTCAGTGAGCACGCAGTCGCTGCTACCTACCTACCTATATCAAATGAAAGAGGAAAGGCTCAAGAATTTAAATAAAATTTATTTTTTATCTATTTATAAAAAAAGGATATTGAAAAGTTCCTTTGAAAATTTTAATCCTTTATATCCTTGAAAATTTACATCGAATTTTCTTGAAAAGTAAGTATTTTAAAACCCAAAATCTCCTTGATCACGTGTCATTTAAAATACTGATACTCAAATAAATTAGAATTTTTTGGTACTTCATTAGAATTGCAGCTTCCGCCTTTTTTTTAATAACTTACGAACCAATAAAGTTAGAGTAATGAAATTTTGACACGTGATCAAGGAGATTTTGGTTTTTAACATATTTGCAATTCGGGCAATTAAATCGGTAGCAGGGCAAATTTGGTACATTTCGTCCAAAGTGGCAGCTGTGATGACAGTTTGGATAATTGAAACAAGAAAATGTTGTAGGCGTTGCTGACAATCAGAGCGCCAAATCAGTCGCACACATCTGACTGAATGCAACTGAAAATCCATAACGGCAATAATGACAACCAGGGCTGGGAGTGAAGAATGTGAAATCACGTGTGCGTTACGCTTTAGGAAACGAACAGACGACCGCGGCGCACGAGCACGTTGTGTGATGTGTGCGCGTGTGTTTGTGTGTGTGGCGGTACGAGTACAATTAAAAGTGACATACGTATGCGTGTGTACGTGTGTGTTTGTGGGAGTCTGTGCAGAAGTTCACGTTAAATGGCATTGGTTACGCTGGCAGCTGAAGACTAGAAGGACATCAAAAGCAGACAGTTTTGAGACAATTGAAATTGCACAAATTTTCTTATAAATTTCAGCAGTAGAAATTTTTAGCGTAAATTTTTAATACACTTATTAGTTGACATTTTGTAGGTGCATTTTTTTTGACAGATTTTAATCAACTTGCAGATAAACTGCCGCTGCTGCTTGACATGCGGCTCGTATGCTCTCTTGTGAGCGCTCACTGGTTCGCTCTTTCAGTGCAGCCTCACTGCGAGCTGCAGCTGCAACTAATTTGCGCAAAAATTGCATTTCCCGCAATTCGATTTTCTCATTGACAGCAGCAGCAGCACCGCCACCTTGACGCACCCACCACTGCCGCGCCAGCCCAAACACCTAAAACTCGCTCACATGGCGCTACTGTGTTTGCCGTCACGAAAGCAACCAAGTGCCGACCAGCAGCTGCAGTGGCGGCGGCGGTGGCGGTGACGGCAGCAGCATGCAAAGCTTTTGCGATGCTCGAACACATCTGCCGGTAGCCGCGTGAGGCGCAAAGCACCCCAGCTGACACATGGACGGCACGCAAGCTTTCGCCGTGTCCTCCTGCTCGACTGCAGATAGACAGACGAGCGAGCGAACGCCGAGCAGCCATCGAGCTGGCGCGCAGGGCACAGCGGCGCAGAGAGACAGCAGCAAACGGAGCAGCCGCTGCTTGCAAACAACACTGCTTGCAAGAAGAAGAAGAAGAACGAGAGCAAGAAGAAGAGCGATTTTTGCAAATGTTCAACGGTGTCTGACAGCTTGCCGCCGTCAGAGTGTTTCTCGCTACAAACGAGTGAAGTTGTGGAAAACAAGAAAATTCACGAGCGTTGCGAATTGTGTGGTAACCCAAAAAACAACAACAACTACAAAAATAAATGACAACAAAAAATTGAAGAAAATTTACTGCCCTATATTAATGCAGCAGCAATTGCAACAATAACAACCACAAATCGAATTTGTGAAAATGCTGCTAAGCATTCAAAGTGAAAATTGCACTAAAAATAAAAAAAATTGAAATTATAAAAAATTCCAAATGAAAACGACGCAAGCGTCTGGCGATTGAAATTGGCATGCTATAAAATAGTTTACAAAAAACCACATACAACAACAACAATAGGCACTCAACAATACAAACAACACCGCTCAACAATGGCCAAAAGAATGGCAACAACAATTTGAGTGCTTAACGAGCTCGCGGCCGTTGCAAAAAAAAAAAGTGAATCAATGAAAAAAACCACCTCTGCTGGCCTTAATCGATGCGATGGGATATTGCGATGTCTGTTTGTTGCTGCTGGCTTGTTGCAAGTGCAAAGTGGCGGCAGCAAAGTTTTGCTGCAGAGCGCTGCGCGGTGTTCGTAGCTGTGAGAAGCGGCGTGTGTGTGTTTCGGTGCTTGGCTTCATGTGTTTTTGCTAATTTGCAACAAAAGACATTAATTACCCAGCGCGTGTTAGGCACAAAGGCTGAATGCCATTTCCGGGTAACACGTCGGCACTGGCAGTTAGGCGTTCAGTGGTGATTTGCGGGTAAAAGTGCGTTCAACTCTAGCAAAGTGTTTAATTAAACTTGATTTGGTCCGTAACACTGATATTAATTAAAACAATTAATTAGATCAATCATCACCGAACTATGAATTAATTAAAGTAGCGTCAAAAATTTATTTGAAATTATTGAATTTATTTCATTCTCAATTTAAATGCCGTTTTGGAAACAATGAAATAATTTGAGTTTAGTTGAATATTCTTAAAGGGTGTAGCACAAATTAATCAAATTTTGTGGCTTTATTCTGCAGTCAGAATGATCCAATTCAAGTCAAATATGCAACGTTTTATTTGATCACTTGTTACTATTTTAAAGGTAATTCAATTATGCTTCGCTCAGAGAAACTCTCGTCCCTATTAGAAAAATATTGGGACAGACGATTTTTACAAGCTTCTCTTGAGGAAAATTTTTCACCAGCAAAATCATTCGCATAGACATAGACAGGAACAGAGGTGCTAATCGCTTGATGACAGGTCCGTACTACAAAGTGGATGCACAAGAGTCTTCCAGCTAAACTCCCGGAGCTTCTAGCGAGTCACTATCAATGTGTATGGCTTGGCATTGTCGTGGCTGAACACAATTTCTTTCCTATTGACCAAAGATCGCCGCTTCTGTGCGATTTTTTCTCTCAGATGGTCCAATTGCTTACAGTACAAATTCGACTGAAGCCTTTGGCCGTGGGGGAGCTTCTAGGCCAGTGCTCCTTATAAATGGTCCTATTGTTAATAATACAAATACGAATTAGCAGTTTAGCCGTGGGGAAGCAGCTCATGGTAAATGATTCCCTCCCAATCACATCAAACTCACAGCAAATCCTTCCTGACCTCCAATCCTGGTTTGGCTAACGTTTGAGTTGGCTCACCGTCATTCGAAAACAACCGTTTTCGTTTGTAGTTGTCGTAAGTGATTTACTTTTCATCACCAGCCAGCAACCTCTTCAGAAATGGGCCGATTTGTTTTTTTTAATTAGCGGCAATTCATAGATGGACATTGGATCCATGAAGTTGTTTTTTGCATGAACTCATTTGCTACTCATACACCAGGCTTTTTTTATCCAGTCTTATTCAAGTGGTTTGTATTCGATTTGGTCTGTGCCGCATATACCTTTCCCTACTTTAGCCAACCAATTCATTTGTTTTCAAACGGCTTTTCGAGCAATGTTCAGTTTATGCAAAATCTAAACATTGCTTTTCTAATAGTCAGACTTGAAGATTTCCATGATTTTATTGGCATTTTCGACAGTTGGTCTTCCAGAGCGTGGAGCATCTTTGACACCAAAATTGCCGGAATGAAACCAAAATTACACAAAATTGGCTGTTACAGTTTTAGGACCATAACACAATTCACATTTTCAGTCGTATGGCCTGCGGTTTCACCTTTATGCAAGAAAAACTGTACATAAAATATGGCGTCCTTTTTCTTTGCTAGTGTTTAACTTTGACGAGCGATCAAACAAAACTGAGTTTAGCAAATACAGAACTGTCTGAAAAATTTGTTTAATAAGAAATATTATGTTTCTAACGTTATCTAGCATAACTTGATTGCACTTATGCAACGCGAGATATGGATTAAAAAAGCTTTGTATAGAAAAATTAATGGATTTTTTTTTAGTAAACTTTACATACTGAAATAATATTGAGAAATTTTTACTTTTTTATAAAATTATTATATAATTATTATATAATTATTTTCATATTAAAGTTCATATTAAATAAATAATAAAATCATATTAAATAAATAATAACAATTAAACTTCATATTACATTAATTTTCAATAATTGCAATAATTTTTTTTTGTAATTCTGTCTGAATTTAAAATCGAGTTTATTTATATTATTTAATTAATATGTTATTAAATTATTTAAAAGCAATAAAAATTTAATTTCAATAATACAAATTTATTTTTTCTTCCAAATCTAATCAGTTTCAAACAACACTGATCAACAGCAAAATGGCTTTTCTGGTTCTGACATCAGTTCTAGGGTAATTAGGGACCGCTGATTTCGAATCCGCAAACCGTTTTGAAAACTTAGTTTCCGTTTTCGCAAAAAATGGGCGTGTCACTTTTTCGGATTTTCCCTGACTTTTTTCACGTTTGGGATTGTAATTTAAAAACCAATAAACCGGTTGACATGATTTTCACTTTGTGGCATTTACAACACCTCACGGCTTCTTTTCCAATGTAATTTTTTTGTATAAGTTTTAAAAATCCGCGGAAATTGGACCTCAAAGTCGGAAAATATGGAATTTCAAGGCGTTTTATTTGATGTTAAAAAACAAACACATTTTTTCGTAAATCAATTATCGAGTTATGTACAAGGTGCAACCCAAAGTAAACAGGACTTTTATAAAATAAAGAAACGGATGATTATTTTTGTATAATTCTTTTTATTTATTCAAAATACTCTCCTTCTGCTTCGATACAACGTTTTGCACGGTCCAAAAGCATTTGGAATGAGTGTTTTAGGTCATCGGCCGGCATCGCCTTCAGAATGTTGGTACAAGCCTTTTGGATGTCCTCAACGTCCTTATAACGGTTTCCTTTCATCGGCAAATGCAACTGACCGAATAAGTAGAAGTCACAGGGAGCCATATCAGGCGAATACGGTGAATGATTGATGGTAAAAATGCGATTTTTGGTCAATTAATCGGTCGTAACTAGGGCTCTGTGAGCCGGTGCATTATCATGCAATAAACGCCAACTTCCTTCCTCGCGATATTCTGGCCGAATACGACGAATGCGATGCACCAAACGCTTCAAAACTTCAACATAAAACAAAGCGTTAATTGTTTTTCCCGGTGGAACAAACTCTCGATGAATTATTCCCTTTGAATCGTAGAAACAAATGAGATGAGTTTTGATTTTTGACTTCTCACGGCGGGTTTTTTTCGGATTTGGCTCATCTGGGTGCTTCCATTCGGCACTTTGACGCTTTGTTTCGGGATCATATTGAAAGCACCACGTTTCGTCACCGGTTACGATGTTGAACAAGAAATTTGGATCACGTCTGGCTTCCCGAACGATGTCTTTTGCGTGCTCAATTCTCTGCGCTTTTTGGTCGTCGGTTAAAGTGTGCGGAATGAAGCGAGAACACACTTTACGGAGACCCAAATGTTCGGTTAAAATGCGATCAATTGATGTTTTGGAGATGTTCAATTCCATTTCCATCAATTCCAATGATGATTTTGGCTGCATTTTGATAAAATCACGCACAGTTTTGATGGCATCGTCAGTAATCACAAATTTCGACTGGCCGACGTGTTCGTCGTCATTCAAGTCTTCACGACCATTCTTGAATCGATTCAACCACTCATTAACACGGCCACGGGATAAACAATCATCACCATAAACTTGCTTTAACAATTTAAACGTTTCGGTAAAAGTTTTACCAAGTTTAAAACAGAACTTAATATTAGCTCTTTGTTCGATCGACATTCTCGTACCAAAGTTAAAAACATACTGTCACATTGAGCGGGATATTTCGGCGTCTACTAGACCAAATGTCATGAAATTTAGACAGTATGTGAATGAAAGATGTACCTTTCCAACGCATGTCCTCACACATAGATGGCGCCACCAGAAACGTCCCTATTGCAAAAGTCCTGTTTACTTTGGGACGCACCTTGTATAACACGAAAGCGGAAACATGAAATTATACAACACAGCCAAATTTTTTGGCGTGAGTCCCATTCTCATCGAAATAATAGCAAAAATGTACCATAGTCATTTTCATAATTTTTGATACTATTTCCTCAAAAAATTAAGGGCCTCAAAATATGCTCTTTTATATATTCCATTCTTACTTACTTACTTAACTGGCCATAACAACCCGCTATCGGGTTACGGCCTGCCGCAAAACTTCTCTCCAGGCGCCTCTGCTTTGCGCGCGCCTTCTCCAGTTGGTCACACCAAGTGATGACAGGGCCTCTTCAACTTGGTCCTTCCACCGGAGACACGGCCTCCCTCTTCGCCGTCGACCTCCAACCATCGCATCGAACACCTTTTTCGCCGGAGCTTCGTCGTCCATACGGCAGACATGACCGAGCCAGCGTAGCCGCTGGATGTTAATTCGCTGCGCTACGTCCATGTCCTTATACAGCTCATACAGCTCGTTATTGGTTCGTATACGATAGTGTCATTGTCCATGCTTCAGCGCCATAGAGAAGCACGGGCAAGATAAGCGTCCTATAGAGCGCAAGTTTTGTCGGTCGAGAGAGGTCGCTACTTCTCAATTGCCTACCGAGACCGAAGTAGCACCTGTTGGCAAGAGTAATCCTTCGCTTTATCTCCAGGCTGACATCATTGCTGCTGTTGATGGCGGTGCCAAGGTAGACGAATTCCTTGACAACTTCAAAGGTATACCTGTCGGCCTCGACGTGAGACCCTAGCCGCTGCGAGTCCCTGCGTGTAGACAGCATATACTTCGTCTTGCCCTCATTTACCACCAGACCCATTTTGGCAGATTCTCTTTCGATAGCCGCAAAGGCAGCGGTGACATCTCGCTTGTTACGCCCGATGACATCAATGTCATCAGCGTAGGCAAGGAGCTGGACACTTTTGTTGAAAATTGTGCCATTACGATGTACACCGGCCTTGCGCAGAACACTCTCCATGGTGAAGTTGAAGAGGTCGCAGGACAAAGGATCGCCCTGTCTGAATCCTCGAACGGTATCAAATGGGTCGGAGAGGTCACTTCCAACCTTGACGGAGCTGCGCGTATTGCTCAACGTCGCTCTGCAAAGTCTCACGAGCTTTGCAGGGATACCAAGTTCAGACAATGCGGCATATAGGCGATCCCTTATCGGGCTATCGAATGCTGCCTTGTAATCGATGAAGAGATGGTGAGTATCGATTTGGTTCTCATGGGTCTTCTCCAGGATTTGGCGTAGAGTGAATATCTGGTCGATGGTGGACTTACCAGGTCTAAAGCCGCACTGATAGGGTCCAATCAGCGCCTTAGCGAGTGGCTTTAATCTTTCACATAGTACGCTCGTCAGGACCTTGTATGCAATGGGAAGTAGGCTGATACCCCTGTAGTTGGCGCATATTGTTGGGTCGCCTTTCTTCAGCACAGGGCAAAGGGCACTGAGGTTCCAATCGTTGGGCATTCGTTCCTCCAGCCATATTTTGCAGATGAGCTGATGCATGCACCCAATCAGCTCACCGCCGCCGGCCTTGAACAATTCAGCTGGTAGCCCATCCGGCCCTGCAGCTTTATTGTTCTTGAGTCGCTGGATAGCGACCCAGACCTCGTCATGGCTGGGCGGTGGCACATCCACACCGTCGTCGTCGATTGGTGCCATCTGGACATCTTCACCACTGGCGGTATTGTTCCCTTCGTCGCCTGCGAGCAGCTTGGTGAAGTGCTCCTTCCACAACCTCAGTACACCCTGCGCATCCGTAACCAGATCCCCGTTTTCGTCTCTGCAAGAAGATGCCCCGGGCTTAAATCCTTCCGTGAGACGCTTAACTTTTTGGAAGAATTTTCGGGCGTCATTCCTGCTCCTGCACTCCTCGATTTCCTCACGCTCGCGCCTTTCTTGCTCCCGTTTCTTGCGTCTAAAAAGGGACCTCTCCTTCTTCCTCTCCTCCCGGTATTTTTCTGTCACGGCTCGCGTGGCAGCCGACTGCAGGGTCTTCTTGTAGGCAGCATTCTTCGCTGCAGTGGCTGCGCGACACTCTTCATCGTACCATTGGTTTTTTGGTGGTGGGCGTCGAAAACCAAGGACATTTTCTGCGGCGGCGCGCATAGAGTGGGATAAGTGAGCCCATAATCCGCCGATGTCATCAGGTGGAGAGGGGGAGCGACCGAGCTGGTTGGAGAGTTGAGCGGAGTAAGCTTCGGCTACCCCTTGTGATCGCAGCTTACTGATGTCCAGCTTTCTTCGCAAACTAGGTTGCGCGGTCTTCGCTGCGCAAAGACGCAGGCGTACCTTGGCTGCAACAAGGTAGTGGTCCGAGTCGATGTTGGGTCCTCGGAACGTGCGCACATCTAGAATGCTAGAAGCATGCCTTCCATTAATCACAATGTGATCAATCTGGTTGCGGGTGGATTGATCGGGGGATAGCCAGGTGGCTTTATGGATATCGAGGTGCTGGAATCTGGTGCTACTAACTACCATGTTTCGTGCCGCGGCGAAATCGATCAGCCTCAGACCGTTGTTCGAAGTGGTCGTATGGAGGCTGAACTGCCCGACTGTGGGGCCAAAGATACCTTCTCGCCCGACCTTTGCGTTGAAGTCCCCGAGGACAATTTTGACGTCATGGGCCGGGCACCCGTCGTAGACGTCCTCGAGCTTCGCATAGAAGGCATCCTTGGTCGCATCGTCCTTCTCTTCCGTCGGGGCGTGCGCGCAAATTAGGCTAATGCTAAAGTATTTAGCCTTGATGCGAATCGAAGCCAGCCGTTCGTTCACCGGAGTGAACCGAGAGACGTGGTGGCGAAGTCTCTTGCTGACCACAAATCCGCAGCCAAATTCGTGCTTCTCCGCATGGCAGCTGTAGTAGATGTCGCAGTCAGCTCGCTTGGAGCAACCTTGTCCTGTCCATCGCATTTCCTGGATGGCGGTGATGTCAGCCTTACATTTTGTGAGGGCTTCCGCCAGTTGGATAGAGGCACCTTCCCTATAGAGGGTCCGGACATTCCAGGTGCATATCCTCAAATCGTGGTCCTTAAATCGTTTGCTGTGGTCGTCAACATTGTGGATTCCTTCCGAGGCTTTGTTTTTGGCTTTCATTGGTGGTAGATTTTACGTGGCGGGCACCAAACCCTGCGCACAACCCAAATTTCAAGTCCTGGGGATTGGACACGCTGCACACATTAGTTCACTATTCAGCGGGTGCCAGATAGCTATCCAGAAGGGCCGCGCGGAGGCTGTGTATCAGCTTGGATTGGACAGGGACAAGGATCGTTCTGGCGTTCGCCAGGTTGAACGCAATCAGAAACTTTACCTTGTATGCCCGCTCCCTTCCTTCCATATATTCCATTCACTGCCTGGAATACAAGCGAAAAACAACAAAATTTTGAATTGCTTCAAACAAAACAAAATTAAAAACTTTGCATATTTTGAGGCTCTTACTTTTTAAAGGAAAAAAACTGAAATCTGTTGAAAATGACTTTGGTACATTATTTATTATTATTTCGATGAGAATGGGACTCACGCCAAAAAATGTGGCTGTGTTGCATTACTTGATGTTTCCGCTTTCTTGTTATACATAACTCGATAATTGATTTACGAAAAATGTGTTTGTTTTTTAACATCAAAGAAAACGCCTTGAAATTCCATATTTTCCGACTTTGAGGTCCAATTGCCGCGGAATTTTAAAACCTATAAAAATAAATTGCATCGGAAAAGAAACCGTGCGGTGTTGATAATGCAACGAGGTGAAAATGATGTCAACCGGTTTATTGGTCTAGAAATTACAATCCCAAACGTGAAGAAAGTCAGGGAAAATCCGAAAAAGTGACACGCCCATTTTTTGCGAAAACGGAAACTAAGTTTTCAAAACGGTTTGCGGCTTCGAAATGAGCGGTCCCTAGTTACCCTAGAACTGATGTCAAACCCAGAAAAGCCGACCAAAAGTCAAAATTTGTTGCCCTGTGTTATTTTCATATTAAGTTTCATATTAAATAAATAATAAAATCTTATTAAATAAATAATAACAATTAAACTTCATATTAAATTAATTTTCAATAATTATAATAATTTTTTTTCAGTAATTCTGTCGTAATTTAAAAACGAGTTTAATTAATTTTAATTATTTAATAGGAATAAAAATATAATTTCAATAATACGAATTTACTATTTCTTCCAAATCACGTGAAAGAGCATTGGTTACGCTGGCAGCTGAAGACATCAAGGACATCAAAGGCAGACAGTTTTGAGACAGTTGAAATTGCACAAATTTTCTTATAAATTTTAGCAGTAGACATTTTTAGCGTAAATTTTTAATACACTTATTAGTTGACATTTTGTAGGTGCCTTTTTTTGATAGATTTTAAAGATAAATTAAAGTTCATATTAAATAAAAAAGAAAATCATATTAAATAAATAATAATAATTTAACTTCTTATTAAATTACTTTTTAATAATTGCAATCATTTTTTTCAGTAATTCTGTCTTAATTTAAAATCGAGTTTATTTATATTATTTAATTAATATATTGTTAAATTATTTAGAAGCAATACAAATTTAATTTCAATAATACGAATTTACTTTTTCTTTCAAATCGAATCAGTTTCAAATAATCAACGAAAATGTGCGTAACGTTTCTCTTTTAATTTAAATTGATGTCAATTAAATTCATGGCAACGTAAATTTCAAATTAAAATATTTTCAATATTTCTTATGGCTTATTTTCACTAATTACTGCTTTAGTTCAGAATCGAGTTCAATGAATTTTAATTATTTAATAGCAATAAAAATGTAATTTCAATAATAGGAATTTACCTTTTCTTCCAAATTGAATCAGTTTCAACTAATCAACGAAAATGTGCTTAACGTTTCTCTTTTAATTTCAATTCATGTCAAATATGCAACGTAAATTTCAAATTAAAATATTTGTTTGTGTCGGCGGAGCGGTAGAATTAAAACTCGGTGTGTTTTCGGTTGAGGGTTTGGGATTGGTGTTTATTCTTCGCGGTCAGAATAACGAATGACAAGAATAAACAATAAACATTATACAATACAAACGGCCGAAGCCGGGGAGCAGAAAATAGGGGGAAACATGAGTACAAAAGGACAAGGAAAGGAAGGGATTAGAGATGGGATCGACAGATCACTAGAGACAATATTTCAATATTTCTTATGGATTATTTTCACTAATTACTGCTTTAGTTCAGAATCGAGTTTAATGAATTTCAATTATTTAATAGCAATAAATATGTAATTTCAATAATACGAACTTACTTTTTCTTTAAAATGAAAACAATTTCAAATAATCAACGAAAAGATGCTAAACGTTTCTCTTTAATTTTCGTTTTTATAAATTATTTCTCTCTATTTTCGACCATATTTATTAGGTTTGTTGTTTACAGCAGTCGGCAATTCGCTGAATGTAGTAAATCATTTTTCAATGTTACTCATACCACATGTGGTGCCGTGAACGATTTTCTACGTTTTGTTAATAGAATCTTAAGCTGGCTTCTCCCTAAGCTGGGGAGTGGCTGCCGTTTCTGCTGCACAGATTTCGGTATATTGTAAGTAATGTGAAGCAGCGAGAGTTTGCATCACACTTGCGAAAAAGGTTTTGAAAGAAATAAGAAAAAATACTTAGAAAACGTAAAATTCCACGAACTTAAGTAAGTTTTGTTATTGATTATTTGAGGCTCCAGACTAATGAAATGCGTTGGGTTTACACAAGTTTTTAGTATTTTGTGGTTTTATTGAATTAACTTTGCAAAAACAGACTGCAAAAACTTTTCAAGAATATATTTTTCTTTCGTTATAATTGACATGATAACTTGAAAATTCAAGTAAAATTAAATTAATTTTTAAAAATTTCAATACTTTGTTCTTCTAAAAGAATAAGCAATTTGAACAAATAAACAGAATAAACAGAATTAAAAGTCAATTAATGTTAACATTAACAACCTGCTTTGCAATGCCTGCAATTTGTGGCTACGTGAATTGTTTTAGGAAGCATTTAATTTGTGTCAACTCGGCGTATATGAAACATTCAACGCTTACCCAAGTCTAATCGCATTTGCTCCCTGACGCCTCCATTTTACACTTTATCGGCGCACATTCGAAGGCCAATAAAATCCCATTATCCGAATGCTATACAAATGCAACGCTCACCGAATACGTCGTTCACCCGCACCAATCGGCGCACCATCGTTCCGCGTCGAATCGAGTAATTTCCGCTTTGCAAAACCTTTCCTCGCCATTGAATTTTTATGTTTTCACCGTTGATTATCAATGAAAACAACAATAACAACATTGATGCTAATACCACAAACAACAACAACAACAATAACGTAAACGTAAACGCAAATCGATCGCATTTCGCGAACATTGGAAAGCATTAAAAATCCATGGCATGCGCATGAAAAATTTAAATGTTAAGGTGAAAATGGAATTTGTGTGCAAATCAGCGAAAGCACAAAAATATTTAAAAAAAAATACAAAACGAAAATCCCACAGCGTCGGATTAATTAACATCTAATTCGTTGGCAGTGTCACAGTGTCAATGCTGAAGTTGGGTTTTAAAGAAGAAATGACAATGGAATATTTAAGTTGAATGAATGTAATGGATTACGTTCCAAGTTCCAAGATTTATGGGTTTGACCAGTTGAGTTGAAACTAAATAGAAACAAATTTAGAGTGGTTTGAATTTCAATTCAAAACCAAACCTTTTAGAATTCCAATTTCATGTCAAGTTTTAGCCAAACCAAATCAAAACTGGAAAATTGTGTCCAATTACCTCTAAGTAAAACTTTTACATGTACTTTGATACTTTCAAAATATGTGGAAAGTTGTTTCACTGAATGACACAAATTTCTTTGAGTTTCGTTTTGGCAACGTTTTGTCACGTTGACAGTTTTAAAGGCTAAACAACGCCAGCAAAATGTAAAATGTAAAAATATTTAAGACATTGAACCATGAAGAAAGAACAAGTAAAGGTCTTTTGGTCAGTCTTTAACGACTTGTTTGTACACTACACTACACAACTCGGCACATATAATTTTCTTCTAAACAGTTTTTGTTTTATAAATGGAATACTTGCAGTTCTGCATGCGTGAGCTATTTATTCTTCCCTCTATTACAACTTCCAGTCGTTACAGACTTCATGTCAGCGACGCATTGACCACTGCGCGCCGGTGCAGGGTGCAAAAATGAGCAAACACAGCCGGAAAACGAAAACGACAACACGTAGCAGCAGCAACAGCAGCAGCAAGAATAACAATGCCCGAGTAAACGCTACAATGGCAATAATCATTCAAACACATATATTCATACATATATATACATGTAACTATATACAAACACACATATACATACAGATGAACCGAGTTACGACGTGCAACGCAAGAAAGTATTTTCAATTGTTTTAGCCAGTTGTCAGCAGTGTTGGCGCACAATGGCAATAGCAATTGTTGTCGTTGTTGTTGTTGTTGTTGGCATTTTTGTTTTCGTCGTCGTTGTCGTTCATATTTTCGGTGCGCTCAAGTATGCGTTCTTGAGTCGTCTGCCACTTGGCAGGCGGCGCACGCTGCCCGTTTGAGAGTAGAGCCGGAAAGGGAGGGCGGGAGGGGAAGCAGCGTTTTTGGCTGCAGCCATTCGAAACGTGTTTCGCAACATCTGTCAGTTGTAGCGGTTTGAGTTGGTGTCTGCGTTTTGATGCCATTCGGACAGGGTCTCAGTAGAAATGCGCCAGTTTTGCGTTGAACGAATGGACAGCAACATGTCGCGACCAGAGGTTTGACTGAAAGACTGGGATCATTTTACAACTTTACTTCGATAATGATTGTCGTATGAAGAGGAATAAGAAGTAGAGGGCAAAGAAGAGAAGTTGAAACGGTCCTGTATTTCTTGTGTCAATGAATTATTGAGTGGATGAATGAGTTGAGGGATTAGTAGATGGATGAGTGGATGAATGACTGGATAGATAAATATACAGATGGATGTAAGGATGATCCGAGAAAATAATCATTGAAGACTTTGCGAGAAAAGTTTGTCGAGAAAAAATACATTCTTTGTTGAAAAAAACTAAACAAAATCCTATTCTTATCGTTTCTGACTGCCTTTACGAAAGTTTCCACAATAGACTCAAATGTCTTAGAAATATGGTGCGGCTCATTTTAGCATCTGTACGGTTCCTACTCGTCTTTGATACATTTGTGTTACTTAGTACACACTGAAAGAGGTCTCGATACTAGGACTCAAGTCCTTATTAAGTTATGCCATAAGTACTTTAACTCACAAATGGATCTCAATTTGGTATCACTAAGAACCAGTGTCCGACCGAAACATCTTTTTTGGGGCGAAACCGAATTTCGGTTTTTTTTTTAATATTAAATTTTTTTAACTTTCTAGTTGAAATAAAAATCACCATATCAAGCATTTTTTTTAACAAACGAATTTTACATTAAAATAAATAAAGAACAAACAAACAAACATAACATAAATAAATAAATACTTATTAATAAAAACAATTTATTCATTTTTTAAAAACATAAACATGAAAAAATTAACCTTTTGTACCTTACTCGCTAATATTCAAAATTAAATAATTAAATATTATCTGCTGAAAAAAGAAGTTTATTTACATTGGTGGCATCTAAATTACTACTCCTTTCACTATACACTGCTACACAATAAAATGTAAAAAATATTCTAGAAAGTTTCGGTTTCGGCCGTTCAGTCACTTTTTGGCCGAAACCAAAACCGAAACCACTTATTTGGTTCGAAACCGAAACCGAATATTCGGTCGGACACTACTAAGAACCCAACTCTATGCATGACCCACTGGCCAGCCAGTTTCTATCTGATCTCATTTTACTTACCAAATTCAAATATATACGCTAATACTTTCTACAACGTTATCAACTCATTCTGCGTTTTTGTGAAATTATTGCAAAAGTTTGTGCACACTTTTGAGCTTTTAAAGTACACTTTAATTTACACAATTTGCTGCTTCAAACACTAAGGCCACACTTAATTGTCTGCTACCTTGCCTTTACTAATTCTTATTGTAACATTCCATATCCGACAAACTATTCCCCAAGAGATTTTTGTTTATTTATTTACATTTATGTTATCAACTTTTAGTGTTTTGGTCTGTCACAATGGAAAACAATAATTTGCCTTGCGGCTGCTTATTTGTGCTCTCATCATTTCAATTGTGCTCTCAGTGGCGGAATTAAGGTTGGCGTGGGCCTATTGATGCAAAGGGGCTCATAACATTAGTTAAAGTGAAAAACATTTACATTTACACAAACAAAAATTCATACATGATTATTTATTTTTAATTTCAAGCGTTTTCAGCAAGTTTAAAGTCTCAATCATCAGTCTCCATATAAACTATCTACAAAATATTTTAAAATAAAATATTTTCAATATCTTGAAAAACATATGTCGAATTGTTCTTTCATTTTTCATTTGAAGCACTTTTACTAAGTTTGAAGTCAATAGGCCTATTAATTCATTTCTTTCCAGACAAACTGTTAACCCTCAGTTGACCTCGTTAAATTTTTATTTTTAAAAAAGTGAAAAACACATGTCGAATTGTTTTTCTATTTCTCATTTCGAGCATTCGTACTAAGATGGAAGTCAATGGGCTTATTAATTCATCAAATTTGATTTTCAGAAAAGAAAAAAATGCGTAAAATTTTAATTCTAAAATTTTGATTTTAAAAAATATAAAAACACAAATCATCGAATCGAATAATTTCTCGTTTGGAACATTTTCATGAAGTTTAAAGTCAATACGCCTATTAATTCATCTGTTTCCATACAAACTTTTAACCCTCAGTTGACCCCGTTAAAGTTTGATTTTCAGAAAAGAAAAAATGCGTGTCGAATTGATTTTATATTTCTCATTTGGAGCACGTTTATCAAGTTGGAAGTCAAAAATATCACGTGTCGAAATATTTCTCTATATCTCATTTGGAGCACGTTTACCATTTTGAAAGTCAACTGGCTCATTAATTCATCTTATTCCACACAATGTTAACCCTGATTTGATTTTTAAAAAAAGATATAAAACAAGTCGAATCGTTTCTCATTTGAAACACACAGTGTGAAGTCAATATGCCCATCAATTCATGTTCTCCACAGTTTCTTCATACAAACCTTAACCTAACTTGGTCAACTCAAAAAACTGGACCATTAAAACACGTTTCTTCATAAAACAATTTAACACGTCTTTTTCCACTTTGAAAATTTGTCACCAAATTAAAAAAAAAACCCTTCTCAGTGGAGTTTGGTTTTACAAAATAAACCTACAGTTAAAATTTCCTTTGGGTTCGGCAATAACGAATGAGTAAGTCAGTCAGTTGGAAAAAAGAAATAATATGAAAATTTATAATTGAAAATTTATAATTTCTATGAAGATTTAATTTCTTTGTATTTTTTTTATTAAAAAAGAATTCCTTTTGCATTGCAAATAGTCGGCAAAAAATTGCAGCCAAATTTTTCAAAAAATTATTTGCCCGACAGTGTGAGCTCGCATGCGTTTGACTGCGACAGTCTTTGTGTTTCTGTGTGTGTGTGTGTGTGTCACCGTTGCCATCTCCTTTTGCGTTTCCGTTTTGCACATTCTTGTTCTGCTTTTGCAACTTTCTTAGGAGCCAGCAAGCGTCATCAGCGCCCTTGTGCCGCTTGCATGCAGGTGCTTGCATCCTGCCACCGACCCGCGCTCCCTTGCAACATACACATTTTGCACGCTTTTGTGCAACTCTTTCACACTTGCTGCCATTATGCGACTGTGCGCCACACAGCAGCGGGGTTAGCGCATTTCAAAGCGTACGAAATGGCAGCGACAGGGAGCGGAAGGTGGCGGGAATGAAGCAAGTGTGGTAAAGATAAAAAAACTAACGAACTACGCTGCGCGAAAAGCAGAAAACATTTGAATAAATCTACAATGCACTGCACTATGTATGTGTGTGTGTGTGTTGAAAATGAGCAAAAACAAAATTGCACAAGCGTTGTTTTTTGTGCGTTCATGTGCACTTGCGCGCGTATTTGTGTTTGCGTCACTGCGTCTGTATGAGTCGACGAGGGTTTTGCGTTTTGCTTTGTGTGTATGTGTGTGTGTTGCATGCAACTGTGTGTTGCGCGTGAGTGAGTTATGCGTTGCGGGATAGCGGAATGGGAATGATGCGTTGGGATGGAATGGAATGGAAGCATCAGCGGCGGCGAAGGCATTTGCAGTGGCAGGACACTCGGCTACGCTGCGAGAAAATCCGAGTGTAATTGAATACTGAGCCAGTGTTATGTAAAATTCATTCTATGCGGAATAAACGAGTGATTGTGATTTATGGTGAGCATTTCCTTGAAACAATTCAGTTCATAAGAATTGATGAACGAGCAAGTAAAGTAAAACCAGTGACAGTTCCTACTGAGTTGAAATCGAATCGAATGCAAATTATTTATGAAAAATATTTAAAGTTAAATTTATACGATTTTCTTTGCGCAATTTTTCCCCAAGTGTGGCCCAAGTGTGTTCAATTCGAGACGAGCACTTTTGCACGAGTTGTGCGTTTGCGTGGGTGTGTGTGTGGGGGTGTGTCTGTGTGCGCATCGGTTTGACTTCGGTAGCACGCAGAAGGACAAAATGCGGCAAATGCAGCTGTTGCCAGCATCCCAAAGCAGCCGAACACGAGTAGCTGCGGAACTGCAATCGTCATTGCATTGTGCGCGAAAGGCGGACAAGTGCAACTTGAATTTGGCTGCGAAAAGTGAAACGCGTCTTAAATTAAAAAAAAAAACCACAACAACATAAATGAAAATTTGTGAAAAGTGCATTAAAATTTAGTGTAAGAAAAGACTGAAGAAAGCCAAAAGTGTGAAACGAATTGAGAGAAATAATTGTGGGGAATTGATTAGTGGGGAAATTTGAATGCGCTGTTGAAAATATTGAATAAGTGTTGTGGAAAATTTAGATACTCTCACACATCTATACGATTTTTGAATGTGTTGCAAATGTGTGATATAATAGTATAAAGAAATTATAATTAAACATTTGTAGCAGAGAAACTGAAATAATTTTCAAACAATATTAAATAAAAAATTTAAAATTTTTAAATTGCTTTTGAAAATAGGAATAATGCAAGAAAATTAAAAGAAGAAAAATGTATGTGCTGAATTATTGAGAAAATAAGGATCAATTAAAATATTAAAATAAAAAAATAAAAAAAAACTAAACTATAAAAAAAATGAAATAAAAAAAATGATTTAATATTCTTAGCAATTTAATAAAAAAAATTTAACATGGAAACAATTTCAAAAATTATTGCTTATAAATACAATGAACCAATGTGACTGAAACTCAAGCTTGAGTTACAGAAACATTAGCTGCATACATAAAAGATATATAACAAAAATTATTAGTAAATAACATTTATTTTAACAAAAAACTATTATTTTCACAATGAATCATCGTTTCCAGCATTTCAAATTGTCAGAAGTGTTTGTAAAAATTGGATTGATTGGAGATTAATAGAACATATCATATATAAAAATATTTAACAAATTTTCTCCACACTTGCCATAAATATTTATTTCTAGGTATCACACCAATCGATTTCGAAAAAAAATTGAAATACAAAATTTTGAAAATATCGAATTCAAACATATCTCAAAATGTATTCATAAAGTCTAAGAAGTATTCAAAATTTAGCAAGAAATCACAGTTCAATAAAGTTAAAAATAATAATTCAAAAAGGTATAATAAAAATATACGAGTTTGAAAAATCATAAAAATTGAAAGCAAAAACGCCACAATAAAAATAATAAACGACATTGCTTCTGCTTACGTCAGCGCAGCTGAGTCGAATGTGTCTGCCCTCTTTGGCGAGAGGGTCGACTTCTGTCACCAATAAAATGACAATTTAATGAATTAATTAAAATGCCTCAACGCGTCGCCTAATCACCGAAAACACATAAAGTGAAAAGGGAAAGAAAAGTAGCAAAAAAACAAAAATCACTTAAGGGCAAAAACAACTTCACCACAATTGTGTGTTAAAAACAAAAAGTTGAATGACTGACAGTCAGTTCAGCAACAACAACCTTAATATCGAAAAGGAAACACAAACAACAACAACAACAATAACGTGAATACAATCACGATAACAACAACAACAACAACGACTACTACTAATTGTGCCAACGCATGTGCGAACGACAAACGTCAATGTTATCGTTTTTGTGTTGGTCCTTGTCGTCGCTGTCATCAGCGTCGTCGCTGTTGACGTCGTCGTCATCGTCGTCACTATTGTTCTCGATGTTGGCAGCTGGCAGTGGCCGTTGAAAATTTATTAAAATCAAAGTCAAAGAGGGCACAAAAAACTAGCAGCCGCTACAACCACACAAGCCACAACAACTACAACTACAACCACAACAAGCAACAATAAAGGACGAGGGAAACGACACCAACAGCAGCCAAAGTTGGCAGTGTCCAGCGGAAGGGGGACGAAGCGAAACGGATACCGCACACCGCACATCAGTAGCAGCTAATCGCATCACATCCAAGGAAAATCATTTGCTGGTGAGTGAAGTGCGATAAAGTGGGAAGTAATTTTGAAGCCATAATTTTTCTGTATGTATGTTATGTATATGTCTGCAACACGGATCATGTGTCCATTTTATGTATTTTTATGGCCATTTTGTGCGTCTACATGTGTGTGTGTTGTTGTTGTTTTTGTTTGAAGGTTGAAAAACCTTGACAAGATGCTGTGGAACCGGTACTTCAAACCATGCGATACTTTTCCATTGGCTATACTTGTAGGTGTGTGTATGTGAAGAAATTACCCACCAGAAATTTTTTGTTGCCGGCAATAAGAAAACGAGTCCCCCCGGCAACAAATTTATCGCCGGTAATATCGCCAACGTATCGATTTCGTATCACCAGTCGTTCTAAAACGTCCGCCGAAAGCAACTCGCCGTGACGAGTCGTTTTCTTATCGCCGTGACGAGTTGTTTTCATATCGCCTGGACGATTCGTTTTCATATCTAAATACATCATATTGTTTGGAAAATTATCAATATATAAAAAGTCAGTCAGTTTTGGTTGGGATGGAATTACATTTGCATACAAAGATTCAATGTTGCTCTCATTGATTTGAACTTGAATCAATGCTGTTGATCAATGAACCGTCGGCGAATGAATAAAAATTATTAAAAATTAAATGCGATCAATCTCACTGAAATACAAAGCATATCAATTCGATATTTCAAAGGCCTGGAAAACAACGTGTTTTTGGGACATGTTGCTAATTTGTCGCTGCGACAATAAATCGGCGAGTCGCCAATTTGTTGCCACTGACGATTGTTGCCTATTTCTCACATTTTGCTTGGTGGGTAAATGTATTTATTTGTCTTTTGGTTTTTGTATTTTTTGTCAGTGTATCCTTTTTGTGGAATTCATCCTGGTTAACTGTCGAAAGCCTTCATCAGGTTGCTGCCTTGTCCATCGTTCACTGTGTTGCCGCGGCGCTGCTTACTTATTTATATTTCTGGCAACAGTGTGTTGTTGTTGTTGTTAACACGTATGAGTATGTCATGCATGTAAGGCAGCACCAACAGACAGTCAGAGGACTCACAGAACAGCCGCAAGATACTCGCCACACACACACACATTTTCACTTCTCTTTCAGCGCAGATATTTGCATATTCGTGTATGTAGATATGTATTTGTGTATGTGTGTTTCACGCTCTCTGTTGCTTTCGTTTTCACAGCTCTTAATGTCTTAATGTAAAGCCCGGGGATTAACCGTGCGTTGGTCATAAAAAGACATCTGTTGGCGCAGCCGCTGTGACAGAAATTCACATTCACGCACCACACACACACACACACACACCGACATACATATGACACGAGTATGCATTTAGTACATGAGTGAGATATGTCGTGGGGTTAAAAATGTTCCGCAACAGCGCGTTTTATGTTTTTCTTTACGGCGTGTTGATGCTTGGCGCTTTTTTGTTTAATTTCGTGCCGAAAATCAAGCGGAAATAATGGATTCTAATGGAATTCTCTTTGAATAGTATTTCAAAGGATTGTCTACTTGGTGTGTTGACAATGCGACTAGGAAATTTGCAAAGAAAAACATCTAAAACAATGGAGGCGTTCACAACACAGGGCCAGGGTTTTTTGTGCTTCTGAAGCAAATTAATGAATCTTGAGTGGTCGCCTCAGAAAAAAACAAAAATCAGCTTTTCTTTGTATGTATGGTAGGTTCGGTTATGGTGGCTGCCTCTGTAAGAGATACACTCGGAGGCCTATTATGGGACCCAATGTGATACCACATATTTCACCCATTTTTTGAATGTAAATACAACACTGTTTTTCTTTCACACTTGGAGGTTGTCCCATTGCCTGCCAAGAGCGCACTTGTGGGATTCTTGTAATTCTCATCTCCTTCATGTGGATAGCGATAGAAGTAGACGAGTGTTTCACCAGCCCGAGCTAAGATTCGAACCTTAGGACCTCGATATGAGAAGCCATTGCGCTCTCTGAAAACCAGATTTAGCACAATCATGCTGACAAGTTTCCGACCTCAACATTTAAGAAGACAGCACTCGTCAACGGAAGCCAGAGAATCCTTCATGTGGATAGCGATAGAAGTAGATGAACGTTTCATCATCTCGAGCTGGGATTCGAACCTTAGGGCCTCGGTATGAGAAGCCAGTGGGTTACCCGCTGGAAAAATTGCAGCGTTAACACTCGAAATTTCCGACCTCAACATTTAAGATGATATCTGTCGTCAAGAAAAGGTAGGGAACTTACATATTTGCGCCTCTTTTAACCCATTCAAGACGACGGTTTTTTTCGAACACGGTCCCCATGCGCGATTTTTTTTTCTTTGTATTGTACATGTAAGAAAGCCTTCAGATAATTTTCAGATTTAATGGTACACAGTAAAATCAATGCCAAATTGTGTTTACCTGTACTTTACAGATTTCATTAGTTCCAAAAAAATCGTATTTCGACGACTAGTTTACTCAGAATAACTCATAATTGGACATTACTGTTATTGCACACACGGTGTGCAGGCTGTCTTATAGCCTCGGAAATTCATTGCACAGACGGTGTGCAATCGGTCTCGAATGGGTTAAAAGGTTACTTACTTATCTTGCCATAACAACTCATTACTGGGTTACTGCCTGCTGCAAAAGTTCTACCCAGGTGCCTCTGCTTTGCATGTACCTTTTCCAGTTGGTCCGAAGACATGGAAGAGGGAGCTTCGCCGTCGACTTTCAGCTACCACGTTGAAAACCTTTTTCGCCTGAGCTTCGTCTTGTCCCTATGGGAGACATGGCTAAGCCAGCATAGTCGCCGGATGTTGAATCGCTGTGCTACGTCCATGTCTTTTAAGAGCTCATACAGCTCCTTGTTGGTTCGAATTCGATAGTCGTTGCCAATACAAGCAGCGTTAAAGATTTTGCGAAACATTTTCCTCACCTATACAGAAGAATGAGAAAAGAGAATGAGGAGAATAAGATCGAGAGGCGTCTCTGCTATTCAATTGTCGACTGAGACCATAGTAGCAAACATTTCAAGAGTAATCCTTCGCTTTATCTCCAGGCTTACATTATTCCTGCTGTCTGTGGCAGTGAAAAGTTAGACGAAATCCTTGGCAACTTCAAAAGTATACCGGTCGGCCTGGTCATGAGACCGTAGCCGCTGCAAGACAATCCGTGTAGACAACATATTCCTCGCCTCTTGATAGGTTTTTTTTCCTGTCGGAACAATCTAGCAAGCGCAGCACTCAGACAATTTTGATAGGTACTCGCTAAAATTTTAGCTATTTTGAAGGCGCAGTTGTTCTTTTATAAAGGTTTCAGACTGCCGATGTCAGTGTATAAGCAAAAATCGAGTATAGAGTAGTAGTTAAATATTTGCCTTTGGACGGCAATACACCAACGCAAATTAAGGATGAGTTGGACGTTGTCTAAGGGGACGCTAAACTATCATTTACCATCATTTGGGTAGCTGAATTTAAACGCAACCGTACCAGCTTGGGAGAAGATGAACAATTGGTACGTTCAAAAACTGCAACCACTGACAATAACTTGGCTCAAGTTCACCAAATGGTACTGGACAACCGTTGCATTAAAGAGAGAAACATAGCAGAGGCTATGAATATTCAAAGAACATGTTTGTCTATCTACTTCATAAGGATTCAAGGGACAATGGTCTGATTTGAGTATCTGACAGTGCAGTGTCAGAAAGGAAAAAGGTCACGAAAGAGTTGATTTTCTACTAGTATTGAGTGGCAGTCATCTTCTAAAAAAGCTAAGGTTTACTAAATGATTCGTTATGGATTCGAGGATACCTCTGATCTCGCCATTATTCTGTTGAAAATATTCAGATATATTTACAGAAATTTATAACTTTATTACACTGAATAATCTTGACATTTCCACAGCAATGTGAATTGCGTCAGTTAATTGAATTTCATGGCGTCACAATTAGTGGAGAATTTCCATAATAAAGTTTTCAAATTAAATCAATGAGACACTTGCAAGGAAAATGGTGAGCTTGACAGAATTTAATTAAAAAATTCCGCACTTATCTGTGCTTACTGACACATACGCGCGCTCACACACACACATACACGCACACTGATACATAGCATAGTTACGAGCGTACGTTTTCGCACACACACACACACACACACACACACATTTTAAATGAGCGCAACCATTTCGAAATGGATATAAAATTAAACCAGCATGAATTCGCGTAAGTGTTGGTATTTTAATTTTGTCAGATACATTGTCGCCGTTGTTGGGTGGGTCAGCTCAAAGTGGGCGTGAGCAGCACTCAACTCGTTCCATGAAAATGTTCAGTGTTCAATTGTGTGCTTATTATGATGCGATGGCTTCTCTTTGTGTGTGTGTGAGTGTGTGTTCAATGAAGTTCAGTTCCTTTTGGTGCTTTGTTCCCACTGTATGAGAGAGTTGCCAGTGTGCAAAGTGCTACGTGGCCAATTTGCTGCTTTTATTTTTTACTGTGTGTGTCTCAATTATGAAGAAATTCCCATTTTCCCCCCTCCCCCACCCACCTCGTCATGTGACATGGCTCTATGTGTTCGTGTTATTGTTGTTGTTTTTTTAATTTAATTTTAATTAAAGCCGCATGCAGTCAACTTCCAATGACGTCGCATGTGCGTCGCATTGGCAACGAACGAAACGCAACAGGGTGACCGGGTAATGCGTTAATGCACAGTGACAGCGACTGAAGTGATCCATGTGGTTTGCGTTTGTTTGTTGCACAGAACAGTAAACAGAATATAATTGGAAAAATTTCAATGAAATTATTTTGAACAATTCACAGCGACGCAAAATATGAAATGGCAGCAAGTGCCCGCAGAAATTTGCCACATTCGCGTTTTTATTTGCATTTAATTGTGTTGGCAATTTTTCATTATTGCCATGAAATGTGGGCGTATGCGGCAATAAACTGTAGTCGAAGTTGCGCGATGCGATTTTTCGGCGCACTTGTAGCAGCCGCAAACGAAGTTCAGGGAAGTGTACTTGACAGCTGGTTTGGCTGAGACAATTTCAAAATTTTTAGTGTTTTCTTCGATGCGCTGCTGTGGTCTTGTCAACTTTTCACTTTCATATGAAAAAAGTGACTGAAAGTTTGGCATTCATTTTGCCAGCTTGTGGTCGAGATTCGACTGCAATCAAACTAGTTGAGCGGTTGCGGTTCGCTGTTGAGCAGACAAATTGCAAATTAAATTTATAACAGCAATATGAATTTGCTAATTTATGTGATTTCTTGAACTCTAGTTTCTCGTCAAAGCAGATACAGAAAATTTATTAACACAAATATACCGAGTCGACCGATACCAGATATCTGAGCCAGTTTAGCTGGCTGGGTTTCGTTAACACTTAACTAGCTTTGCAAGTAATTTTATAGAATTTACTATCGAATCATCGAATATTTCGTAGACGTCTTAGCATATGAATTCCGATTACTTGTAGAATCATTTACAATCGTTCCAACAGTCGAATATTTGGTTTGAGTCTTAGTAATATATATGAATTCTGATTACTTTTAGAATCATTAACAATCGTTCCAACTATCGAGTATTTGGTTTAAGTCTTAGTATATGAATTCCGATTACTTGTAGAATCATTTACAATCGTTCCATCCATCGAGTAATTGGTTTAAGTCTTAGAACATAAATTGTGATTTTTGAATCATTTACGATCGCTCCAACCTTCGAATATTTGATATAAGTTTTAGCATTTGTAATTCGGTAACTTTTAGAGTCATTTACAATCGTTCCAACAGTCGAATATTTGGTTTGAGTCTTATCATATTAAAATATTAAATTCGATTACTTTAAGAATCATTTACAATCGCTCCAACCATCAAGAATTTGATTTAAGTCTTAGCGTATGAGTTCTGATTACTTTCAGAAGCAATTACAATCATTCCAACAGTCGAGTATTTGGTTTAAGTTTTAGCATATGAAATTCGATTACTTTTAGAATAATTTACAATCATTCCATCCATCGAGTATTGGGTATAAGTCTTAGAATATGAATTCCGATTACTTTCAGAAGCAATTACAATCATTCCAATAGTCGAGTATTTGGTATAAGTCTTAGAATATGAATTCTGATTACTTTTAGAATAATTTACAATCGCTCCATCCATCGAGTATTTGGTTTAAGTTTTAGAACATACTATAAATTCTGATTACTTTTAGAATCAGTTGCAATTGCTCCAACCATCGACTATTTGATATAAGTTTTAGCATTTATAATTCGATAACTTTTAGAGTCATTTACGATCGTTCCAACAGTCAAGTATTTGGTTTAAGTCTTAGCATATGAAATTCGGTTATTTTTAGAATTGTATTCGAACACTCCAACAGTCGAATATTTGGTTTAAGGTTTTGCATATGAATTCCCATTACTTTTAAAATCATTTACAATCGTTCCAACAGTCGAGTATTTGGTTTAAGTCTTAGCATATGAATTTCGGTTACTTTTAGAGTCATTTACAATCATTCCAACAGTCGAATATTTGGCATAAGTCTCAGTATATAAATCCTGATTATTTTTAGAAGCAATTACAATCATTGCAACAGTCAAATATTTGGTTTTAGTCCACGCATATAAATTCCAATTGCTCTTAGTAGCATTCAGCTTAAACATGTTCTTGCAGGGTATACTTTTAGGCTGATGCTGCATGTGTTCCTTATTCCACACACTTTTCCACAGTTGATTCATAATGTTTAGATTTTTGAAGAAACATATTTTTATCGTAGAAACTTATAGAAATCCCATCGGATAAATATTGGATTGATCTCTTTATTGCTTTGATTGCAATAAAGCTGAAGCTGAATTCTGCAAAAACAGTTTGTTCGCCGCTTTCCACTGTCCAAATGTCGTGCATCATTTTTCAATCAACGGCCATAAAAGTGAGATATTTTCATGCATATCACTTGATAAAAGCTTAAAAGCCACTTTTGCTGCGCGGTCGTGCTGAAAGCAAAACTTTACCTCGCCAAAGCGGACCAAAACAAAAAGTTGAAGCAAAAACAGCCCAAACATTTTATGTAGTGTGTGTGTGTCTGTGTGAAAGTTTTGCACAATTTCAGCTTATAGACAGAGTCTTTATTGGAGTTGATTTTTATTGTTGCCCATTGCTGGAATTTTATTTTAATTTTTCTTTGTTGTTGTTGGACGAATGCCAATTGCCGACGTGACTGAAATATTAAAATAATAATGAAAGTTTATTGAAAAAGGATCCACCGAAGGTTTCAAGGTGAACTTGAAGCGCACTCGGTTCGTGTAGTGGCAACCGAAATTGTTGTCTATGCTGAAGGTCGCCAGGCCCAATGTCAGAGTTTCGCACAAAACTTTCTGTCATTGAAAAAAAGTTGCGCGCAGGTCATTAGGCGCGCACAGTTGGCGCGAGGAACGTCAGTTGCCACGACTTATGTATGTTCGAGTGCAGTGAAGTAGCGAAAAATGTCGCAGCACAACAGTTTATAATTAGTTGATAAATTTGGAAATGTGCTGCGTCCGCCACACACCAAACTTATCACAATTTAATGGCCTTTGTAGTGCACCAATCGCTTGCAAATATTAACTCGAAACTAGATATTAACATTACCAAAAGTGAGCCTAAAAGTATGCTTCTGTTGGTCCTATCTAAACAGTGACAGCATCAAAGTAGATCAGTTTCCTTAGCGCTGCAGAATTGAGCTTGAAACAAGTTCTCGGCGAACGGAAAACGTTAAGCGAAACTCCAAAGGCCTTGAGGCACATTGGTGCTGGCGTAAGTTTTGCTGAAGGTTGCATGGAAAGCGGCAGCAGCAACGCAAACTTTTCGCAGCACGCTTTTAGGAGCACACGGCAGCACACCTGCAGCGGCTGTGCTGTGCTCTGCTGTGTGTATGTGTAGCGAGAAAAACCAAGTCATTGCATGCAAAGCCAGCCATCAAGCAGAGTACGAGGAGTGCGGAGAAGAGCGAAAAGAAAATGGCAAAATGTTCTTAGACTCGCCCAGTCACCGCACCACGTTAAGAATTTATGACTTAAATATATTAAAATTAAAGGTAATGTTTGCTTTAAAAATGGAAGTAAAAGCCGAACGGGAACAAGAATGCGGCAAATGTGAGCATGTAAAATGAAGCAGAAAGTAATTACTCGTATGTACACACATCTAAAAATACTACTGCGGCGAGGATTATAAAGCTGTGTAACCCAGTAAATTTATGATACAGTGACTGCTCAAGAAACGCCTAGAAAGAAAGAATTACTACTACTTGATTACAAAATCTACAAACACAGGAAACAACTATGTACAACTATGGTTATAGAAATCTGCCAGATCTACAGACCAGACTGCCAAAACACATCTCCAGAATTCTACTATAACATTTGAGCTGAGACTAGACAAGGCCAGAGTGGAACTGAAGTTTATACTTTCTTCTTCATAAAAATATTTCTGTTGTGTTCTGGTTGATGCGCGTTCAAGATTTTAATGAATTTTACAACAAGGAGAAAAAGACAAAGACAATTATTACGTAAAATACTATACACACACACACACCCACACATATACATACATACATACAGCAACTGGCTGAGTAAGAGAGTGACTATGTGCTGTAAATGCAGCAGCTTACAGGATTAGCTTGGAAGGACGCATGCCGCTTAGATTGTTTACATTTAGTGTTGTTGTGGCTGTTTGGCAACGAAGTGGTGGCACACATTCACAACGACTGGCGTAGCGTATGATTAGACAGGATTTTCGCTTATGTGAGTTTCAGTTTTGCGCTTTTGTCTCGAAAGCACCGATAGTATCGCAACTGAGTGCTGATAATGAGTGTAAAAACTTATACGAAATATGCGTTAGAATTACAATGGTTGTTATAAAAAGTTGTATGATGTAATTTTGCAGATATAATTAATTAAGAGAAGAGAAAGTGGCACAAAAAAAAGTTGCTTGAACTAATGGTCAATGGGCGAGGGTTCTTTTAGATTAAATGAGAATCATTCATTCTTCTCATTTTGCAATTGTCAAGCACAAAGAAAATTAAGAATTTGAAAGATTGCACCGTGCGGAAAAATCAAAAAATTTCAAAACACACGAAAAAATCGATATACTCGCGAATCTAGGAGACAAGTATTAAATTTTGTATATCCTAAATTAATAAAGTTAGACGGACGAATTTCAAGGATGTGGTAGTGTCCTTAGATATATCTTCGTCCTTAAGATATATTTTTTGCAAAAAAAACTATTGGAAATTTGCAAGGATATTCAAGGATAAAGTTTTAAAAGGAAATTTTCAATACCTCTTCGTCCTTTTGGACCAAAACATTAAATTTTCTAAAATCCTAAGGATTTTTCTCTTTCCTTTGATACCCATATTGTTATTCTACAGTGCGCTCAATTTTTAAAATAATTTTTTAAAATAAACATGTCCTTGAAATTTCCTTTAAAAAAAGTCCTGACGTCAGAGAGAAAAACTAAAAACGCAGTTTTACTAATATACATTTGGCCCCTAGTTTCGTAAGTATATCGATTTGTTCGTGTGTAAAATTTGTTGTCGCACAGTGTTATCTTACCAGCTCATAGCCTCTGTTCCTCATGTCTGGAAGATGAAGACAAAGCTTTGCAGTTTCTTAGATTTTTTAGATTTGTATTACAAACGTTATTCGCTGATTTTCCAACAAATCCAAACTACTGACAATGAGATGTTCTCTTTTACTGCTTGCAATCTTAACCATTGTCAGAAGCAGTGAACAATTTCAGTAAAGCCACATGAAGATTTGTCGTTAAGCTCATTGCGTAGCTCATAGCTTATTTCGTTTTGGGCAAGTTTACTGTCGTAAAGTCGCAGTCAGAAGGTGAGTGGTTCTCTTTCCAAGAGAAAGTTAACACAAATTATCTCCGTAGCTGGATTAGCATTTTTACAAGCTTTACGCAAATAAAATCGTTTTTGGGCTCTAAAAAATTCATGTATTTGTAAACATATTGAATTGCACGCTGTCAAGATTTCAGTTACAGCTTAGATAGCTACTACCTCCTGTCAGTGTTGCCAGATACATAAAATTACTTTCTCCTAAATCTTAAAAAAAAGGCTGAAATTTCCTCCCAAAAATCGACTAACAATTTCTTTAAAATAATTTTTGTTATATTTTTATAAACTAAGGAACTGAACTTCTAAAAAAATATATATATTAAGTATATTAATTTTTTTCTTAATGCAACATTCTCATTCATTCAGCTTCAGCTTTGCAAAAAAATTAAGATCGGTGGGAAATTCGCTTTAGTAAACATTCCTCTTTCATTGTATAAATTATACATTTTAAATCTTTAAGAAAAGAGAAATTTCCTACCAAAAATCTCCTAACAATTTCTTAAAAGTAATTTTTGTTATTATAAACTAAGGAACTGAACTTCTAAAAAAAATATATATATATTATATTTCCTTTTTTAATGCAGCATTCTTATTCATTCAGCTTCAGCTTAACAAAAAAATTGAGATCGGTGGGAAATTTTTGCAAACTTCCTTCATTCATTGTATAAAGTATACATTTTAAAGTATAATATTTTATTAAATTAAATTAGACACTTTAGCTTTTAATATTCAAGGCTTTAGTCCATCAAAATTGCTTTTGTAAACTTTTTCAATTACAAAAAGTTTCATAATTTGCAATGTTGGTTCAAATTTAGTGCATCCACCAGCTAAGAAGTAGCTGCAGGACTTAGAACTGCAGGAGCAATTTTCACATCCATTTTGTTTCTCAACTTGTCATAACATAAAATATTAATCCCCTAACTTTCTCCTAAATAATTCTTCCTACTAAAAATTCCCCTAAAAGCCCAAGAATCTCCTAAATCTAGAAGGAAATCTCTTGATCTGGCAAGACTGACTTCTGTTGGGTTTATAATCTGGCAAGTAAATTATCAAATGTCTTACGCACATTGTAGCTGCAAGATATTTTTTCATAACTTTGATTTTCTCTTATCATTCTGTAGGCCAATCCAGTCATTGTTCAATGCTGGTTCCAAAACTGATGACCGCATGTTCATACTGTTTTGTAATGCAAAGGACAGATTTCGCTCCAATAAGCCATTCACTTCTATTGTATTCAATGGAAGCTTTGCTCGTTTTTGCTTTACATTTTAAGTGTAAGTTAGGTAAAGTTTGACTACGTTAGGATAGCAGCTAAAAAGGCTCACTTAGGTAATAAATTGAAGTACTATTTCTCGTGGCTGGACGTTGCTTAATTTCTCCGATAATTACAGATTGAGTTTCGCAGAACTAGGTGTCTCAAATTTACAAAGTTTACAAAGCTTCACTATTCTGTGACCGGGTCTTTCATAGATTTCATAGATTAAAAGTTTATCTATCTCGATGCGCTACTATAAAAAATTAAACCATATATCAAACTAAGCAAAAACCACTAATAAACCAGTCAAAGTCACTTCTGACAATCTTTTCATCGACACCCAAAGGATGGAGAGTCTCTTCCGAGCAAAGCCAACGTGGTGACACATTAAGTGAAGTAGGAGTATGTTTTCCTTCTCATCAATCAGCTGCGACAGTTATCGACGGAGACCAACTTGAGTTTTCTAACGCACTCAAGTTAACTTACGTTTTTGTTTTGTTTGTTGTTGTTATTTTCATTGCGATGTCATGCAGTGTTCAGTGGCAGCCTAACATCGATCAATGTTTACATGACATTAGATGGCCATGGCCTGCGCGCCTGTCCTTACCACTCATACAATTTCATTGCATATTTTGCGGCGTTACTTTGTTGCAAACATGAGCAAACAAGTTGCATTCAACTGTTGTTAGCAACTTTGTGCGCATTGTACATTACAGTTTGTTGGTTTGGTTGTTGTCTCATCTACAGTAAACTTGCAATTTATTGCAATTGCAAAAACTTGCGCGGCCAAACGGCACACAGTCAACGTGTAAAACGATGCCAGTTGCACATGCAAAACATTTTATGTGTGTTAAAACTTTATTGTTATTGTATTACTTTTCAAGCAGTCAGTCAGAGAGACAAAGCAGTCAGCGCGTGTGTCGTGTTGTTAGCTCGCATTTGCAGCTCTTGAGATGCCAACCAGCGCGTCGTAGTTGCATGTTGCAACTTTCTTCTAAAACTATAAGGTGCAACATTATCATTTTGTGCTGTCCTCTAGAAAGCTTTAAGTTTATACTTTGATTAAGTGCTCTGAGAAGAGCAAAGAGAAATCAGGGACCGTAACAGTTATAAGTTGTACTATAAAAGTCAATGTTAAGAGTTATTTTTTTATTTTTATTTAATGACTCAACATATAAAAGTTGTTTTTTATTTATATGTTAAAAATCCTATAATAACAATTATTTCTGATTTTTTTTATAAATAAAAGTCACTAACTGATATTTATTGATGACTTAAAAAATAAAAGTCATTGAATGATTTTTATTGCTGACTTTTATAAATAAAACTCACTGAATGATTTTTATTGATGACTAAAAAAATAAAAGTCACCAATAATTGTTATCATAGGAGAACTAAAAAAAATCGAAATAAAACTATTTGTGGACTAATATGAAAAAAATCGAAAATAATTGTTATTATAGGATTTTTTAAATATAAATAAAAAATAATTCTTATTTTTTAATTTTTCCGTAAAAATTACAAAAAAAAAGTTTATTGCCGAGTTTGATTCTACGTGCGAAAAGAAATGTATTGGTATATTTAATTTATTTGCATGATTTTTCCTTCATAGTAAAATTTTCAATTATAGTTTTCATAAATAACTGTTATTTCCGGTCCCTGATAAAAATTGTTTGCAATATTTGAAAAATGAAATTGTGACTAGACAACGTACACACATATTTCCCCTGAAATTGAAAGGATTCTTTTACTGTTAAATAGTTCTGTGAAAAGCATTTTCTCATAGAATGGTTGGCTCTGATTGCCAGAAAGCGAACGCAAACCTTAACATTTCTTTTCTATTCTTCTTCATCTTTCTTTCTTTTCTATTCTTTACAGAGTGAAACTCTGTGCAATATGAGAATTTATTTATTTTGTATTTCAGTGAATTTGTCTATTTTGTTTAAAGTTCAATAAAAACAAAGCAGCGCATTTTGCCAATAAGCAAACACAATGTGAAAGCAAAGCTTTTATATAAAAACAACATATAGTTAATAATATATATAAATAATTTCTTTGTACTTGTTTTCTCTCCCCGCCTCACCTCAAGCACGCTGACTTTTTGGCTCCCAACAAGTTAACCAACTTAACTGGAAATTGGTCCAACAAAGTTAAAATCGCTCATTATAAATTCCCATTTAAGTAGCTGATGTACACTAAAGCGCACAAAATTAAAAATTGTTAGGGCTTTCATTATGCAAATGCAGCAAATAAATTATTTAATAAAAGTTTTCACTCAGTCTTACTTCGTGCATTAGTGTTGGTAATTTTGTTGTTGTTTGTGAGTGGGTGCGCCATAATTAACGAACAGCTGCCTGCAAACTAAATAAATTAATAAATAAATTTAATTAAATTAACTTAGACTCGACCAACAACAACAATGCGGCAATTGTGCACTGCGGCGGAGTGGAAGTCAACGTTGCCGCCAAAAAACCCGACATGTGGTCGCTGGTCGCAAATTATTTACTGCATACGCAAAATGTGGTCATTCTAAGCAAAACTATGCAAATTTTTGTTTATATTAGAGCGTTGCCGCATCAACTGACACCCTCCGCCTCATCGCCGAATGTGCGAAAAGTGCACCAAAAGCCACATTTGTATTGCTGGTTGGCTGTTTTCATTAGTGTGGTGGTGAAAACTGTTGACAGTTGTTGTTGTTGTTGTTGTTCTTTTTGTTTTAATTCCAATGTTGTTGCAAAATGCGGCTTTTTCGCAGTTCGTCAATTTTTGTTGCACTTACATATGACCGGCGCATTTATGTAAATAACTTCATTGACAGCAAAAAACAACAGCAAGTCTGAATGTTTTGGGTCGGTCGCCAACGACTTATTTATGCACTGCATTTTGAGTGAAATAGTAACATGAACATTTAATAAAAATTTATTTATTAAGGTTCATAGTGAGTTGAAGAATAAGCCGCATTGTGTGGCAACACAGCACCAAATTTCATTCCAAAATCTCAAATTCTCCTAACCCTTTCCATCCCAAATTTTACCCTGTGTCTCGATATTACTTTTCGGTATTTAAATCATGAAACACTTGCCTAAGACATTTGAAGTCGCCACGCCTCTTTGTTAGAGTTCTAGAGCTAGTTTATTTTTGAACAATTTTAGCTTAAAACGGGTTAAATAAATTTTCTATCAATATTTTTCAAATACAGAAAAATTATATAATATTTATGGAAAAATACAAAATTATCACTTTTTGATTTTATTTAACCACTATTAAAGAAACAGGGTTTTGATCAAACGCGCCCAATTCGTAGACTTCAATTAGAACACAAACTTTCCCTGATATCGCTGCAAATTAATGGACATTATTTTGGAGATAACAGTAAACATTTTGTAATTTGCTTTGAATTCACTTCTAAAAATATTAATTATTTGGTGCCTACCTAAATTAAACCCATAAATCAATCGTAGCTTTTGCTATACGATGACAAATGGGTGAAGTTGCTCTCAGGCAACTTTGGGGTCGAAAGGGCAAAAGGTGGCAGACGTCCGTTCGTCTTACAGTCGCAGAGACAGTTAAATGGGCATACAAATAGGTGAACAATTCCATGGCAACTCTGTTTCGAAATGTTCAATCAGTTTATAAATGAGATTCTAGTGAATTGCAAAATCCTTAATCCTTCTAAAGGCGGAAGCCGAATGGACAAATAGTTGCACAGACAGTTGAATAGACATACAAATAGGTGGACGATTCTATGGCAACACTGTTTCAATCAGTTTTTAGTTAAGATTCCAGTGAATTCTGCAACAAATTTCATTCCAAAATCTCAAATTTGTTTTAAGGTGGCAGACGAATGGACAAATAGTCGCACAGACAGTTGAATATACATACAAATGGGTGATAGATTCTATGGCAACTCTGTTTCGAAGTCAAATGTTCAATCAGTTTTTAGGAATCAGTTTTCAATCAATCCGTTTTAGTTTCTAAGGAATCAGGTAACAAATTTCATTCAAAAATCCTTAATCCTTCTAAAGGAGGCACACGAATGAACTAATAGCTGCACATACAGTCGAACGGACAAACAAATAAGTGGACGATTCTATGGGAACTCTCTTTCGAAGTGAACTGTTTTAGTGTATTCCGCAACAAATTTCATTCCAAAATCCTTAATCCGTCTAAAGGTGGAAGACGAATGGGCAAATAGTTCCACAGACTGTTGAACGAACGTTTAAATAGAAAAAGCTAAAAGGATTCCTTTTTGGTTTCTGATTACATAAATGTGCATTTTTTATACTGGCCACGCCTTCTGCTTCAAACCAAGGCACATGGAACAGTCCTACAGATTTGTTTACTTTTTTCAAATGACGGTCTTCTTGATTGTCAACGTCAAGAAGATAGAAAAGGGGGAACAGCTTAGAACTTTTTCATTAGATCCGATACATTTTTGCGATTAAAACTTATTAAACTAATCTATGTTGACTCTGCTATTCGTTTGCTAGATTTGATAATCAGCTGGACACAACTCAGAGTGGGTCTGAACTGCTATGACAACTACAAAGTTAAGAGTTTAATCCGGTTTTAGTTGAGATTCGGCACCAATTTCTATGTTGTTTTTCTTGTTGTAGTGGTGCGATCTAAATCACAATGTGCCTTACTTTCGACCAAACTGAACCTATTCAGTGTAGAAACTCGTACAATTGAAAAAACAGCGAATGTGAAGCATCACAAAATCCACTTCAACATTCAAACAATAAAAGGCCAACAATTCAACTGGCATTTCAATTGCTTCTACTGCGCCATTTTGCTGCTGTCACTGCCGCAGTTTTCAGCCAAATTCAATGACATTTAGTGTTGCTCGCACTGTTGGCATTTCCCAAGAAGTGAAAATTTGTGAATTCGATTTTCAGAGTAAAATATTCAAATTCAGCGAAATTTAACTTCACGCCGCGCGATTATTTGCAGCCAAGTTTGCGCTGACTTGAATTTGCATTGGTGTGTGTGTGCAACTGTGTTGTGATTGGTTTTAATTGCGACTTTGCAGAGTAATAGTTGCCATACATCCACCCACTCACTCACTCACTCGCACACACACACACACACTTATCTATGCTGGCCACCATGCAGACAAACTTACGCAAATAACTGGTAACGCAATAGTCAGTTGAACAATTGAGAACCGAAATCAATTTAACCCATTGCCGACTAATGGCCCAACGCAAGTGGCTGCGTCGATAAGAGCGCAACAACAGCCAAGCGGCTGCTGCCTGGCCGCCGCTTCTCCACTCGACTATGTGAAAAGGCAATCAAGCGTACAACCAGTCGACGGCCAGCCAGACAGACAAGTCAGCGCGCCGAGCAAGTCGAGTGCGAGCAAATTGAATAATGACGGCGCATGCTCTTTCGATAGTTGTCAGGCGATTGTGCGTCCTCAATACGTTCACACATCGTTGTGTGTGTGTGTGTGTGTGTTTGTGAACAGATGCGTGTGTTTGCGTGAATGTGTGAATGTGCTAGCGCAGCGCTGCGTCCTTGCCAGCACGAAAGAGTCGCTGCTTGTAATTTAATTAGTTACTTTATTAACAACATGACACCGCAATCATCTTCCTGTGCAGCGGCGGCAAGCGCAACACACGCACCCCACACGCTCGCTGTCATTGTGCCACCACTTGTGCCGGAACGAAGACAATAAAATTAATGGACTGTCTACTGTGCACACGTGCACAACATTTCGCTTTCATTGTCGTTGTGGCTGCAGAAAACTGGTTTGACTTAATCACTGCCGCAATGACGGTACCACTTTATCGCTAACATGTTTGAATAGCAATTAATTTGTTTACTGGTAGAGTCAGTGTTGCTCAAAGAAGTCAGTAGGAACTAGTGTAAAGGTGAAGACATTTTGGGAGCAATTTTCTTCATGCTATTCAAACTAGAAATGAGAACTAGAAATGTGCTTTCAAGTTCTTCTCCGCATTGACTTTAGAACTAGTTTTAAATTTTTCAAAGAATGTTGCATATTTTGGGGAGCTAAACACTCCAGTCAAATTTGTCTAAACGTTAGTTATAGTTAGTAGTAAATACAGTGATTCCCAGTGGATATTTTAACAATATTTAGTTGCCTCGATAGCAAAACGTGAGTTGCACTGGGCTCCAATTCCAGTGGTTCTGGGTTCGATTCCTATCTGGCTTGGTTCCAATTTTTTCTTTCTAAATGTTAAGTACTAATATCACAAGTACTAAGTACTAATCTCACAACAACACCACTAACAGTGCCAGTTCGGACTAATAGATACATCACAGCACATACATCGTTCAAAAATAAGTTTATCAAAGACATCAACCTATTAATTTTTCCCACAACACTTTCTACTTAGCAGCAACGGATGCAAAGTGGGACGACAGAGGGCAGCCACTCACACTGGCAGAATTTCAATCTATAAACGCAACCAACAAAAGGCATTAGCCATGGTGGGTAGAGCTGAGAAACTATCGATAGTTCGCGCCTTCGATATTTTCAATAGTTTGAGTAAAAAATTTCGATACTATTGGATAAATCAAAATTGTTTCATATCAGAATATATGTACAGCAGGCAATTATACTGAAAAATATTTACATATACTATATTGAAAGATTTTACCAAAACCCATTTTTTGATACGCTGAGTTGCTCGAAGAGTACCACGTCCCTTTTTCAATACCTTTGCAATGTGCCTGTTTCAATGCTAGGAGACTTGTAGTTCCGAAAGTATTTCATAATAAAATTTGTTGTTATATGGGCAATGCCACGCCCCTTTGTTCAATGCTTAACGCATTGTCGTCACATCACATAAAACCTATAGTATCGATAGTGCCAGAAAATCATCGTAAAACCTATAGTATCGATAGTGCCGGAAAATCATCGAAAAACCTTTAGTATCGATAGTGGCGGAAAATCATCGATAGAGGCATCAAAATAAAAACAAAATCGATACTATAAATCGATACTATCGATAGTTGTACAGCTCTAATGGTGAGGCGAATAAGTCGACAAAAATTATAATAGCAAACTTTTATTGGTCTGTAAAGTTAGCTGCGGAAGCCCAGCCCAACTCGTACCGTCTTTGAGGTTAAAAAAGGTTAAAAATGTAACAAAAAAAAGAAGCGTTTTCCTTCTTTCCATCCCTACCACATTCCAGCACACTTTCTATTCACTTTTCACCATTTATTACCCCCAATTCCAGCCACTGTGCACTGCTCTATTGTCCCCAACTTGTCAGTTTATTTATGCTGTAAAGTTGCTTTAATTACACATTGCATTCGCTGTTTAATTGCGTCAAATTTATTTCGGTGTCAATTCAATTTCACATAATTAAAACTTCAATTTATTTGCAGTCGTTAATGTACTGCGTTCTGGCGACTTTCACTTCAGCAACCACTCCTTCGACTGCAAAACAAATTATTCACTGCAGCAGCAGTGGCGTTGTCTGCTTCCGCAAAGTCGATCCTATTAAAGTATGTCTCGCCCGATTCTCAGGCAGCAAAGTTTTGAATTACATTTTCTTTGCATATTCACATTGATTTAATTCGAGCCTTTTGCTTTGGCTCGTCCTACCGAGGACAGCAGGCAAAGATGATTGCATAAATATTGACTGTCTTAGAGTTCTGTGTCTGTGTGTGGCGGCAGCGCTGACAGGAACGAAACCCAGGTACGAAAACCTTGCCGTGATTTAATAAAATGTCTTTGCCAGGACTTGACAACAATTTAATTGGCCAGCTGGGTACAGGGCGCTTAAGTAGCCAATAAATAGCTCAGATGTCATAAGGTAGATTGAGATATTCATTGAGTTCATGTTGTTATGCCTTGAGTGAGGCAATAATCATGGATTTAATGCGGTTTTGTTTGTTACTTTTGGCATTGCTTAGTAAGGGAACTATTAATGAGACATGGGTCGATTACTTTGATTTGAAATTGGAAATTTGTTCTTATGGCTCACATTGGAACTGGAACTTAAAGTTGAAAAATTAACTTTGAAACAGGTGAAGAGGAAACGAGCAGAAATGTTATATCGTCTGTATTTTGGTAAAATGAAGACGTTTTATTGATAAAATTTCTTATGAAACGATAAACAGTTCAATTACTTTTCTCGTGTAAGCTGATTTTCGTTAGTTGATTAATCTACAGCGCCCTTAAGTTGAGATTAAGTTTCGATAATTTGTAAGTTAATTGTCGTAGGTTCCGAAGTGGGAAGAATAGTTGAAAAATGTTCAGGACAGAGTGCTTGGGGGACTTTACTGGGTAAATGAGAACCTGCATTCGTAGAAAGTTTTTGGAAACAAAATGCGTTTTTGGTCCTTGAAATTCCATTGCCCACTGCGATCTGTAGATCTCTCTGTAGATCAAACATGAAATTTAAACTGTAGGTACATCATAAAAAATCAACTACCGTTAACCCTTTCGACCCCGAATTTTACCGTGTCTCGATATTACTTTTTGGTATTTAAATCATGAAACACTTGTCTAAGAAAATTGAAGTCGCCACGCCTCTTTGTTCGAGTTCTAGAGCTAGTTTACTTTTGAACAATTTTAGCTTAAAACAGGTTAAATACATTTTGTATCAATATTTTTTAATTACAGAAAAATTATTTAATATTTATGGAAAAATACAAAACTATCAGTTTTTTATTTTTGAACAATTTTAGCTTAAAACAGGTTAAATAAATTTTGTATCAATATTTTACAGAAAAATTATTTAATATTTATGGAAAAATACAAAATTATCAATTTTTGATTTTATTTAACCATTTTTAAAGAAACAGGGTTTTGATCAAACGCACCCAATTCGTAGACTTTAATTAGAACACAAACTTTCACTGATATCGCTGCAAATTATTGGAAATTATTTTGGGGATAACAGTAAAATGTTTGTAATTTGCTTTGAATGCACTTCTAAAAATATTAATTTTTTGGTGCCCACTTAAATTAAACCCATAAATCAATCGTAGCTTTTGCTATAAGATGACAAATAGGTGAAGTTGCTCTCAGGCAACTTTGGGGTTGAAAGGGTTAAGACGGAATTTTTTGAAATTCTGGGTCTTAAAGGGCAAAACTTGGGTTAAGATGTTGTATGAAGAAACGCGATTTAATGGGTCTATTGAATTCAAATTTGGTGAAAACACTTCAAATAAAAAATAATTCAACACGTATTTTTTATTTTTTCGAAAACCAAAATTCAACGGGTGAACAATGGGTTAAAGTGCATATGCGGGAAGACTACCAAAAAACCATGAACTGATGGGCCTATTGACTTCAACTTAAATCACTTCACTTCACTTAAAATCAAAAATAATTTGACACGTGTTTCGAATTATTTTTTAAACCAAAAAAAGGGGGGAAAGGTTAAAGTTTTTATGAAGAAACATGATTATTTATGCCTTTTTACTTCAAACTTGGTAAAAGTACTTTAAATGTGAAATAATTTTATACGTGTCTTTTATTTTTTCGAAAATCAAAATCTGATGGGGTCAATGATGGGTTAAAGGTTTATATGGAGAGGCTGCGAAAAAACATGAATTAATGAGCCTTGGTGAAAGTACTCTTACTCGTTTTTCATTTTTTCGAAAATCAAAATCTAACGGGGTCAACTATGGGTTAAAAGCTTATATGAAGAAGTATGATTTTTTACGCTTTTTGACTTCAAACTTGGTGAAAGTACTCTTGGTGAGAAAGAATTTGACACGTGTTTTTTATTTTTCGAAAATAAAAATCCTATGTGGTGAAAAATTCGATGGGTTAAGAGTTTGCATGGGGAAACATTATTTAATGCGCCACTTTACTTCAAATACGGTGGAAGCACTTCAAATGAAAAAGAATTAGATAGGTATTTTTTCAAAAAAGAAGAAGAAGAACCCTCTTGGGATTATGTATTCATCATTTTACATCTATCTTTATATTTCACTTCAAATTTCTGAGCCTTCAGTTTAAATTTTTCTTCTTCTGTTTGTAACTATATTGTATTAATTTAAGCTGATATTGTTATTATTCATGTTTAATTCACTCAAACTGATGTACTATAAAAGACTCAGTCTTAATTGTACAAATACTATTAAATAATAATAAATAAATAAATAAAAAGACGAACTTGATTTATTGGCCCCATTGACTTTAAACTTGCGTGCAAAGCCGCGGGGTCCTGCTAGTAAATAATATGAAAGTCAAAATGACTTCGAGCATTTAAGAAATATTGGATTGCCCGGGCATTTTAATGTTAAGTGAATATCAGTTTCAGGTGCCAACGGTTAAGTTTCAAGTGCGACTTTACCTCTTCCCAGCAATGCTCGCGGATATCGAAGTGATAAATCAACACAGCTGCGTAGAAAGAAATCACATAATGCAAGAAGGAGCCACACCCGTTTGCCGCCTCCAACTTGCTTGCACGAAATGATAAACGATGCTGGCTGCTTGCTGCCAGTTGAACAAAATTAATTCCTTTCCAATGCTTTCGACAAACAAACCCCGCCACGTCGCAGCAACAGCAGTAAAATGCCTGTTGACATTGATAAATACTTGTTACGCTGCATGTGTTAGTGTGTGGGTGTGTGTGTGTGTGAAAAGTTTTACCTGATTTACTGCTTAACCGGTGCGCATTCAATTGAATTTGCCGCATAACTAATAACTTAAAGTATGAAGCGGCACACTGCAATTGTATGCACGCATGAATTTATGCAAAAGTTCACGGTTGAATGTGTGTGTGTGTGTGTGGGGGTGAGTGCTCGAACGCACACATGACCCAGAAGTTAAGTGAGTTAAGCACTCATGTACACACAGTTCTCCTTCATGTTTTTTCAGTTGAAAACACACATTTTTTTCTTGTTTTCCAAATATTAAAGTTCACCAATACACATGCACTGAACATACACACATATGTAGGTATGAGAAATTGTATGCAAATGTGTGTTCAAGTACATCATCTCTGTGTGGGTGTGTGCGTGTAATCCCGTTTTATCTTCTCGTAATTATTATGCGATATCTTCACTGGATCCACTAATGCGCCAATGAAGCGGCGTAAATGCCGGGAGGTCGTCTGGCCACGTGCACCGTCCGCCGCCCTCGGATATTAAATTTCATTAAAGGCCAACTTTATTAACCTTATATGGCAGCTCATAATTTAGCATTATTGCGCTCACGACACTGCGCCAGTTAAATACTTACTTGCATATTGTCTGTTTGTATGTACGAGTACTAAATGTTGGTGCAAACTTATGGGCGCGGCGTCGTAATATGATGAGTGGTGATTTTGGCAATTTTAATGCGCTTTCATTATTGATGCTCACTTAAGTAAATGGACAAAGGCGCAAAGTGGCTCCGCCCAAAGGGATGCACTCGATGCTGAGCACTTTGCTGCGTTGGAATTGTCAATGGGATAGTTAAGTGATTGGAGATACGTAATCCGATATGGAAACATACAGATTACGTATAAAGTTTCTAGTCTAACTAC
This sequence comes from Melieria crassipennis, assembly GCA_963668005.1. Taxonomy (NCBI): domain Eukaryota; kingdom Metazoa; phylum Arthropoda; class Insecta; order Diptera; family Ulidiidae; genus Melieria; species Melieria crassipennis. The sequence continues at coordinate 20,028,906 of OY764962.1, forward strand.
AACATGAGAATGCAACTATTTTGGTTTAGTAATAATGACGTACCTCAATCTTCAGTGAGATAAAGTAGTGAGAGAAATTAGTAAATAAGAAATGTTATAGCTAATGTACCTCTATTCATATAGTTGTTTGTCCTGGCTGACTGACTGATTGACTGATTCATTATCGACTTAAATTGCTAAAACTAAAAACATGAAATTTTAATTGCAGGTACATTTAAAACTGTTCTTTAAGACGGGATTTTTCGAAAGTCGGGGTTTAAAGCGTCAAATTATGGCTCAAAGTGTTGTATGATGAACCGTGCTTTAATGGGTCTACTGATTTCAAACTTGTTGAAAATACTCCAAATCAAAAATAATTTGACACGTATATTTCAATTTTTCAAATTTAAAAATTTAACAGGGCCAAGAATGGGTTAAGGTTCGTGTACAAGAAGACTTCGAAAAATCCATGAACCATGACTTCAAAGTCTGTGAAAATACTTGAAGTCAAAAATAATTACCACGTGTTTAGAAATTTTTTGAAAATCGAAATCTAGCGGGGTGCACCAAGGGTTTAGAGTTAGAATGAAGAAGCATGATTTTTTGCGAATTTTGACTTTAAACTTGCTGAAAGTACTTCAAATGTAAAATAATTCAATACTTTTCTTATTTTTCAAAAATCAAAAATGGACGGGTCTGCGACGGGTTAAAAGTTTGTATGAAGAAACAAGATTTTATAGTCCTTTTGGTTTCAAAATTGGTGAAAACAATTAAAATCAAAAATAATTAGACACCGGTTTTTAATTTTTTTGAATATCAAAATATAACGAGGTGCACCAAGGGTTAAGAGTTGGTATGAAGAAGCATGACTTTTTGCGAATTTTTAGTTCAAACTTAGTGAAAGTACTTCAAATGTGAATTCGATATGTGTTTTTAATTTTTTTGAAAAGCAAAATCTAACGAGGTCAACAATGGGTTAAACGTTTTATGTATAAACTGTGAAAAAACTTGATTTAATGGGCCTATTTAATTCAGACTTGGTGAAATTACTTTTAGTGATAATTTGAATTTGAATTTTTTCGCACCAACCCAACTATGGGTTAAAAGTTTGTATGGAGAAACAAGAATTTATGGGCCTTTTGATTTAAAAATTGGTAAAAACACTTGAAATCAAAAATAATCAGACGTATGTCTTAAATTTTTTCTATCGGGTGTTTTTTTTAGAGGTTTGTTTTTCGAATAGAGATAAAACTGGCATTTTGTGGTCAAATCTGGCAACTCTAATGTCATTTATGTTCAGTTTGGTTTGCCATTTCATCATGAACAGGTTGACAAAAGAACAACGCTTGCAAATCGTGCAAATTTATTTCGAAAATAATGGTTCAGTTCGCGAAGTTTACCGCAAGCTCCGTCCATTTTATGGTCGACATAATCGTCCATCAGAGCAATTAATTCGGTTAACCATGGGTCGTTTTCGCACTACGTTTACTCTATGTGATAATACGCATCCGCAGAGACGTCGAACAGTGCGCACCGAAGAAACAATTGCCGCTGTAGAGCAAAATGTTGAAGAGGACCCAGTCAGAAGAGGAGTCAGTTACCGTTAATGGAGACCGGTATAGAGCCATGATAACCGACTATTTTGTTCCCGAATTGGATGGCATGAATGTGGATGAGTTGTGGTTCCAACAAGACGGCGCTACATGCCACACAGCGCACGTCACAATCGATTTATTAAAGGAAACATTCGATGAGCGCATAATTTCGCGGAATGGACCTGTCAATTGGCCACCAAGATTGTGTGATTTGACACCATTGGATTATTTTCTTTGGGGATATGTGAAGTCGCTCGTCTACGCCAACAAACCAGAAACGTTAGGGGACTTGGAAGCCAACATTCGTGGCGTTATTGCCGACATACGGCCCCAAATGCTCGAAAAAGTGGTTGAAAATTGGACCTGTAGAATTGGCTTTATTCGAGCCAGCCGCGGCGGCCACATGCCCGAAATCATATTTAAACATTAATGGCATAAAATTGTCCTTCCAATAAAGCCAAATTGATGGACATTAAAATTGCTTGTGTTTTATTTCAATTCGAAGTTCTATACCTCTAAAAAAAACACCCGATACATATAATCGAAATCTGAAGGGGTCAAGTTTGTATGAGAAAACACGATTTAATAGGAGAACTGACTTAAAATATGGTGAAATCATTTCAAATGAGATATAATTAGACAAGTTTTCCCTCTTATACAAATTTAACGGGGTCATCAAAGGGTTAAGAGATACTTGCCAATAAATGACCCATTGATTGAAAACTTGCGTACAAAGCCGTGGGCTCTGCTAGTTATTTCAAATGGACACCTCAATGTAGTCATTTTGATAGCTAAGGCATTCTAGTGTTAAAAAAATCATTTTTAAACTTAAGGTTTTCAAATAAATAAATATTCTTGATCAAAACAAATTCTTTAAAATCATCAAAAAGTTAGAACTCTTTTGAAAAAACTGTTTCCTCTAAAACTAGGATTAATTTTTAATCAAACTGTAATTAACTCCGCTTACTATTCAAGCAATGAATGATTCAGCGATTACCAAGTTGCACCACAACTCAGAGAATCAAATGAGATACTTCAAATAAGTTTTCTTTTTGGTGTCAAACTTACACTCTTTTACTTTAAAATTCAATTCTTAGAAAGATTTTTAACCCAATGGGAACTATTCTACAATAGGACTTGTTACGCAACAATGGCTGAATAATTGTATACCTACTCATTCTAAGCTATATCTCTATTCTCATTCGAATCACTTCCTTACACTCAACTTTTTGCCAAATCGCTCGAATTTTAATAATTTTCCAAAGTTGATAGTTACTTATAAAAATCCATGAATGAGTCTCACTTCAGAGAGATCAAACATGCATTCAAATATCTAAAGATTCAACTACAGGTAGACCTCGGTTAACACGGAGGTGACGTTTCGGGAAAATGCCATGTTAAGCGAGGTCTACCTGTATGTACATACATACATATGAATGATTAAAGTGTATAAATTAGGGACACATAACGAGGAATCTTTTTGTTTTTGTTGCAATGCCGTGTTTTAATGTCGCCAAATGTGAACCATTTTAGGATGAGGTTCTAAGAGATTCGTGTTAAGCGAGGTTTACCTGTACTTGAATTTTTTTTTGTTTATTGAAATATTCACAAAGCAACTTTTTATGCAGTCATTTGAAACTCTTCGTAGTTGAAAGAAAGCTGATTTTTGGCATCGCTTGATTTGCATGAACATAAATTATGTTTGTCATATGGGCGATGTGATCTTTGCTTGGTAAGCAAATAAATTGTTGGCATAATTTTGCAATTTTTATTTCGGGTTTTATTCTGTCAAATAGTTGGCGGAAAGTTTATCTCAGCGTGCCCACGACAACGCTGGATGGCTCTACGCACAACGTCTGCAACACAGGTCAACAAAAGAGAACGTTTTTTTGAGTACTAGTTCTTTATAACGGTAGATATTATAATCCTGTAGGAACTGTCCAACTTACAGGTATTAGTGTCCTGTAACAGCAGATAATTAAAAATGTTAATTGTTTTTGAAAACTTTGATTTGACACGCTTTGCAAAGGTCACAAACAGTGGTGCACACAGGAGGTTCAAGCCCCCCAAATACAAAAGTTCTTGGTGATAAATTGGGTTTCAAACAGGGGCCGGAAATAACAGTTGTTTATGAAAAATATATTTGAAAAAATTACTATGAAGGAAAGGTCATACATATAAATAAAATATACCAATACATTTATTTTTGCACCGAGAATCAAACTTAAATAAACAAAGTTTATTACTACTTCTACTTATAATGTTTTTTTTTGTAATTTTTATGGAAAAAATAAAAAAGAATTATTTTTTATTTATATTTGAAAAATTATTTCATAACAATTATTTTTTAAATAAAAAAATAAAAAAGAAGAATTATTTTTTATTTCTATTTTAAAAATCCTTTCATAACAATTATTTTGATTTTTTTTCGTATTAGTCCACAAATAACAGTTTTTTTATTTTTATTTTAGTTGTCCTACGATAACAATTATTGGTGACTTTTATTTAAAAGAGTCATCAATAAAAATCAGTCAGTGATTTTTTTTTTTAAGTCATCAATAAAAATTATTCAATGACTTTTAGTTGTACGCAACCCTCCTTTTCCCCAAAATTAAATCCTGGGTGCGCCAGTGGTCACAAATATGGTTACTTATATAAAGATAAACAATATGGTTGATTATACAAAGCCAGTCATGGCTGTCACTAAGAATACAAACCAGGCAGATTAAATATTTTGATTTGTGAACTCAAAATGGAGACCAACAATTTAGTCAAAGCTGCTTCGGAGCATTTTACCAGCAAAAAAACGACTTTAATTTGAACCAGTTTTGTTTTAGTTAATGAAGTAGAAATGAACGTCAGACTGATATAATATAGAAAAAATATTTTGTATAACAGTGTTGTTCACTTTGACCTTTTTATTCACTTTCAGATTATTTGTTGGGTATTTTCTATTTTTTGCTTTAATGTTGCGTCATGTTTCGGGTCGTAGCGCTGCATTTTGAATATGCAAATCACGTCACTAGTCGTGATTGTTTGCATTTTGTGGATTTATTATTTTGCCTTTTGCAACTTTTGCTATGTGCGACATATGCAAATTATGCGAGGACTGCGAGTTGCCGAAACTTTTCTCTTTGTCAAATCATTATGAGATTTTTTTGTTTGAGACTTTTTTGTTTGAGAAAAACAGAATTAATAATTTTAATGAATGGCATAGAGAATTTAGAAATTAATTCACAGCAGTGTTAGTTGACTCAAGTTGCATTAAAGTATATGTCGGTCAAAATTATGCGCACATAACTTTGGCAAGCAGCTGCCAAAAGCATTTATTAATATTGTTGTATAGTAAACTGTGTGCGGTCGAACGCCCAACTCTGGCCAACTGAACGCACAATTGAGCCAAGCGCCATAAATGCGATCGACATACATATTGACATTGCAGTTTGGGGCGCAAACATTGCTATTAGTTCGACTGCTGGTCGTCGACTGCGCATTATGCACACCAACAGCCAACAGCACAACAATCAACAATCCACAACAACTACATTTACAAGTACTACAACAACAACAACAAGGACCAAGCAACAAGAAACCAATCGAATGCTTGGCAGTAATGTTGAACGTCTCCAGGCATAAATTGCCAGCTAGCTGCCCAAAGCGGCTTTAATGGCTCGAACACAAAATGCCTGAAACAAGGACGTCGAACTTAGAGGAGATGTGCAGAATATACTTCAATAACGATATTAGTGATATTAATGACTTTTGTGAACATTCACAGTAAAATGAGGTTAGGTTTGGGTTCTTGTAGTGGACTTAGTTTCATGGGCACAAAATGAATTAAAGTGAGTTTTAAAAGTTCCACTAATATTAATTTTGATTGTACTGATTTTGCTTAGAGAAATTCCTAAAAAAACTAAGGACGTTATGACTCAAATTACTTCTTTGAATAGTTTGGACTGACAATCTTTAAAAAAAAATGCTTTAGAAAAATATGTTGAAGAACGTTGATGTTACAGTAAAACATCTATTAAATACTGCAAACATGCATGGCTCCAATTGGGGTCTTGAATCATAGGTACGGGACTCGGGTTGAGTTCATTGAAGACCTCTAACAAGCTTCAGGGGGAAAAAAATGAAACGAAGAAATATTCCTACTTTCCTTTCCAGGTTACTCTTCCAGACCCTCTTTTCCTAGAAATTCGGGTCGAGTTTATTCCAGACCTTTAACAAGCTTCGAGGCACGAAATCAAATGAAACGAAGCAACCATATTCCTACATATCTCTACATTCCCCTCTGGTCCCACTTCAAGACCCTCTTTTTCTAGCTATTTTTCTTTTCCTAGGAATTTGAACTTCCTTGGAGTTGAGTTAATTTTAGACCTCTAACAAGCTTCGAGGCACGAAATGAAATGAAACGAAGAATCCATATTCCCACATATTCCTACTTTTCTCTCAGGTTACTCTTCCAGACCCTCTTTTTCTAGCTATTTCTCTTTTCCTAGGAATTTGAGTTGAGTTCATTTTAGACCTCTAACAAGCTTCGAGGCACGAAATCAAATGAAACAAAGCAACCATATTCCCAACATATTCCTACTTTCCTTTCAGGTTCCTCTTCCAGACCCTCTTTTTCTAGCTATTTCCTGTCTGTGATCGGCTCTCCTAGTACGCAATTTCCAGGTCGTACGGTCCTGCGCCATAGCGTGTTTGGTATTTCTAGCCCGCAGACAATTTAGGTGCTCTTCCAGACCAACTTTTGAGGTTAGGCATCATCATCACCTGTCTCACTAGCCTCCACATCACGTGACCATACCAAGGCAGACAACTTTCTTGCAATTTAAGAATTTAATTAAGTGTAATTTTTGCTTTAACTTTTGTGACACATTTTTTGACAAATTCTTAAACAATAATTTTTCCACTACAACATAAAACTTTAGTATTGTCTGATGCTAGAAAACTATGCTGGAAAGCTATGTATCCCTTCTTTAATTTAATGTCAACTATAACCTTGCCCCACTCAAATAGTTACGTACACTGACCGTCTCAGTTGTCTATTATTGTCCCAGTTGCGTTTATTATTCTTCCGTTCGGTACTTAGAGCGCAGCACGTACGTAATAACTTCCATTGGGCAAACAGACAAAATCGATTTATATTCTGTTGCTGTCGCACAACAGGATATGATTACAGCAACAAATAACAGCACACATACTGGACAAACCACACGCACTTTCTTGGCATTAGAAAGCGTGCTGAATTGTGCATAGACTGAATTAGAATTACATTAGGGGTATTCATTATAACTGGCAAACTTCGTAATACATGAAAAGTAGATGAAAGTCACTGAGTGGAGTAAGTGGATCAATGGGCATTTTAAAAGTCTGGCATCTTTGTTTATAGAACTGTAGGAAGACTTGTTTTGTTGGTATTTTAATTCTAAATTGCACGAATTTTAAATTTTTTTTTTTTAATACACATAGTAAACAATTTACCACTTTGAAGAAGAAAATGCCTATTCAATTCTAGCAAAAGGACTTTGGAAAAAGTTGTCGTTACAAGAAATTATATCGAAGCTATTTGAGGTTTAATGTAAAATTTCTGTGTTTCAAATTTTAAAATTCTCTAAAATTATATAAGATTTTGATATTAAAATTATCCAACACAGTAAACAATCTACCACTTTGAAGAAGAAAATGCCTATTCAATTCTAGCAAAAGGAATTTGGAAAAAGTTGTCGTTACAAGAAATTATATCGAAGCTATTTGAGGTTTAATGTATAATTTCTGTGTTTCAAATTATATAAGATTTTGATATTAAAATTACCCAACATAGTAAACAATTTACCACTTTGAAGAAGAAAATGTCTATTAATTTTACCAAAAGGACTTTGGAAAAAGTTGTCGTTTCAAGAAATTATATCGAAGCTATTTGAGGTTTAATGTATAATTTCTGTATTTCAAATTTTTAAATGCTCAAACATTATATGAGATTTTGATATTAAAATTACCCAACATAGTAAACAATTTACCACTTTGAAGAAGAAAATGTATATTCCAGGGGCGGATTCGGAAAAATGTTTCGGTGGGGTTTCAAAAAGTAATTCTTTAATATTTATAAAATGCCTTTTAATTTGTATGTAGTTTTAAAGTCGATCCTAATATTTCGGAGGGGGTTTCAACCCCCCCAACTGGTCTATTCAATTCTAGCAAAAGGACTTTGAAGTTGGAGTTGTCGTTTCAAGAAATTATATCGAAGCTATTTCGGTTTAAGTAATGTTAAGACCGTGCGACAGTATTTTTCACATATTATTTTTTCACGTCTTTTTTTTTGATCAAGGAGATTTTGGGTTTTAACATAGTCACATTTCAAGAAAATTCTATATACATTTTCAAGGACATAAAGGATTCAAATTTTCAAAGGACCATTTCCATATCCTTTTTTTATAAATAGATACAAAATAAGTTTTATTTAAATTCTTGAGCCATTCCTCTTTCATTTGATATACATATCGCCATATTCTAACGAGATTCAGTATTTTTTATAGTTTTTTTATTTTGTATCCCCTTCAAAATTTAGAAGTCCTTTTAAAAAGACGAAGGATGTAGAAATGCAAAACTGAGTAAACAGTATTACTATGTTTGGTTTCTAGTTTCACGGTCATATCGATTTTTTCCGGTGTAAAAAATTTTTTTAATTTTTGAGAAATTTGAGAAATTACACATTCTGTATTTCAAATTTTTAAAAGCTCAAAAATTATATAACATTTTGATATTAAAATTACCCAAAAACCAGAATATTTCGTAAACGATTTCTTCAGTGCTGCATACCAAATTTCAAAGTAAATTTTCTCCTTTGCTAATCTACAAACGCAACTAACACAGTTCGTGAGCACCTCTACAATGTTGACACTTTTCTTTAGGACTCTCTGCGGCCAGTCTATGCAACATTTGACAGGCAGTGACTGTTCGAATAAGCAGAAATTCAAGAGCCAATCGAGAAAATTGTGTAGGCACAAAATATAAAGCAGCCAGAGACAACTTTCACTGCCAATCCAACAACAACGACAGCAAAATCAACAGTAAAATGATAGACTGCAAGCAATTGCGACAATTTCTGGTGCTTGGCACGTGAAATATTATACAAGACATCAAGTGCATGCGCACACATACACAGAGATATATGTATGTACGTCGGTCGCACAGCTGGTTCGAGTGTGGCTGCCCATTTTAATAAGGCGCACATGGCGCCCTAACCGTAACAACAACAACAACAGTGAACGACCGAAGCAGCTGCCGAACGTTCTTTTGGCCGGCTGCTGGTTGGCATTGTTGTTTTTGTTGTTGCCATCATTGTCAGCACGTCCTTGGCTGCATTTGATGTTGTTGTCAGTTTGCCGAGTTTGATTACAGCGTGGACTTGGTGGCAAACTGTGGGAGGGGGGGAGACTGTGAATTTTTAAGGAATTTCAGGTCAGCCGTGGCAGCAAGCAATTGAAGATATAATACAAACAAAAAACACACACATACACACTGAAACTCAAACCGCTGCAGAATTTTTGTGGTTTTTGTTTGTCGTTTGAAAATTGCTTGCGATGTTACTGCCATTGTTTGCTCTATTGTTGCTTGTTGCTGTTGTTGTTTGCGGCTGCTATTCGTCGTTGTTCTAATGGATGGAAACAGGCAGATAGATATAAAATTGAAACATGGCAGGACAAATGCTTTTATTGTGACGTCAACATGCGGCTGTTTCTTTTGTTGACCCACTCAGAAGATGCCCATTCAAATTTGCCTCAATTACTGGCACACTAATACACACACATATTGTCCAGCGGCAGAAGTGGCCGCAGTAGTAAAATGTAAATTTTGTTCCTTATTGTGTTTGCATATTTCAGCGTCAAAGTGCATTTTCACTCGCGTCTCCATGTGTTGGTGAGTGCTTTGGTTTTATGGCAGTTTAAGTGTGTTTCAAAGTGTTTAGACATTTGTGGGTTCTTAAAATTAAATGCTGTCGTAACTGAGAAGAAATTTAACGACCGCCCAACACGGTTTAATTGTGGAAAAATAGGTTGTTGTGGGTATGTGGCTTAAAGGACGGAGACATGTTTTTGTAGCGTTAAGAGTTGTGCTGGTTGTAAGTTGCGAAGTCGAAATAAGTTCATTTCAATTCAAACTCAAATTCAAATTAATTAAAACAAACTTTGATATGGGTTCAAGCAATTACAAAGTTACAGTGATTTTGAACAAAATCATTAGAGATCCAGAGAGCAACCCAACTCAGTAGTGAGGAAGAGTTATTAGTTCTAAAATTAGGGACATTTTTTGCGAGTCTTTGGAGTTAGTAGTTTGAGTTTCTGGAAAATCTTAACATTTCAGCAATAAGTTCAGCGTCACTTTCGGGAGCTGTTTCGACTTTGTTCTGTTATGTTAAATGTCAAAACGTTTCGAAAATTAAGGCCCATTCCAACTTGCTCTGTGAAGTGCTAATCCTTTCAGGCCACTAGACTTGATGTCATGCGAATCGAACCGAACTGCACATGGCGCTACAACACAAACATTTGCCGCCCAAATTCAGTGAGAGCTTCCATAAGTCTCAGCCCAACGCAACGATCCAACGTGGCCAGTCGACTCAGTGTTGCCAGAGACTTGAAATTAATTTCTCCTAAATCTTAAAAAAGAAACTCAACTTTTCTCCCAAAAATTGAAAAAGTCTCCAGAAATTTTTTGTTTTTTTTAATTTTTGTCATTATAAACTATGGAATTAATCTTCTCACAGAAAAATAAAAATATATTATATTATTTATTTATTTATTTATTCATCAATTAGTTTTTACACAAGTAGATTACTAGAAATGAAGTAAGTAATTATAAATAATTATAAGCAATAATGATTATGCAGTAATGCAATTAATTTAGCCTTAAAACTTATTTATTTATTAGTATTATTATTATTATTTATTTATTTATTATTTATTTATTATGTTTTTTTTTGTATTGCAGCCTTTGTAATTATTTAGCTTCAACTTAACAACAATTTAACACAAACAAAACGTATACAAAATTAGATCGGTATGAAATTTGCTTTTGTAAACTTCCTTCATTCATTGCATAAATTATACACTTTGAAGAATACAATTTAATTAAATTAAATTAGACACTTTCATCACACAGCTTTAAATATTCAAGGCTTCAGTGCCACTAATGAAGTCGAATGTATCACCATGAAACAATTCTTCCTCCTAAAAATTATCCTAGAAGGCCAAGAATCTCCTAAATCTAGGAAATCCCCGATCTGGCAACACTGAGTCGACTGCAATGCAGACAAAGCGTCAGCGCGTATTTTCATTACGTTGGTGTATAGCTACTTATGTATGTATGTGTGCGGCCACATTGATTTGTTTACGCAGGACAATGCCAACACACACACACACACACACGCACACACGCACAGCGGTGCATTGCAATGTGCTGCGTTTTGGTCTTTTGTTTGCGTGATTTTTTGCCATTCGAATGCGTCGCATGACACGAGTCGCAACGACAGCACTGCAGATAGGTACGAATGGCAGCCACGCGTTCCGCACGCAACATGCGCCAACCACAACGACAGCCACAGCGGCAGATGTTACGCACACATTGTCATTGTTCTTTGTTTTCGTTGTTTTCGTTCGTGCTGTTGTTGTTGTTGTTGTTAGTGCTGCATACAGTTTGCGCACATTTTGTGTGCATTTTTAATGGTCGCATGAGTGCATGTGTACTGGTGATATGCCACGCCCCCCACGTTCCCCTCATGTTCTGCTGGTCCATTTATAGTGGCAGCGAGGCGCATTGCGTGTAGGTTGACTGCAATTTGAATGGTGTCCACTGTTGGTGACCGCCATGCATCAGTTCGCATTTTGACGCAATGCTGTGTGGCATTGAAGTCAGCCGCATCAGTTGGTGTCGACAAATGCAATCGAGACATGAACATATTTGTCTTAGGCTGACCATCAATTCGACCATCAAAGCGACCAGAGAAATATTGAGCAAACTACAATATTTGTTGTTGTTCGAATCGATTGGACTTTGATTTTTTTAAGGTTAGTTGAATTAAGTTTAATTTAGTTTCAATGTTTGTAAAAGCTGAGAAAAAATTAAAGCCTCAGTTGAAAAAAAAACATCTGGTCAGATGGCCAAAGCTTCTGGTTATTGGGAGCAGTGGCGCACACAGGGAGGGGTTTTGAGAGGTCAACCCCACCCCACCCAAAATACAAAAATTGCTGGTGCAAAATATGGTTTTGAAAAATATGGTTTTGAAAAGTTGTACGCAAAACCCCCTCACCCCCGAAATGAAATTTTGTGTGCGTAACTGAATGGAGACAGCAACATTTTCAAGCCAAGCTCAATTTTTGAGCCTAATACCATTTGAACCAAATATGATTTTGAAAAAAAATGGTTTCGAAAAGTTGTACGCAAACCCCTCTCACCCAAGATGAAATTTTGTGTGCGTAACTGAATCGGAGACATCAACATTTTCAAGCCAAGCTAAATTTTTGAGCCTAATACCATTTGAACCAAATGTGATTTTGAAAAAAATGGTTTTGAAAAGTTGTACGCAAACCCCTCTCCACCAAAATGAAATTTTGTGTGCGTAACTGAATGGGAGACAGCAACATTTTCAAGCCAAGCTCAATTTTTTGGTCTTATATAATTTGAACCACATCTTTCATTCACAATATACAGAAATTTCAGGGGGTTTAAACCCCCAAAACACCCTTTGTGACCGTCACTGGTCATCACATACAAATTAGTGATGTGTTTTTAACATCTTTAAATGATTTTCAGATCACTTTGAGGATTGAGACTAAGCCGAGACTATCTCCGCCACTGTCCTTCTATTTCTGTTTTACAGGAAGACCAATTGAGCATTCTAGACTTAAGGATTCTGATAAGTCAGTTGCCAGATTCTTTAACTTTACATTAAGATCGGCATGAAACTATAGATTTAAGGTTGAAAACCAAAAAGACAATTTTTGTGTCTGAAATCTGTCTTTTCTTCATCTTAAAGAACACGTCTGCAAAATTTCGTTGAGACCGCAATAAAACTCTTCTTAACCATCTACTCAGAGTATATAAAGGTGTCTTTTATGAATTTCACCTTTTCACTCTCATCACTGCAACACAGTTTGTCAGCCAATCATTCCGTTGAAATCACAAATAGCTTCCATTTCTGCTTTCAACTCGTGTCCGGGCTTTATTCGCCCTCGTGAACTCATTTTGCTTGTCGTTTTTGTTATTTGTCCGCTACATTCCTTCGTTTCTTTTCATCTCGCGCCAACACAAATCTACTCATCTATATTCTGACGTAAACAAAGAGTCCTTTTCCGACTGCAAGCAGCTGTCCAAAAGCTGCCAGCACGCTGAGCGCCACCCCACATCGGAGGTTGTGTCGGTCGTTTGTCATCGCTTGCACATATCTTCATTAACTGCTGGCACGCTACACGAACTCATATCCTTCGCATACTTCAACTGTACACACACACACACACACACACTTGTATGCATACGCGCCCTCACATATGCTGCGACTGAGAAGTGTGATGGCTCGGAGTGTATGGTCCAACACCTTATCAAATATTTAATTCTCCCGCAACGCTGACAGTGTTGTCGTTCGCCCTCAACTAGATTTTTTACGCCTTTCCCCTATTTGGTGTGCACATTTGCTGTCCTGCAGCTGCTCCTTGCTGCAATAACCTGAACGATAACGATTTTTATTTCGTATTTCATTTTAAGGAGCAGGAAATGGGAAATATGTGCACTCTGTTCAGTTCGACGCACCGCCGAAAGGATTCGGCATGTGCCATTTTTAGGGTGTGATTTCTTCTTATTTTTCTTTTGTATGGAATAAAGTATATTATATGAAAGATTTTGTTGTTGGTGCTGTGACAGCATAAATGCGATTTAGCTATAAAAAATGCTTTTACAGCGTCGAATTGTGAATTTTATGTGCATGAACCCTCGAATGTCTTCGGAAAAGTCTTTTGTCCAAAGTGAAATGCGCAAGATGGAAGATGCTGCAGCAAGGACACTTTGGTGCAAACGCCATGACTGCGTTTATTTTAATATGTAACGTATCATTTTTCTGAGCTGACAAGCCATTCAAATTTGTTACATCCGAGACTTGGGAATGGTGTCATTTAATTTGTGCTATATCACTTCATTCTGCATCTACTCAACTATTCACTAACACAGACACATCAAGTCGAGCAGTTTTGTCTACTCATGGCTGCGCCAGCAGTTCTGAGTATATTTTCTGCATTTTGTCTTCGCCTTCGCTGCCACTTTATAGTCACTTGGTGCTCTACGCGCTCGCTGCTTATGACTTGTCTTACAAGCTGTCCGAGAATCCTGTAGCCACACCCAATGCTCGCCCGACAAGTTGCGCAGCCTTCGCTTCTACGCTTTTGTAATTTTCTGTTTGGTTCGCTTTCATCATTGATTACATTTGCTTCATTGTATTCAATTAACCTCAATTCTCGTTCTGTGCCATCATTCGGCAACCTATTAAAATTATCCTTTTTCCACTTGAGCTCATCATTTAAATTGCACCAACACTGGAGGGCGAAAATTGTGCTGATGACGCGCTCTGGCGGCTGGTGCTGGCTTTCTAATTAAATTTGATTGGGGTTCAGTGTGTTCGAAGTAGCAGTGTGAACGAGGCAAAGATTAATTGTAATTGGATGATGTTTGCATTTCGAATACAGTTCGAAAGAAAGTCGAAAAATGCGAGGCTCAATCAAGAGCAACAAATTAGTGGAGTTCATAGTTCTATTGAGCAATGCGATTTCTGGTTTTGAAGTTTGATTTCAAAAAGTTAAGGTTAGATTAGGAAGGGGTGTGTTCGGTACAGGATGCATGTCCATTCGTAGACCGAATAGACTACTTTCATATTGGTTTGGAGAAGCACTCAACTACTTCTTACAGAACTCAATAAGTAAACCAGTGGAACTTATTAATGAAATTTGGTAGATCTGAAATGATTGAACTTTTGATGCATTTGCCTGGCTTCTCAGACACCTTGTGGGCAGAATTCAGAGCTGGCGTTGCTGGAAGACTGGACAGCGGCATAGAAAGTCTCTATTTAGTCTCTCGAAACTTTTGCAATATTACTGCAATAGATTCCACCGCCATCTAAATGTTTCTATACTCAAATTAGTTGCTGAGAGAATTTTGGTAGTATCAGTGCATCCTTTTCTTGCCATTATTGCAGTTATAAACTATAAATTTGCTCTTTGAAGTAATTCAAAAGCATCTTCAACTCATTAGTTGAATTGCATCATTAATAAATAATATTTAAAGTGGCTTTTGAGTGCATTACATAGTAACCTTGTTTCAACATTGCTCTGACTCACTTACATGTGACCATTAATTTCAACTTTAGCACGTAAACAAATTCAACTTTATATCCGAGCAAAAGTCAGCAAAACTAAAATTACTTGCCTGCACACAATTTGCACGCAAAATCCTGTTTAACGGACTCAAAGTGCTGTGCAACTTATGCCGGCAGCAATTTGCTTTTATCAATTTCCCTTTCATTTTGCTCGATGCTCTGCATGCTGTAGCATAAAATTGGCTTTTTTATAAGTTTGCCAATGCTTCGGTCATTCTTTTCCCTCGCTGCATTCTATGTACAAGTGCAGATTTTTTTGACGCTTCAGCTACAATGTTATTGTGGGCGATTTGAAAGTTGCTCAAGTTTAAAGCGTATGACGTATACGCCATGGTGTGCGGTATTGCATTGCTTATTAACTAACAGTTTAGAATTTTATGATACATGATTTAGATTTTTATGCAACTTAATAAGTCTTGAGTTAAGTATTATAATTTTTTTATATTACGGAAAAAACTTATAACTTCGCTAAACAAAATAATAATAAAATTAACCACAAAAATGTCCTTCTCTAGTCCAAAACACACCTTTAACAATGTGACTTGTAGATGCCATAATGACTTGAACCGTTTCGAAATTATTTTTATTTTTAATTCCCTATTAAAAGCATTCCCCCCCCCCACCACTCATCAGTGTACCCCACCATGGTTCAGTTAGTAGAAAATTGCTGCCACGCTCTGCGCTTAAAGTTTTGCACTTTTTTTGCTTGTGAATTGGCTTTTTTTAAACCCTCGCCATCAGCATTAACTACATTGCGCCAATTACCCACAGCTGCCAATTAATGTTGGCACTTTTCAACGGAGCGGAAATGTGTTAGCTTCGCTTCTGAGCACAACATGCTGCAGCAAACAGCGAGACACCTTCGCACGTTGTTCCCAATTGACAGCTGAACGGTACGGTACGGCGTGCTTAAGCTCGGCTACCTACCTGACGTAAGTTAAAGTTAAATTGCCAATGATGTGTGTCTAAAGTTGTCCTCATTAATTTTCAGTTGAAAATTGCCACCAAACGAATGCGTTCGTTGTCTAAGCACTTTGGTAGCAAACATAGAAAGAACGAACAGCAACACGTGGCGGTTATTTATCACATATCTGAGCAAAGTTTCTAATTAAATTGGCAACTTTTGCCACGAACGACAGTTGAGAAGACGGTGGTGACGGTATTGCATTTTTGACTATAATCTTTGGCAATGCTACACGTTAACTTTTGCGGTTGTCTGGGTACTTTTTTGTGAGAAAATTGGGAGATGAAACAAAACAAAACACATCAACTGCTAACCGGAATAAAAACTTTGATTTTTGCTTTTATACCTAAATACTAACTTTTTGGGCCCAGATCAGTCAACTAAAGAGACCTGGTAGGATTCTTATACGAATCAAACTGGTTTAATCAAGCTCCATATGACTTGCTTTTCATATCACTAAGACCTTTGTGGTATTACAAGGTGACCCAACTGTGGTCCAAGTATATCCTGCCACTTTAAGCTAACATAACTTGCCTAACTTGAAGTGCAGTTGCCGTATTTACTTTTAGCTTCAAGAGAAGAAACTGGTTTGAATTTAAAAACTGATCCAACGTGATATCTCAGTATGATTAATATTGTTTTATATTGTGTCAAGAAATCTTTTTAATTTCATCTATCAAGCTCCTGGTTTCATTATGTTCCTGTAGGATTTCCACTATTAACACATCACTACGTTTATTGTGGTAGCACAATGGGCCCATTTGTGCCCTAAGTGCGGGCTGCGGCAAGATTACAGCCACTTTAATCTAACCTTACGTAACCTAAATTGCCTAACTTGAAGTACAGTTGCTGTACGTACCAATAATTTCAATGAAAAAAAGATGGTTTGAACCAATTGCTTTGATTTTCAAGACTGATCCAAAGTGATATCTCTGTAATAAATGGACTCAAATTGTCTTTAATTTTCTATATTGTCTCATGAACTCTTCTCAATTTCGTTTTTTAGGTTCCTGTACGATTTACTTCATTGAAACATCACTAAGTTCCTTGTGGCCTAATTTACAGCCACTTAAAGCTAACCTTACCTAACCTAACTTTCCTAACTTGAAGTACATTTGCTGTATTTACTTTTAGCTTCAAGAGATAAAACTGATAAGAACAAATTGATTCGGTTTTGAAGACTGATCCAAAGTGCCATCACTATAATCAAAGAACTTTGGTCTATAGTGTCCTATAGTGTTCCAAGATCTTTTCTTAATTTGATCTAAATATTTCTGAACTTAATGTAGGCCTACATTTGTCTCTCTAGTGATGCCTTATTCACAGCATTTAACACTAGAAAGACCATTCGGGATTTTTTAAGGTTTTTCATGTTTAAATATCGGTATTTTCTTTAGTATTTCTATCAACTTTTGATTTGTTGACTTTTAATTTTTTATGGGGTTTGTTCCACAATTAGACTTCTACAATTACAATTAGCCCATATCCAATGTATACTTTTCGAGAAATCAGCGGATATAACACCGTGCGACAGCATTTTTCACACCGGGAAAAATCCATATGTGCGTGAAACTAGAGACCAAATATAGTAATTCTGCGTACTCCGTTTTTCATTTCTACATCCTTTGTCCTTTTAACCCATTAAAACTTGACCCCAGAAAGGCTTGTGCGATTTCCATAAAATTTTACACAATCTTATTAACTGACCTAATCAAGACAAAAAATCAAGCAAAAAATTTATACCATGTTTTTTTTTTGTCATGTTTTTCGCAAACATTACACAAATAAACAAAATCAAACATTTGCGGAAAATAAAATGTGCCAATAAAATATCAGCTGCTTGGATTTTGACATTTTCATGCGTTGCGTTGTATGAAAATTGGCAGTGTTTAGGCCCAACGTTGCATTCGCGCAACACAAAAAAAACTTAAAGCATATTTTTTGTTTAAAAAATAAAAAAAAAAAATTTCAAAACTTATTTTTACATTGCAAAATCCAGCCCACTAAGGGATTTTGATAGGTTTGAAGAATAAGTATTTTTCATTGAATTTCAAAAATTCCCAAAAAAAAACCTTTGACTTTGGATCAAAAAAAACGTATGAATATTTAAATAATTTTGAAATTTGAGTATGGAAGAATCTAAAACGATCAATTCTAATCCAATTCTACCCATTTTCAAGTCTTATGTCTTTATGAATTACTTAATATAGCGAAATTCCCAAACGTTGCGCAAACGCAACGCTCAGGGCTTAATGGGTTAAAAGGACTTCAAAATTTTGAAGGGGCTAAAAAATAAAAGGACTTCAAAATTTTGAAGGGAATAAAAAATAAAAAAAATATATTAAAAATACTGAATTTCGTTAGAATATGGCGAGATGTATATCAAATGAAAGAGGAAAGGCTCAAGAATTTAAATAAAATTGATTTTTTTTATCTATTTGTAAAAAAAAGATACGAATTTTTTTAATAACTTTCCAACCAATAAAGTTAGAGTAATGAAATATTGACACGTAATCAAGGAGATTTTGGGTTTTAACATACTAACTTTTCAAGAAAATTCTATATAAATTTTCAAGGATATAAAGGATTAAAATTTTCAAAGGACCTTTTTCATATCCTTTTTTTACAAATAGATAAAAAACCAATTTTATTTAAATTCTTGAGCCTTTCCTCTTTCATTTGATATACATATCGCGATAGTCTAACGAGGTTAAGTATTTTTTCTATTTTTTTTATTTTTTATCCCCTTCAAAATTTTGAAGTCCTTTTAAAAGGAAAAAGTATGTAGAAATGAAGAACTGAGTACGCAGTATTACTATGTTTGGTCTCTAGTTTCACGTCCATATGAATTTTTTCCGGTGTGAAAAATTTTTTTTTTTTTGTCGCACGGTGTAATATTATAGGTATTGAAAACTTGCGGACTTTCTAGTGTTAAAAGTCTGAGTCTCAGCTGTCATTTGCGAGACTGAAATTATAAAATTTATTGCATCAAAAATTATAATGAAATGTCATGACAAATTAACGTCCCACCCTCATATGGAAACCACTTCGTTTGGACGAACTTACTCAACATTTTGTGGACTTGAACTTCACTTCAACTTTGCATCAATTCCATTCAATCTCACACAGACTTGTTCCATTTTGTTTACAAATTGTTTGCAGAAATCTATAAAATTTCGTCAAGTTGTAGTTTCTCTCAGTGCACACACTCACGCACACAATTAATGGCCTAAATAGAATAATGCAAGTTTCGCACGCAAGATTGAGCAGCAGCCAGCCAGCGACCGACCCAAATGGAAATCAAAGCACACCACTTGAGTTCGTTTACTGGGCGCGCTACTAATTTGCCGCAGCGGAGAACACGAATTAATGCTTTTGGTATTTCAAATTTTTTGGCGTCGGTCAAGCGTTCTATTTTTAGCGGCAGCGCTCTTACGCTTCGCGAACGCATTGCGCCGCCCCCGACTGCCCAATTCGTCGTCAACAAGCTTCATAGCTGCTTGCGTTCAACTTTCATTGAGACGCCAACCACCGCTGACAGTTAGGAATTCAGCGGCCGAGCCTTAAGATTCGTGGAATCCCGCAACGAAAAGCAAACAAAACAGCGCTCGCTTTTCGTTGGCGAATTTTTGCAAATTTTCACATTCGCCGCGCGTACGCCGAGCCAAAGCCTTGCGTAATGTTTGGCTGCTGAAACGCGTTAAAAAACAGCAACAAAATAAAAGAGTGGCGCCCTTGCCAGCAGTTGACTTGGGCCACGCTGACGCGCGCGTGTGTCCTTCAGAGTTGCTGCCGACCGCTAACGGACGCGCGTCCGAGTGTGCGATTTACCCAAAAGCCACAAATACAAAATAGAAAAATACATATTTCTCGCAGTCAATGTGAAGTGAATTTTTTGAAAAATATTGTGACAAATTGCATTTAATTAAAAGTTTTTGCAACCGATTTGCGCGTTCGGTGGCAACGCGACGAAAGTGTGTGTGCGTGCGTGCGTGCGTGTGAGTGTGTGCGCGTTTTGCGGGCGCGCTCATGATGTGCGACTCGGCTAATGAGTGTCGGCAGACGCTGTCGTCGTTGGTGCCGCTGCCAGCACCCTCGCCAGGTACCCACAGCCGAGTTTCATACCCTTCAACCACCCGCAACCCCTCAATCAGTCAATGTTTTTTTGCCGAAAACGCGCTCAACTAAAGCCGCAAAAACAATTCGACGCCAACCTTTGCACACAATGCCATTTACATAAAAAAACATCAATAGCGGCCGATTTTCAACGCATTACGAACATGCAAACAACGGCCGCCGCCTCGAAACACGCCGAGCGTTCGCTGTTGCGTTGGTTCAGGGCCGACATAGTTCTGCGGGCACACATGTTCGCATCACGGTCGAATGGCTAATTAGCGATGGTGTTTTCCTTTGCTGATTTTTGAAAATTTTCCGTAAAGAAATGGAAACATTTTCGCTCGACTTGTTTGCTCGCAATTGCTGAGCGTTAAAATGAGTTGCACACAGGCGTGAAAATGGTTTTTTCTGCGTTTATTTCCATCATTACTTGAACGTTTACCTCAATTGTCTTCATTTTTCGGTTTGCAGCTTTTTGATGCGAACAAAAACAACAACATTTCGAGTGTTTTGCGCTTTGCTGCTTTTGCCACTCTGCTGCTTGGATTTGTTTGTTTATAATTTTTCAAGAGTTGTGGCTTTTTTCAATTTTAGCGCATTGCAAACATAACACATTCTAAATAGAGTTGCCAGATGTCCACTATTTGGTGCTTTTGTAATTAATTTAATTATATGATTTTTGTTTGATGCTCAATTAAAATATCTGGCAGCCCTAGTTTTATACGAGTACAGTATTTATGTTTCTTTTGCTCGCTCGTTTGCTTGTTAATTAATATAGGCTAAAGTTTGTGTAAATATTTATGAAAATGTTTCTCCATAAACTTGAACTTTGCCTTTTAAAATGAAGCTTACGAAGGGCCTCAAGCGGGTTTATAATTGTGATTAGTTATTACTAATGTATTGAAAAATTTTATTCAACGGTGTTCAAAAACTTTTTATCTTATGGTGGAAGGTCCGCCAGGACCTAAAGACTACATCCTGTAGCAACAGCAATTGTATCAAATGTAAGCAGCATTCGCAAAGCAAATTTTGAACCGAACAAATAGTTTCTAACGGCAATTACTTCTAATGGCAACAGTTCGGTAAGTAGGTAGGAGTGAGACTGCCTCAAGGTGGGCCTTGAAAACCCATTGTAATACTACAAACAATGGCATTGCTTACTCATTGAACTAGTTTGAGCTTCTCACGTGGCCTAATAGACTGTGAATAGTGGATAATGTGGGATAAAATCATAGAAGGTGAAGTGAATACAGCTAAGACAGAAGTTATTTGAAAAAACCCAACTTTCTTAACACTAGAAAGATTGCAATTTTTCCATACCTACAAAGACTACAAATTATATCCGCTGATATCTTGAAAACTACATATCGGATTTGGCTAATTGTAATTGTAGAACCCTAATTGAAGAACTAATTCTAGAACTCGATTAAAAAATAAAAGTCGTCAAAGCAAAAATTGATAGAAATACTAAAGAAAATACAGATATATAAAAAATCAAAGCCCGTCAAAATGATCGCAATGGTCTTTCCTTTTTTTCTTTTGTTCATTCCTTTCCCTCTTTAGAATGACAAAAGTTTAGGGTTAGACAAAGTTGATGCTCAGAAAACCCTCTGTTGCCTTTAACTCATCTAAGGTCATTTTCATGTATGCAATTTTTATGAATACAAAGCTTGCAAGTAAAAAAAAAAAGAGCGTTGCCATGCCTTGACGTAACTGCTCAGTCGTAGCCTGCCTAGCGAGATTGTCTACTCTACAGTTGCCTGAACTTTTCTCTGTTCCTATCACCCAGTATAGGTGAACATAAAGCTGCCTGGCAGTCTCGTTGAGAGAGTCGCATAGAAAAGCCTTTGATGATAAGATAGGATTGACTGTCCGATAGTATAAGTATATCTCATGCGATATCCCGTGACTTCGGCTTGGAAGACAGTAATCTGGCAGCCGAAGCATACATTTTAGAATTAATTTAATAATTTAATTTTAATAATTTTGACTAGATGCCAATAACACAGTTAACCAAACAACTTGGATCCATTTTTATATAGTGACATGTGGCCTTTTATTTCAAACCTAACAATATCAACGGACATCATCCTCTAAATGGGCTCCAAATGGAATTGAAACATGATAAACCATATCAAATGAAAACTACGTTCTGAAAGATGTCATTGAATGATTTTAACACTTTTGAGTTCCCTTTACGATCGACTTTTCATTACCAGGAAGCGCACATCCTGATGATAGCATTGGACGCCAGTTTTTTCCCATGAATGCCTAATGGAATCAGATGAAGCTCAATGTCCAAGGCATTCGTGAAAGTGGTCCACAGTTCCCCATTGATGCATAATACTGCAAACCTTTGAATTTTGTTAGGTAATTGTTAAGTAGTGACAAGGGTTTTCCTTCGCGATCATTGTTTCTGGTTAATGAGTAAACGAGAGGAGTTAAATGTACTTATTGGGTATTCTGAAAGTGTTGTTGTTCTTGTCATTACACTAGAAGCCACGTGTTTCTATTTGTAGACATCATCTACTTTGCTTTCATTTACTATTAGAACGTATTTAGCAGATTTCTTTTTAATAAGTAATAAAGATTGGCAATAACTAGTCGTCAAAAAGACAGACTAAAGAAAACCGATTGAGTTGAGATTCGAACCAATTAGCTTCTGTGCTACGATTTAACGATTTCGAATTGTTTAAAATTTTAAATAATTAAAAGAAACAAACTGCAAATTTTTCTCTTAATAGCTCATAAATGAGTAAAAACGAAAACGAATTGATTGAGTTTGCGATTGTTCTACGATCAAACAGCTTCAAATTGTCTATGGTGAAAAAATGAAAAATAATGAAAAGCAACCAATTGCAAATTTGTATCTTAATAGCTCATAAAACAGCAACAATTATTTCAATATGTATGTAATGCACAGTTCAAATTTCTCTGCAGTTGATTGCTTCAAATAATTTCGGCAATGTGCGCGTTGTTATTGATGCCGACTGTCAATGCAGCCGAAAATGTTTCACTTTTCAAAACAGCGACGTGATATTTACTCCAAATAATTGTAACATGTTCTACGCGCAACAACAACAACCACAACAACACTAATTTCTCTGAGTACCAGTTGGCGCGCGCTGTCAAAAGTGCTCAATCATTGACAGAACTATGGCACCGACCGTGGGGGGTTCGCAGCAATAAAGCTGTCTGTGGTGATTCCACAAATTACCGATTCACTACCAGCGGCACAAACGATGATCTCGACGTTCGCGCTAACGGCTCGTTTCAGTGTTGTGCGGCCGTTTGGCCGACGAGCGATTTCCACTTGATGGAATTACAATTGGAAATTTTTGGCAACGTTTCAAAAGTGTAAGCCAAGTGTGCTGACTGCCCCGGTTGATGTGGACATTCTGTGTGTGTGTGTGTGTTGCCGGTGATTATGCGATGAGATGCGATGCGATGAGATGTTGATGTGCAATGTTGAGTAGCGCGTCGAACAACTGGCAACCTGGTTTTTTGGCTCTTCAAGCAATCGAAAAGTGATTTCTGTTTTTTTAGCATTTGTTTCCTATGTTGTTTTTGTATTTTGAATTGTATCAAAGCGCTGTTAATTTGACTGTTGTGTGATTTACCATCTGTGCTGTGTTTAGTTTCATTGGCAACGTGTGTGAATGAATGAATGAATGAATTGTGCGTACTTGTTGTTCAAGTGCCAATGATACTTTCCATACTTTTTTAATAGGTATTGACCGCAACTAACATTTGCCTCTCACATATATGTTCTTGCTTACAGAGAGCCCTCAGGGCACCCCCAAACTGGCACATCAATTTTGGTTCTCATATCCGCCACCGGGCGCTGGCGGAGGCTCTTCCAGTGAGTGTTATGCATACGTTTTCTTGCTTTCCGTTCGATATTCTTCTTTTTCGTTTATTCGTATTCATAATTCGTTGGCCAGTATTGCCGTACCGTGCACCGTCCGCATTCGAGTCGAGTCGAGTCGAGTCGAGTGTGCGACGCATTTTGATAGCTTTCGGTGCGGTGTATTGACTTTTGTTTATCTAAATGTTTTCATGTCTCATAAATAATGATATTGGTGTTGTATTTGTTATTTTCGTATTTGAATATTGTGGAAATTGTGCTAATGTGATTGATTGGTGTCACTAAACAAAATGTTTTCTTTCCAATAGGAAACTTTTCTAAACCTCATCTTTTGTACTGTGCGACTTATTTCGATTTTCTTTTTCCTATTTTTTTTAACTAATTGATGTGTGCATTTCAAGGACAATTTTCAATTTTGAAAAAATGCTATATTTTTAAACATACAGTTATGGTATTTTTATGATTTTGTAATGATTCTGTTGCCGGTTTCATGCCCAAAGAATTTGTTTATTTATTTTATTTATATTTATTAACTAACATTTCATGTCAAACTGTACTTTCATCAAGTAACTAACTTTACACGAACCCAAAACAAACAATAAATGTTCAGTCGAGAATTCATTTTGGCTTTTCGAAGACATAATGAGTGAAGAAACCGAATCAGCGAGTAATTTATGCGGCTCAACTTTTTACACAAATTGTTTTTAAAGTTTTCTTAAGTTTAAATTTTTCTGGTCTATGTTTGCTAGAAAACCTACCATTCAAGCTAGGAAATGTTTATTTAAAATTTTTAAGAATAATTCAATGGTTTTCGTTTTGGTTTTTTCAAACAACTTCAAAAAATGAAGTCGTATGAATTGATCGTTGTTGGGGTTTGCAAATCGATGTGATTTGTTCACAAGTGTTGAGCGTTGAAAACAAACAAAACAGTTTCTGCCTTTCGGACTGTCTGTCCATCTGTCTGTATTTGTCTCTATTTAATACAACACACTCCATCAGAGTCAATGATTGAGTCTTTATGGGAAACGAGACTTCAAACAAAGTTCCCAAGACGTTCTCTGACACCTCTCTCTCTCTCTTTCTCTCTCTGTCACTTTAAAATATTGGGTCCATCTGGGTAACAGACCAGAACTTGACACTGCACACACTTAACTACATTGGTTGAAGAGCACAAGGCCCCTAACCGTAATAGCACAGCTGCCCTACTTCACGTAAAGGTAGAAGAATAGTTGAACTTGCATCATAAGAAAGACACTTCAGAACCAGAGAATTAATGTCGCTTATGTTGGGTCCACACCAGTGGTGCACCCACGGAGAGTTTTGGGGATTCAAATCCCGTCCCAAATATCTGTTTGTTACAAAAGTTTTGGGTGACAAATATGGTTTCGAATGGTTTTGTGCCTCAAAAGATGTGTATGAACCCTGCATCACCCAAAATTATAATCAGTGTAAGCCACTGGCCCACACATTAGCCTTGCCGTGGTAGTTTTGACAGGTCCAATGTCTCTGACATAATTAAATCTCTCTCAAAAAGCCAGTTTTTGAGGGTTGAAACGGACCCACTAAAAGTGCTGAGTAGACTGAAACATATCTCTCTTCCATCTAAATCTTTCTAGAAATGCTAAGAAAATATTTTTTCTTGAGGAACTTGTAGTTAGTGTCCATATGTCAACTTCTGTTGAAGCTTCTTCAGTAAGAAGTAACTATAAGTTTATTGCAACACACCCCTCCTCCCTCTATCTTCAGTTAGGACCTCTTCTTGAACTAACTGTATAACCTTAAATAAATTTATATGGAGACATCTTAGTTCTTGTTGACCCAGCACTTTCTACACCTATGGAGTCCTTGAGTTCCTTACAGATTCAATGTCATTAGATTAGAAGTAGAGCATCAGTCTGGTTTTGAGTGCCTACTTTCGCAGAACCTGTCGAAGTGATAATAAGGAATAAGTTCCACACACTGTGAATTCAGAGATTTCGTAAGATTAACCCGCAAAAACACAACCCACCTCCCTTCACTACACCTCCCTTCACTCAATACTGCAAAATGATTGGCTTTAGAATCAGTTTCTTGTAGATTCAACTGACTTGTCCAAAACTAAAAGTCATTGACTTGGTTCTACCTCTCCAACACTCGTAACTCTAGCCACTCGTTTTTGCAATACAACTGTGACCTAAGCTCTCCCAGATCTCCCTTTTGACATAATTCCATACATACCACCACTCTTTTTTGTTAATATAACTGTGACCTAAGTGGTTCTCCCAGTCTAATCTACTCGCTCGATTAACTTTACTATGACTAAAATGATTATCTAGTAAAATGCAATATTCACTTAAGCAAAGCTGACCTCAATTTAGCTCAAAATTATTTACATAATTCCATACACACATTTTCCGGCATATTTGGATCAAGCGACAATTTCAATTTATCGAAATCCACTAACTGAGAAACACACTAAACCAGTGGTAGCCACTCTTCTACTCGCGAGAAACACGTATACGAATGCAATAGTCAACACTGCACTAAACTGGCAAAACTTTAGTCACAACTGAACAGCCCAAAAGTCCGCCTCAGACTACTTTCTTCATCGAATTTCTTTAACTAAATCCACACACTTGAACTTTCATCTACTGAAGTTTTACTAATAAAACGATTGTACTGACATCCGATCTAAACTCGAATCTTTAATTGGCAAAACGATTTACAATATCACAAATAAATATTTCAGTTTATTTATTTTCAATTAAATTCAAATAAAATATAGTTTTTAAATTAGATCCAACTTGTTGGAGAGCCAGTAGATCTAACTCTCTTAGTTCTCTAGACCCAGACTCTATTAGTTCTCTTTCAAGTATTTTCAATCTATCCACATCACTATAGCAAGTCTTAGATTTCTCGAGTCTCTGAACCATTCAACAAACATAAATCTATATATTTTTTCTTATCTCTCTATCAAACTCATCTAAACTCGGGTTTTGCTCTCAATGGAATGCATTAGTTTTTTTTTGTGATAATTCATATCAACTTTAAACAAAATTTAACATTCATTGTCGCTGCTTATTGCAACAATCGTTTTCATTCGCTTTTCACCGAGTTCCATTCCATCACCAAACGTTTCATAGTTCGTTAGTCTGCGACGTATGCAAATTCTCATAGACGACTTTGCATTGTTTCGTGTTGCCGTAAGAATTAATTTGTTGATTGCAGTTTTTGAATTTTCATTAAGATTATGAATCAACAACATTAAATAAACATCAAACTAATAATCTAAACTTATTCAAATATATATGTTTGTATTCCCAATTTAGGGGCCCTAAATCTATAATTCACAGTTTGCCCACTCACCCACACACGTAAACGTATAGCATTTAGTGGCGTTCAAGCATTCAAAAGTCTGTCCAAACATATAGCCAAAAACTGTACCGTAACTGTACCGTTACCGTTACCCGTAACCGTTACCGTACTCGTAATCGTACCGTAAATAGCGCAAAAGTAACCACTTACATAAACATTTGACTAGAGGTAAGGCTTGTTAAATCAAATAAACGCTACAATTCATTTGATTTTTAAAATATTGTCTTGAATTGTTTGGTTCATAGAGTTTTTATCCCGCTTTTTCAATTGGGTTTGTCATTATTTTTGAATAGTTATTTTAACGGATGCCATTTTCGAAATGTGTGTTTTTCAACATTGCATTACTTCCCGTGTAGTTTGATTTTTTTTAGTTGATTTTGCAATGTGTACTGTTGATTTTGTACAAACGAGTATGTTGATTTGATTCTTCAAATATGTACTTGTACCGTTGAATATATCTGTACATATAAGTCATTTGTAAATATGTAGTGCGAGTCCATAATCGAACGAATAGCGTTGTGTCACCGATTATGGAATTTTATGATTTTAAATAGTACTTTATTCAGTTTAGCAATTGAATGAGTTCTACGATTAGACAATATAAACCAAGATTATATAATCCAAAATTACTTTTGGTGTTTGGATCTTCAGATTATGAAAATAATGGTAATCTAACCATATAATCTTTGTTTGTTTGTATTGTTGGAACTACAAACCTCCGCGCTTAGGGTCCATATTAGTTTTGTATATATTATAGAAAACCGTTATGATTTGGCCACCAATAAATGCATGAAAATTTAGTTATAGTTTTCAAGATCATTTTGTGAATTTCATTGTGTTAAAGATTAAGCAAAAGTTTTGTTCCAAAGGTCTTTGAAATTGAAGGAAATTCGTTAAAGACCACAGGGAAACCGTTTAGTCAGTTTTTTTAAAAGGAATTTTAAATCACAAAAAATTTTTAAAAGACCACAGGGAAATCAGTTTTTTTTGTTTTCTGATCGACTGTTGAATGAAAAAATTCAACAAATGAATGATTTTTATAAAAACCACAATAACAGAGTTAGGCTCAAATTAGGTCGTGAATTGGAAGGAAAAAAGTTATGGAAAAACTTGAGATCTTTCTGATTCGTTGTGCATTGGAGGAAAACAAGTTATGGAAAAACTTGAGATCTTGATTCGTTGTGCATTGGATGGAAGCAAATTATGGAGAAACTTGAGTAGTTATCTTCATGATTTGTTTTGCATTGGAGAGAAAAAGAGTTATGGAGAAACTTGAGTATCTTCCTAATCGTTGTACATTGGAGTAAGGAAAAAGACTTTGAAGAAATTTAAGAATCTTCTTGATTTATTACTCTTTGCCGTAATAGATCATGCAGGATAGAAATAGAATAGATAGATAGAAATTTATTTTATTTGACAAACATGGAGTCAAGATTTAAGCCCACAACCCTTTGACTCGTCATTCAGCGCATTAACCTTTGAGCATCGAGAGTGTTGAAACCAATTTGATCTCAATCATATAACCTAAATAGTACCAACAATGTGTTGGTACGAAAATGTACTTTACGTAGGTACAGTGGAGTCGGCCTCGATAGCTCAGCGGGTAGCGCGCTGGCTTCTCATACCGAGCGCCCCGGGTTCGATTCCTGGCTTGGGCTGGAAAAAACACTCATCTACTTCTGTCGCTATCCACATGAAGGGAATGAGAATTACAAGAATCGCACAAGTGCGCTCTTGGCAGGCAATGGCAAAACCTCCAAGTGTGAAAGAAAAACTGCCCATCGCCGTTCGGATTCGGCGTTAAACTGTAGGTCCGCTCCCCTCCCCTCCCTTTGCCCATCCGTTTGAAATGTGTGGTGTATCACATGTTGAAAAAAACAGTGTTGCATACGCATTTCAAACGGGTGGAATCTGTGGTATCACAACGGGCCCATTAAGAGGCCTAAGTGTGTCTCATACAGAGGCAGCCACCTCAACCTAACCTAACCTAGGTACTGTGGAACTTCCCTAAAACGAACTTCAATAAGTATAACGAAGCTTTTCGTGTTATGAATAGATTTCAAGTTATGGATTTTTCATTATACTTTAAGTGTATTTTGATCTTCGTTAAGAACGCATGTACTGTTTGAGATTTGAAATAAAAATTATGATCTCCTTGTAATGAATTTTCATAAAGAATTTTTCCATAAAAAATTGAATGAAATTTGCAGTTAAAAATTTAATTCCCATGAGTTTTCGATCATCATTTAAAAATAACTAATTGAATATTTGTTTGCAAAAAAAAAGCAAAGCATATTTATTGGTCTTTAGAAGTAGCAAATAACGATCAAAAAATAAATAAAAAAGAAAGTCCTAGCAATTCTGACAACAGTTGTTTGTTGATCAGTGATCTAACTGGGCGAATGTCTTCAAAACTATTGTATTATTAAAATATTGATTGTTCCAAATAAAACTTCAAGATCAAAATATTCATCAAATCTATATAATAACTTTCTGGTCTCATGCGTATTCGTTATATTAAAGTTTGCCTCTTGATCAGTGATCGAACTGGACAAATTTATTCCAAACAATTATAAAATTACTAATTATTTTAAATAAATCTTCAAAACCAAAATATTCATCAAATCTATACAATAAAATGAACGAACGGAACGAAACAAAGTGACTTTCTGGTCTCATGCGTAT
Source organism: Melieria crassipennis (assembly GCA_963668005.1). Taxonomy (NCBI): domain Eukaryota; kingdom Metazoa; phylum Arthropoda; class Insecta; order Diptera; family Ulidiidae; genus Melieria; species Melieria crassipennis. The sequence continues at coordinate 20,058,884 of OY764962.1, forward strand.
TTGCTATAGCAAGGTTTGACTGCATGTTTGTGCTCGAAAATGTTAATGCATTTCAGTAGCACAAAAGAGCCGGAGTAAAGTACATTTGCAGCCAACATTTCAGCTAAGCAAATAATTTAAAGTAGCTGGGAAACGATGCATTTTAGAAGCTTTGGCTTGTGGCCTTGTCGAGTGCTGCTTGAGATGCTGTCAGTGCACTGAGTGAATGCATTTCAAATCTGGCCATCGTGACTGCATGGCAATTAAAACTCAAACTGCAGTGCAATGAGTGCGAAAAGCTAACGAAAAAGTTGAAAAACTTAAATAGAAACAGGAGAAAGCACAGCTCAAACACGCCTCGGCAAATTAATATTGCTCAGAGAATGAAATGAATTAAAGTCGGCACAGTGCCCACACATACACATAGATATCTATATAAATTAGAGTGCAGATGGAAAGCCGAAAGGACGAGACTTTGTTAGTTGAGATTTCTTTGTGTGGTAAACTGCACTTAGAGTTTATTATTTTTGCTTTGTGTTGAAACGTTGTTAAAGGCATCGAAATGAAAACTGAATGAAGCAAATATAAGGAACGCTGCTATAAAAAATGAATTTGTCACAGATAAAACGGTAAACAACGCCGCTTTAAGCGCTCGCGGCTAAACACTTAAATATATGTGTGTGTGTGTGTGTATGATTTTAAAGCCAGCGCCTTTGATGGCATCAGCACACATTTCATTACATATTTATGTGCACAAACGAACACACAGTCATTTTTTTTGTACAGGCTGTGCAAAAAATATGCGGAAGTATCGTTGGTGACTACTCAGAAGAAACCTCAGAACAAATACTTCCTTAAACACATTTCAACATTTCGCACAGACTGTGCCCAAGCACAAATTTCTCTGTATCTACCTGTTTATGTGCGAATATATTTTCCATCGTTTTGTGGTGCTTTTGAAAATAATGGCGCAACGATTTCCGGGCCGCCTCTCGTACGTTCTCAGCTCGAAAGCGCTGTAAAGCGCTGCCACTTCATTGATTTTTTACAATGCTTTTGCTTTGCTGATTGCTACCCGCAGCGAATGTACTCGTACAACTGTGGCTGTGTGTGCATGTATGTGTGCGCTTTGGGTTCCTTTGCTTTGCACTCGTCGCACTAACAAATAATTCAGAACGCTTTAGCGTCACTTTGGCTTTTATTTAAAAACTCTAATTTGAATCATTATGCGGTCGCTTTGAATGTTTGGCGCAAATAAAATACTTGACGTGAAAATGATTTGCTTTGTTGCTATAATTGTGTTTGTTGTTGTGGTGTCCATTTGCCTTTTGTAGATTTGGTGCTGTTTGCGGTCGGTGTGGATAGGCCAGCTTTGTGAAAAATCGCTCTGCCATTAAGCGCTAAGCAGCACAACATGACGTATACGTGACATTGTATTGTGCCGCGCTCAGTCCTGCATTTTGCTTGTCTGTATGCAATTTTCACTTACAGAACAGTTAAAGTCTTCAGCCCTCTTTCGGCGCTCTGGCACTTTTCTTTAATGTGACTGTTAAGAAATGCGTAACACATGAGCGGCACCGTTGTTGCTGCAGCGCCCAAAAAAACGCATCGCCATAATTTGCCCACTTCGGCCAATGTAATTGCAGTGTTTTGTTTTGGTCCTTGTGGGACGCATAGTTTCTGTTCATAATTTGGCGCTTTTGTTTGTCCGCTAATGTCTTAAATCGAATTACGTGAGCGGCCGCATTGTCGCACCTGCGCCCCATTGTCCAGTGTCGAATAATTGCGCCGCAACGCGCTTGTGGCACATATGTTATGTGCACCGCCCACCGCCCTCGCCTGCGCGGCACATTGGCAGCAATCGAACCACGCGTCCACCCACAACGCCGAGCAATCGCCCATCGGTCATGTGAGCGCGCAGTGTTGCCCGCTCAACTGTTTGTGTTATATTTAAGCAGCCAATTGTTGTTGTTATTGTTGTTCCAGTCGTATGAGCAACGCTTGTGGCTTGCGGCAACGCTGAGCATTGATTGCTCGTTCTATTTTCCGCTTTCTTTTATTGTCGTTAATGTTGTTGTTGTTGTACTATTCCGTTCAGCATTGTCTCGCTCCTGTGCAATCGGTGAAATGAGGTTGACAACGCGTTAGTGCCACCGCCACACTGACAATGCAATGTTTGTGATTTGCTTCATTGCGCCGCACGGCGTTCGTGCCGAATATTCGTTTAATATTTATTAAAGAAAATACTAATCAAAGTGTTAATGCGGATTCGTTTTTTTGTTGGTGTTAAATCGATATGAGTGTGTGTGTTTGTGTATTGTGCACAGCAAGAAGGATTTGATGAAACGCGCGTCTTTTGCATGCCGCACCAAAGTTCCAAGCGGTGCATGCAATCTGAATTTGTGAAAATCGTTGTGATTGAATGAGTAAAGTGAAAAGATCGACGAAATGGTGCCACCACCAAACGTGTCCAAGTATCTGATGGCCGTGCGAACAGCCTCGCATCGCCACAAGCAACACCAAAATCAGCAGCAGCAGCAACAGCAGCAATCGAACAGCAAATACGAGTGTAAGTAGGGGCTGAGGGGGCCGAAAGCGCGTTGAAACTAACAGCCGTCGTCAAAAGCTTAGCGCTCACTTGACCGACGCATTTTTGCTACATGCTCATCGGTTGAATATGGTGGTGGCACCATATAGTCTGATTGTTTGTTTTTATCAAAAATATGTCTAAAGAGAAAAAATATAACTAAATGCAGCCAGTGCAGAGCTATGAAAAACACTTTGAATGACAATTTTTTAGTAAAATTTTTGGCGGTAATAGTTAGAGAGTTTTAGTGAATCAATAAGTAAATAATACAACAAAAATTTGAGATTGAGTGAAACTTCCCTGAAATCCATTCATGACTTTGTTGACAGATGAAAAAATCTACAGTTTTGTGCCTAATTCGAACAAAGGTTTGAACACATTTTTAACGTAAAAGAAGCAGCCACCGTGAGGGACAAATCTATCTATCTATCTATCTATCTATCTATCTATCTATCTATCTATCTATCTATCTATCTATCTATCTATCTATCTTTCTATCTATCTATCTATCTATCTATCTATCTATCTATCTATCTATCTATCTATCTATCTATCTATCTATCTATCTATCTATCTATCTATCTATCTATCTATCTATCTATCTATCTATCTATCTATCTATCTATCTATCTATCTATCTATCTATCTATCTATCTATCTATCTATCTATCTATCTATCTATCTATCTATCTATCTATCTATCTATCTATCTATCTATCTATCTATCTATCTATCTATCTATCTATCTATCTATCTATCTATCTATCTATCTATCTATCTATCTATCTATCTATCTATCTATCTATCTATCTATCTATCTATCTATCTATCTATCTATCTATCTATCTATCTATCTATCTATCTATCTATCTATCTATCTATCTATCTATCTATCTATCTATCTATCTATCTATCTATCTATCTATCTATCTATCTATCTATCTATCTATCTATCTATCTATCTATCTATCTATCTATCTATCTATCTATCTATCTATCTATCTATCTATCTATCTATCTATCTATCTATCTATCTATCTATCTATCTATCTATCTATCTATCTATCTATCTATCTATCTATCTATCTATCTATCTATCTATCTATCTATCTATCTATCTATCTATCTATCTATCTATCTATCTATCTATCTATCTATCTATCTATCTATCTATCTATCTATCTATCTATCTATCTATCTATCTATCTATCTATCTATCTATCTATCTATCTATCTATCTATCTATCTATCTATCTATCTATCTATCTATCTATCTATCTATCTATCTATCTATCTATCTATCTATCTATCTATCTATCTATCTATCTATCTATCTATCTATCTATCTATCTATCTATCTATCTATCTATCTATCTATCTATCTATCTATCTATCTATCTATCTATCTATCTATCTATGTGCGACGATTGGTAAAATACGTTTAACAATAGCGGTCAATATTTCGAGACCTGATCCAACGCACCAGCCATTTAACCCATTAAAACCTGACCCCAGAAAGGCTTGTGCGATTTCCATAAAATTTTACACAATCTTATTAATTGACCTAATCAAGAAAAAAAATCAAGCAAAAAATTCATACCATTTTTTTTTTGTCATGTTTTTCGCAAACATTACACAAATAAACAAAATCAAACATTTGCGGAAAATAAAAAGTGCCAATAAAATATCAGCTGCTTGGATTTTGACATTTTCACGCGTTGCGTTGTATGAAAATTGGCAGTGTTTAGGCCCAACGTTGAATTCGCGCAACACAAAACTTAAAGCATATTTTTTGTTTAAAAAATAAAAAAAAAAAATTTTCAAAACTTATTTTTAAATAGTTTAGCATTGCAAAATGCAGCCCACTAAGGGATTTTGATAGGTTTGAAGAATAAGTACATATTTTTGATTGAATTTCAAAGCTTCCCCAAAAAAAAACTTTGACTTTGGATAGAAAAAAACTTATGAATATTTAAATAATTTTGAAATTTGAGTATGGCAGAATCTAAAACCATCAATTCTAATCCAATTCTACCAATTTTCAAGTCTTTTGTCTTTATGAATTACTTAATATAGCGAAATTCCCAAACGTTGCGCAAACGCAACGCTCAGGGCTTAATGGGTTAACCACCAACGACAATGCAGTCTTTAAGTGACTTAAACTGCCTCAAAGTTTCATAATTTCAAATAATCAAAATGCTTTTTGCACAACTAAGTAACAACAAAAAAATATGAAAATTAAGTTTCCACTGAAATCAATGAGCGGAAGCGATGCTCAACTGATGTGCTTTTTTAAGGTTTTGACATGACAAATCACCTTGTAATCGACACAAAATTGTGCATTGTACAATATTTAATTAATTGTGTTGCATTTCCCTGCACGTCGTCCTGTCGTCTGTTCCAGTTTGCGGCTGGCGGCTGGTTGCTGTTGCTGCCGTCAGTCGGTGCGGTCGCAAAGTCAATCAATAAATTCCCAGTAAAGCAAACCTCAACTCGTCGTCAGTGCACTGCACTATTCATGATTTGTTTGCGCACGACCCATACACACACACACGCACACACTCGCACACAAACATTGCGCTACATTGTGTGAGCCGTTGTGCGCCGTGCAATGCAGTTTTGTCGCTGATAATTTAATGATAATTTTTCATTAATAATTTATGGGCATTTTGTTTCGCCAATGTGCTTGACTGCATTGCCGCGCCGTAATTATTTACTCATTTCTAATGGCGGAAGATCACGCACGCGCCGTTTTTCTATGCACTCGGCCACTGTACTCTGCTGGGCTGACATTTATTTGAAATTTATTTGCTGTAAAAGCCAAACAAAACATGCGAATGTTGCTGCAATTTCGTATGCAGGTCACATGCATCATTTTTGTTGACATTTAGCATTTTACAGATAGTTAAACATTTGTGTTAATCATGCTCGATGCGGTCATTTACACATTTACAAATTCCATGACAAGATGCAGTTTTATGACCAATTTCTATGCAGTGCTGAGAATTGCAATGAAAAGACATTCATTTCAGTTTTGATAAATTTTTATGAAATTATATAAAATATATAAAATGAAATAAAATAAAATAAAATAAAATAAAATAAAATAAAATAAAATAAAATAAAATAAAATAAAATAAAATAAAATAAAATAAAATCAAATCAAATCAAATCAAATCAAATCAAATCAAATCAAATCAAATCAAATCAAATCAAATCAAATCAAATCAAATCAAATCAAATCAAATCAAATCAAATCAAATCAAATCAAATCAAATCAAATCAAATCAAATCAAATCAAATCAAATAAATTGAAATAAAATAAAATAAAATAAAATAAAATAAAATAAAATAAAATAAAATAAAATAAAATAAAATAAAATAAAATAAAAAAATAAAATAAAATAATATAAAATAAAATAAAATGAACCAAAATAAAATAAAATAAAATAAAATACAATACAATACAATAAAATAGAATAAAATAAAATACAAAAATTCCTTTCAACAGAAGCACAAACAGATTGCCCCTATTTTTCTTTTTCATCTTGAGTTCAGAAACTTTTCAGACCGCCCTCCTAATAGCCTTTCTTATCGACCAATCTGTGTGCTATTTCTTCTTCTCTTAGTAGCAAGGATTAAAGTTTGTCTGTTATATATTGAACCAGGATTTAGACATGAGAAAGTTTTCTACGCGTTGGGCGTCGTTGCTCACGTGAGATAAAAAACATGTTCGAATAAACATTTCCAACGTTCTATTGGGACGGCTTAAAAATGTGAGAGCATTGCTGGGAGAAGTATGTGGACTCAAAAAGAGACTATGTAGAGAAATTAAATTAAATTTGAAGAAAAACCATCCTGTATCTTTGTAGGGTCGAAAACTTTTCAGGGTACTGCCTACTTTTCAGACTCTGGTAGTAGCCAGTTTTCGTGAACAGTGTAAAATATTTGGGTTCGCATCGAGTTTTGTTTTACTGGCAGAAAATGGCAAATAGAAAAGATAATAAGATATCAGAATCAGAATCCTCTAGTCCTCTAGTTTAGTTTTCTAGTTTTATATTATTTGATGAACTCAAATGTAGATAGTAAGACCCGCGCCAAGTCCCTTCGGTAATGACTACACTTTGTTATTTTACTAATTAAAAAAAGTTATCAGTGTTTTTATTATGTAGCCATTTATTACGCTAAACGATACTCTGAGCTTTATGAATTGCTTTAAACAAGAAAATACTTCACTCGGTGTTAGAATTTGATGATCAATGCTCGGTAAGCTAAGCCTAAAAGTGTCATCGTATTTCGAATAACTATATTCCATTGTATTATTCCGCTTCGACATCCACCAATCGCCGGCAAACTTTTTAAATTTGCTTGGAAATATTTAGGTACCCAACCGCAGTTAATTTTGTTTGTAATATCTTCTAGCGTTTTGTGCTCAGTTTAATTATAAATATTTGATAGAGTTTGTAGTAAATTACAATCTAAATGATATAATAAGAAATCTAAGTTTTTGACAAAATTATTAATAATAAATATTAGTAATTTCTTATTCCACCATTTGCCATTCCATTATATTCTCCTGCTGCTGCTTGGTGAACGTGTTTTTCATAGAGTTTGACCCAATATTACAATTTTCCTTCTCATTGTTGTTGTTGCATGCTTTTACCAGTAATTTTTTGTACCAAATATTTTGACTAAAAGTTTGCCACAATTTATTGCCATGACCGACATTTGGCGCTGCATGTTGTGTTGCGTTCTCCTCTCTTGCAGAAATGATTTCTAAATAGAAAAAGCGCGCATCTTGCATAATTACTATTTAAGTAAATTATTACAACAACACGTATACAAAAACTCGTTTTACTTAAATTGCAGACAGCAAAACATCGCAAACCGACGAGGAGAAGCAGCGCGACCGGCAGCGCAACGAACGTGAAGCCAAGAAGGAGGAACAGGACGCCATCAATTACAAGGTAAACAAACGCCGTTGTTGTTGCGAAAAGCTGATAAAAAACTCTAAATGAATTTTGAAATATTTCGCCTTTCTTTGCAATGCTTTTTCGTACGAACGGCGCAGCGTGACAAGGAGGCACGCGAGGCGCGTCTGTTGGACTTTGAAATTCGGCGTCAGCAGGAGCGTGAAAAGAAACGCGAAGAGCATAAACAGCAGCATCAGCAGCAGCAACAACAACAACAAGGAGGTTCAAGCGAAACGAGTCCGCCAACAACATCGGGCCAATTACAACAACAACAACAACAACAACAACAACAGCAACAACAGCAGCAGCAGCAGCCACAAACACCACAGCAGCAACAGCAGCAGCAACAGCAACAGCAGCAGCAACAGCAACAGCAGCAGCAGCCACAAACACCACAACAGCAAGAACAACAACAACAACAACAACAACAGTCCAAACAGTCACAGTCGCAGCCGCACGTGAGTGGCAGCGGCATCAGTTCGACGCCGCGCACTCAAACGCCGCCCGATCGCTCGTGTCCGCCCGCCTTTCGTAGTCGCTCCATCGAACGCGAAATCCACTACGAGCGCAAACGCTACTCGGCGCCGGAAACAGCCGAACTTAAGGTGTGTGCATGTGTGTGTGTGTGCGTTCATTTTCACAATCCCGACCGCTTGCACGCTGCCAGCGACGGCTGGCAGCTCATTAACGTGTCCGTACAGACGTTTCTTAATTTGTTTCTTGTATTTTGCTTGTCACGTTGCACCGCAGGAGGGTGTAAGGACGACACCATCACCGCAGGCTATCACTGGACCGCCGCCAGCCACACATCATCCGGTGGTGGCGGGCCCACCAGCAACAGCAGCAGCTGCCACAGCTGCTATAATCCCCATACTACCGCTCGGAGTTGCCACGCTGCGTGATGACTCCACCGAGTCGGAGCAGTCCGTGACGTGTCCGCAGGCCCAGCCGGATGCGTATCATCGCATTATGTGAGTACACCGCAATAATAAATGTTTTAAGAAATACCAATTTAGAAAGTTTCAATCCAAACAAAAGATTAGACTACGTTTCCATAGGCTGGGAAATTTGTGCAATTTATGGCAAAACATTTATTTTAGTTTTGCTCTTCGAATTTATGGTTTCCAAAATTAATTACAAAAGGGATGATGAGCCGCTGGATGGATGGGCAATTGGGGAGTTGCCTAAGAATGTTGCCTACTCGAATGTTGTGAATGAAGACTTAAAAGAATTTTAATGAATGTCTAAGAATAGCTAAAGCTATGATTAAGTCGTTGATATAATTTCAGCTTTTTGAATGTAAAAGGATATTCAAATATTTTATTTCACTGCCAGAACTTAAATACTTCTACTTATTCTGCTTCTTGAATATTTTCAAGTGTGCATTAAAGAACAAACATCAAAATGTTGAAAGCGTGGGTATCGATAAGGAAACGCTGAAGTTCAGCCAGTGTTGCCAGATCAGGAGATTTCCTCGCAAATTTAGGAGATTCTTGGCCTTTTCTGAGAATTTTTAGGAGGAAAAATTTTAAACCCTGTTTGTGGCCGGCTGCACCCTCTTTGGACTAGAATAGTTTGAAGTTTTAGGAAAAAATACGAATTTAATAAACTGAATATGTAAGTTTAAAGAAGAGAAGTATACACGTTTTTTAATGGTAATTTTGACATAGTAGTTAAAGGAAGAAGAAGCAGACAAAATTAGATAACTTTTTAATTTGGCCTTTTCTTTCAATTTAGATACTTTTTTTTAATTTTGGCTGAAGTAAATGAAGAGATATTCAAATTTTCGTTATGCGTAAAAAGATGTATGTTTAAGTAATTATTACAGCCACAACGATGTGGTTGCTCTCATATAAAAACACTCTCAAATACAGGGTCCGAGTATAAAAATTAATTTGTATAAAATTAATTAAGTATAAAATTTATTAGTGCCCGACCGCAACATCTTTTTTTTGGCCGAAACCGAATTTCGGTTTTTTTTAATATACGGCCGAAACCGAAACATTCTAGTTGAAATAAAAATCACCATATCAAGCATATTTAAAAAAAAAACACGAATTTTACATTAAGTAAATAAACAACAAACAAACAAACATAACATAAATAAATAAATACTTATTAATAAAAACAATTTATTCAAACCTCTTATTTGGGCCGAAACCGAAACCGAATATTCGGTCGGACACTAAAATTAATTAACATAGAAGCCTAAAACGTAAAATTTAAAATTTTAACTTACCCCAGTAAAAAACTGTAGCGAAAGGGTTAAGGACAAAGCTTAGGAGATTTTGATGGTGATACATTTGACATCATTTGTGGCACCTTGAATAGCCTTAAAGCCTTAAAGCTGAGTATTAAAACTGTCTAATTTAATTTAATTAAATTGTATGCTTCAAAGTGTATAATTTGAAGCTGAAGCTGAATGCATGAAAAGGCTGCAATAAAAAACCTAATATATGATATTATTTAATATTTTTATTTTTTTATGAGAAGTTTTATTCCCTAGTTTATGAAAAAAAATTAAAAAAATTACAAAATTAAAAAAAATTTATTAGATTTTTTAAAACTTTCGGGGGAAATTTCAGTTTTTTTTAAGATTTAGTAGAAAGTCATTTCAGGTATCTGGCAATACTGAGTTCAGTTCAATACTGCCGTTAAGTTGTTGTCAAGCTGAAGTATAATTTGAAGCTGAAGCTGAATGAATGAAAAGGCTGCAATAAAAAAACCTATCATATATTAGATTTTTTATTGCAGCCTTTTCATTATTATTTTTATTTTTTATGAGAAGGAAGTAATTCTTTAGTTTATGACAAAAATTCAAAAAATTCAAAATAAAAAAATTAAAAAAAAAAAAATTTATTAAATTTTTTAAAACTCTCGGGGGAAACTTATGTTTTTTTTAAGATTTAGAAGAAAGTCATTTCAGCTATCTGGCAACACTGAGTTCAGTTCAACACTGCCATTAGTTCTGTGGTCAAAAGCAATAACCGCTTAAGTCGACTTAAGAAGAAAATGAGTTATGGATGCCCCCATGTTCCCTTGACTGTGCTCTACGTTTGTGTAAAATCGGGGAGTTTGTAACTTTAAAATAAAAAAAGTTATTAATAAAAACCTATTCGCATTCCCATAATGAACACACTACGCGGTAAAACTTTAAAACGAGATTGCTCGAAACAGCAATTTTCGACTTAGGCGGTTATTGCTTTTGACCACAGAGTTGTTGTCAAGCTGAAAAGCTAGAAAGGCTGAAAGCTAAAAAGGCTGCAATGAAAAAACTTAATATTAATCAATATTTTTATTTTTTTATGAGAAGTTTAATTCCTTAGTTTATGACAAAAATTATAAAAAAAAATTGAGATTTTTAAAACTTTTGAGGGAAATTTAAATTTTTTTTTTAGATTCAGGAGAAAGTAATTTCAGGTATCAGGCAACACTGAGTTCAGTTCAGCAAACATTAAACTCCCGCGCGGCAGTTACGTAAATGCTTTGCATTATAACTGCAGGAATTTCGTTTTTATTTCTTTTCGTTTGCAGTTTGCAATTTCATTTCTGATGTCCCCCCCGAGCTGTGCTCAAGTGAGCGCAACTGCGCTACAATCAGCCACACGCGCTTCGCCTCGCTTATTTATGTGTACGCAATAAATTGCAAAAATGCTAAACTCTTTCACACCGCAGCCTCAACTGCCAACGATGGCAGCACGCTGCCCATTAAGAGATTATTGCGATATTGTTCAAGACGATAATCGGGCACTACTTCATTGCGGTGGCGTGTCTTGCCGCCCCCGACCGGCGCTGCACTGCCGACTGCACATAATGTGCGCGGTGAGAGAGTTCAACGAGGTTAATGGATGTCACGAAGGTCTGCGCCTTATCACGCTTTTCATGCTGCCGCTGCCGCTGCCGCTGCGAGCTGTTTTCTTAGCCTTGCTTAACTCGACTCATTGTGCGCATTGTTCGGCTGTGTGATGTCACAACGCATAACCTCAACTGCGGCAAGGATACAAAAGACAATTTTCATGTGTTTGGCTTTGCATGTGTCCGCTTTTTTTTGGGCCACGGTGTCTTTTGCACTTTCGCTGCAGCCACAGTGTGTGTGTGTGTGAGTGTGTGTGCAGGGACAACTGAGGCAAACAGCTCAGAGGCCATGTCAGAGTAAGCAAGAGATTTCCCGAGAGAGAGAGAAAAAGTGAGAGAGTGCGCATTAAACTGTCAGAAGAAAGCAAAGACAAAAACAAAACTCAATAATCGCATCGGTCGGTCGGAAGTAACTGTTGTTGTATTGCGAATGATTTGGAGGTGTGGGTTGGTGTTAGCGGGGTAGCCAAGGCAAGGAGCATTGTGCAAGGCGTGCAGCGCAAACAGTTGTCGAGCTTATGCGGCAACGATGAGCGGTGGCAAGTTGTTGCGCAAGGTTTGCATTCATTGCTGAGGTCGCGCACATTCGGCATTTGTGTGAAAACGGCTTTCACACTGTGCTGCTCTCTTAAGCTGCATGGCGAGAGCAAAGGGAGAGGCAGCCGGTTCGTGAGCTTTGCGCAAAGCTTACTTAGCAGTCGATTGTAGAAATATTTGGTTTTTAATATTTAAAATGGTTTACTACCAAACGTTTAGACTCCTTTGAAAAAATTCTAATTTGTGGTTGAATGAATAAAAAACAAAAATAAATAAATAAAAAATGTACATATGTAGGCAGGTATAACTGGCTGGCGACACATATAATCTTAATAGATCCTCAGCGGTAACAACACAACAAAAAATACCAAATTCGTGAAATCACAGGCAATGTTTTTCAGTAACATTCACTCCGTTTCGACAGACGGACATCGATTGTCCTGGAAATTCAGGAGATGAAAAATTTCATAGGCACTTTTGACCTCGTAGGTAGGTTGTACGGGATTTCAGTTGGTGGGGGCGGGGGGGGAGGGCGGGGCCAGGTTGGCGTATAACTTTTAAGCCGAATACCATTCGAAAACATATTCTGTACCAACATTTTTGTGTTTGGGGGGAGGGGGTTTGAACTCAAAACCCCCTCTGTGCGCCACTGGAGGCCTCTATATGGGCCCATTGTGATGCCACAAACCACCCGTTTGAAATGTGTATGCAAGACTGTTTTGTCAACATGTGTAAATCCGAACGGCGGTTTTGGAAATTTTCCTTTCACTTCTTGAAAGGTTTTCCCAAGAGCACACATGTGCAGTTCTTTTAGCTCTCAACTGCTTCATGTCGATAGCGATAGAAGTGGATGAGTGTTTTTCAGCCCGAGCTGGGAATCAAACCTAAGGCCTCTGGTATGAGAAGCCAGCGCGCTACCCGATGGACTATCGATACCGGCTATTGAGCTCGTATTCATCAACGTTTCGAGTTCTAAGCAGCTACAACCACCTCTTGTTGAAGGATTTGCCTAAGTAACCAGACAGTTGGAATCCTTTTGGTAACCATTTTGCGCTTTTAGCTATCCAAAGATCTGCCATATTTAACGACTTTCCTTCTAACAACTGCTTTATGCGTTATTGTGAATAATATTTTGTGAATAATTCTATGAACTACAACTTATTTTCTTTTGAGAGTGGTTGTCCCAAATTTTACATTCTTCTACTTGAATGTGTTGCACACTGTCGCTCGATAGATTAAGTTAGGTTAGGTTAAGGTGACTCTCCGGGCATGGGACTTGCCGAAAGACACAATTAGGTCACGAAATGGGCGCGTTGGATACCTAAAAAAGAAAGTGATCTGCTTTATTGCAGGTCAGAAGGCCTAAACAAGACATTTTGAACTGTAGATGAACGCAAGAAAGTCCTTGTTGTTAACTTGCCATTGAAGTTTTTGACGGAGGGAGAGCCTAAGAAATTCCGTCTTCGTCTAGAGAGAGCAGGGGCAGTGGCAGAGAAAGTGACTTATACTCTTTCTCTGCTCTTCATTTTACTATTGCACAATATGTGTGTCTATTTGCTCTATCGTCGTTTTTTAGGAACAGTTTATGGGTGAATTTCTAATGCCCGGCAGCGGCAGCAATGGGTTAAAGTGCAAAGCTATCTCTTTACAGAAGAAAGTCTTATGAATTTTTACTTTTTCTTCTTCGTGTTCAAAACTCTTCCCTTTTATTAACCCGTGGTTTGCATATAGATATGAAAATATTGGCATTGTTGTAAAACTAATTCAACCGCCACATCATAAAACCAATCAACTTTGTTCAATCTGAGTGCCGTTAAAATTTTTTTAGTACATTTAGCTATTTTTCATATTTGCCAACATTTTCCAAATATTCATTATGCATATTTGTGCAATTTCCGCTCTACGTGTATTCAATAATGCAGATTGAAAATGTAAAAGCCTTTCGAGTGTCGTTTATGCGCTACATGGAAATGCAATCAGCGGCAAACCGAACATTATGCAAATTATTTGAACATTGCGCCGTGTATGACGAAAGCATGCCGCGTGCAAGTGCCGGCAGTCAATGCAGATAGCAGTCGGCGTTAAATTTCAGCATTTTTCAATATAGAAACAATTTTGGTTTTGCTAAAACTAGCAGTGCCAGTAACATTTCCGTTCCCAGCTGCACAGCGCAGTGTACCCACACAAAGTACGTGAACGGATGTGTTTACAGAAAGCTTTCTGCTATGGTAAGAACAACACTGCTGTTAAAATTGCAAGCAACCCAATTCGCCAGAATCCCCACACGAAGCGAAAGGTGGAATGGAACAGGCAGAGATTCGAATCGAAATTAAAGTAAATGCCAGCAACTTTTGATATCATTTTGCGTGGGTTTTAAGTTCTTTCCGGCGACTTTCTTTCAACCGTTCCGTTTCTTCAACTTATCCCCTGTTATCGTAGGTGTTGTTGTTGTTCTTAGGTTTTGAATCGGTCTGCTTAGTTGTGTTGGCTTAGTGTAGCACAACGCCAACCCAACGAAAACGGGCACAAAAGTGTGGCAAAGCGAAAAGCTTAACAATTCCAGTAGAATAATCAACACAGAAATCACAGAAGCAGACCGAAAAATTCGACTACACACACACACACACGCACGCACACAGCCAAGAGACGACATCAGTAACAGCAGCAGCAGTCGCCACCACGTGTGCGCGCACAAGTTTTCGACTTTTGAAGGATTTTTCTGCCATGACGACCATCGCCGCCGCTGCTCCGTGGCCGTGGCTGTGGCGGCAAATTTCCAGCACACGGCATTTTTACTTGTCGCGGCACGTTGTGCGTTCGGCTCCGCGCAGCTGGCTGTCATTTTTTGTCTGAATTTCTCAGTGTGCCATCGAAGCATTGAAGGCAGCAACGCTTCGTGTGAAAATTATCTGCCACTTTTTTTCGAGAAGAGAAAAAACAAAACAAAAACAATCATAAAGTAAATGCATTCTGCCTCGACGCCTGTCGCGCTGTTCGGATGCAAATGCCACACCAAAGTGCAACATGGCTTAGTGGTTAATCTGTGTGTGCCTTTCGACTTGTGCTCCTCGGTGCGTTTATCTGTGTGTCGTTTGTTTTTTTCATGACCACCGCAGCGCCTGTGCCGCTCAAGTCCGCGCTGATCCCAACTGTCACAGCCAGTCTGCAGTCAACGCAGCTGCTTTCGTTGCTCCTGTCGTGCGTGAGTTTTATGCGGATTTGCCTTTAAGTGAGGTAATTGCATTCTGTTTTCAGTTTTTTCAATGTTTGCTATTTTTTATTTTTCGCCTTTCACAACGCCGCCGAATGGCGAATTTCACTGCGATGCGCGCTCATTGTTTGCGCTAATGGCATTAAAAATTTACCGCCCGCGGTTTTTTCGCGCACGACTGACACTGACTGCAGTTAATCCTTTTTTTTACGATTTTTTTTTATGTGATTTGTTGTCTGAAGTGCTTTTCAATCGGTTGGTGTTAAGGACTGAAATGTGTGTTGAAGAGCGCTTTGCGGATTAGAGGAATTTTCAACAACTATTAATGAGTTGAAAATTTTAATGAAAAGCATTGAATTTTTTTGCACAAAAAAATGCATTGCACAAAAAATCCATTGCTTTTTTTGTGCCAAAGTCAACAAAAAATTTAAAGTGCTTAGAAGTGTTAAATGGAATTTGGTAAAAAGAAAATTTACAAAATATTGTCACGAAAGTCGGATTAGGGAATAAAGGTCCAGCTTCGGGCAACTATGGCAGTTTTACGCGCAACTTTGTACACGAAATAAACAAATTTTCAGAGGGAGAGTTGGAAGTTTCAGTATAGTTTTGTATGACCAATTTTACTTTCAGAGGTATTTTAAATTAAATTTGGTTCACAATATACTTTCATAAAGTGACTACCAGTGTTCCTATCCAACTGTTCAAAGTCATCACTGCACACTGCGCTATGGGGTCATGTCCACAAAATGGCACTTTTCGTCCCGGGATGTCTATAGAACCTGTGGATATGAAGAAGTGGTAGACACCACACAAAACTTCCTGTACCATTGCCCGTCTTCACAGGACCTGGCTAGCACTGCGTGAGTCGAAATCTCAGATCTGCTCTTCTCCTCTCTGAAAAAGATGATACATCATTTAATGTGCTAATGACATATCATTCAATGTGCCACTGGCCAGGTCTACAGGGACACCTACTCGAAATCTCAGATCGGTTGCGACGTACACTTCCATTTGGAGACACTGTTGGATCCATTGTGATTCCCTTTGTTTTGGAACTGGAGCACAGTGTTGCGAGTAGTGATAAAAAAACCACAAAAATCTGAGTATGAGGTTTTGTTGGAAATACTTCAACTAAGAGAAATCCCAAGTCAAAATAAATATGGATAGCATAGAAGTTATGAGCTCTTAAAGTAAAAATTAATTACGATTATTAATATTAATTTATTTATTTATTCATATATTCAGTCAGTTGAATTACTTACAGAATATATTCGAAATAGAGGGTTTAATGGAGTTTCGACAATACATTTTAATTTTTTCTTTGTACAAACCCAAAAGTTGATCACCTCACAACTTCGTTTGAATGAAGAGGCGCCTTCTGGTGGTGAAGTTTTGAACATTAGTTAATTTCGTATTTTTTGCACTCAGGAACGTTGACGATTGTTGAATAAATCATTCAGATCGGTTCAGCTTTTTCCGATATACAATGTTTCCTCGCGTACTTTAGTGCACAAGTGTGGAGCCAGTTCCATTGAAAATTACTAGTTTTGTATGGCAGCCACCGTAAGAGTTGGATATAGCGGTAAGGTGTGTATAGAAAAATCATTAGAAAGAGAAAATAAATGGGGGTCAGTCTTGCATATGGTACGTCTGGGACCAACCTGAGAGCAGCGGAAGCCCACTTTCTAAAAACGATGATTTTGTATGGGAGCCTCATTAAGGGTTGGAGATAGGGGGTAGGTATGTTTGAAAAAAATATTCAGGAGGAAAAATTAGTGACGGTCGGTCATAGATGTTAACCCTCTAAGAGCAACTTCTGAGCAGCTGTATAGCAATTCATTGAGATTTTAATTTCAATCACTTTTGAAATTAGCGCGTTTATTTTTATAAAAATAAATAAATTTAATTAAGTATATACAAATACAAATATTATGAATGTAACTTTTGTGAACTAAGATAATTTTTGCTTAAAAGTTGCTTAATAACTCTTATAAGTAACAAATATATTTTTCGTTGTCGATAATTATTATTTTGGGAATTTTGTTTTTTACATTGCTTCATAACTTTTATTTATGACTTTTTTAATTTACGTTACCGATAACTATTATTTTGAGACATATTTTTTTTACGTTGCTTCATAACTTTTATTTATAATTTTTTTTCATTTACGTTGCCGATAACTATTATTTTGAAAAACAAATTTTTTACGTTGAATTACTACATTTTGGATATGAATTCAGTTTTAATTGTTCTAAATAGACAAACGCAAATTAACTGCAGAAACCTAATTTCCACCCATAACTAAACAATTAAAAATCAATTCATACTCAAAATGTGGTAAGGCAACGTAAATAAAAAAAAAATTTTCATAAAAGTTATGAGACAACGTAAAAAAAATTGTCATTCAAATAATAGTTATCGGCAACGTAAATTAAAAAAAAATCATAAATAAAAGTTATGAAGCAACGTAAAAAAAAAAAAAAATTTTCTCAAAATAATAGTTATCGGTAACGTAAATAAAAAAGTCATAAATAAAAGTTATGAAGCAACGTAAATAAAAAAAATCCCAAAATAATAATTATCGAGAATGAAAAAAATATTTATTTCTCATAACAGTTATTATGCAACGTAAAAATTAATTGTCACAAATAATAATTATAATCAACAAATAAAATTGATGTTGCATTGTAATAGTTACATTGTAATTAATTTCTTAAAAAACTTATAATAGTTAAGTCCCTGCTTACAATGATGTCAGTCAGTAAATTGAACCTTTTACTCATTTCAGCAAAGTTTTTTCAAGAGGCAAAAATAATCGTATGTCCAGACATCTTGTTGAAATGCAGTTTCTTATTTTTCTCCTCAAGGACTTTCTGCCGCATGTTTACCAATCATTCTTCTTACCAAAGACCTTACGACACTAAAGTTGCCAATTGTAAAAATTTCAAAAATACGCAAACAATTATATTACATTCAAATAAGATCCTTTCAAGGACCATCGTCTGTCTGACATTATTTTCTTATTTTGCTTTCTTAAATTGCAAAAAGTTTCAAGTAAATTCAGATTTGCATCATTCAGCAATTTTTCGATTGAGTGCTTTATAGTTGAGAAAATTTTGTTCCACCCACAAACATACACACCCACATAAGTATGTATCTAAAATTAGAGTCCGTTACTCATAGCTCAAATAAACTTTCATACACGAACATGTTTTCCATTTGCGCCGCACAGGAATCGCCAAGCCAAGTGGCACTTAATGTGCATTTTGTTTAATGCCAGAGCGCTTTCCTCGTTATTGCGCCATCAATAAAACATTTTACGAGCATGCATTCAAATACATTTGTTATGTGTATTTATGTTTGCAGTTGTGTAAAGTTCAATCAATTTCAATCTTCAAACACAATCACACACGAACACCCGCAGTGGCAAAAATACGCGCATTCACATTATTCTCGCTCCAATAAAAGCGCACATAATGTCCTTTTCAGGCCGATTTGCATATGCGCCAGAATACAAAAATCCAATAACTACAACAACAATAATGGCATTATTCAAAGACTTGCAGCAGTAATTGAAAAAAATTACACGACCATGTCAGCACCACAAATCGCCAAACTCAGTCAATTAAAAAGTCAATTCGAATAAATGTTGCGCATACGCCTGCGAGCCCCAGTCAGACGGTTGGTTCGCCTTTGGCACATGATTTTCAATTTTCGGCAAGAAAAATTCTCGAAATCAATTTTCAACAAGGCAACAGTAATCAATGTTACAACAACAACAATAGTTTTATATTTGTTATCATGTGAAAATAACGAGCCAAACTGGGCAGAGCGAAAAAAATTGCGCGAAATTAGAAAAACTGCTGCCACCAAAAAAAAAAAAATATTATAATATACAACATACATACATATATTCTATATGTTTATGTATGTATTGCAGGCCTGTCTATGCCTCAATGCTTCACGTGTGCGTTTGTGGTGCGGTGCTGCGGTTGTTTGGGCAGTTTCTGTTTGTGTGAGTGCCTGTGTGTGTGCTTGTGTGGTTTAGAATTGTTTGGCAACGTGCCTTTAGAATGTTTGGAAAGCACGTTGTTGCTGAATTTAATTCATAGTGACCTCTCGTTCGGTGCCATGTGCGCCCACAAGCCAGTTGCTGCGTTGTTGTTGTTGTTGCAGTAAATGCATCTAAGAAAACAACAATTGCAAGTACGAAGCTACTGAATGGCCAACCAAAAGTAATAAATCTGAGAGATTACACAGACGCATATTGACTGCTAGAACTCTATGTTTGTCAGCCGTTTACCAAACCAAATTTGAAAGAGAAAATGAAATAAAATAAATGGAAAAGTGAAATTAATTGCTTGAAAATGTCATTGTAATAAAAGTCCATAAAAGTTAGAAGGAATGTGTATAGATTTTACTTTTGCAACACATCAATGGTTTATGGCCTTTAGTGGCTCGTTGTAAAATGTTCTCGTAAATATTTTGATGAAACATTTTAGCCACATCAACATTTATAAATAATTTTTAAATAAATAAATTAAAAATTAAAAATTAATTAAAAAAATTAAATATAATTTAAAAAAAAATCAAATAAAAGTATTTTTCATTTTTAAATCTTTAATTTTTTTAATAATTTAATTTAAAAATTATATTTCATTTTTAATTTTAAATAAATTAATTTTACACATGATTCATTTTTAATTTTTTATAAATTAATTCAAAAATTATATTTCATTTTTAATTTTGTATTTAATTATTTTAAATTATTTTATTTAAAATTAAATAAATATAAAAATATATAATACAAATACAAATATGTATATATATTTATATAATATATACATATTTGTATTGTGTTAATTGTAATAATATAATATGTATAATATAAATATAAATAATATAAATATATAAATAATTAAATAAATTTTTTTATTAAAATTATTTACATATTTATAACTAAAAATAATTAAAAATCAAATATAATAATATTTAATTATATTTAATTTAATTAATTAATTAATTAATTATATTTATTTTAATTAATAATAATATTTAATTTCATTTAAATAAATAAATAAATTTAAAAATTATACTTAATTTTTGAATTTTTTTATTTAATTATTTTTAATTATTTTGTTAAAAATTATAATAATTAAATTATTTAAATTTTTTATGCGTCTCCTTATGTATTTATTTAATTTATTATTTTCTATAATTTTATAACTTTTATAAGTTAAATTTCATTCTCAAGGACTAAATTAATTACAGGAATTAATTAATGAATTAATTATATTTAATTAATAATTATATTTAATTATATTTAATTTAAATAAATAAATTAATTTAAAAATTATTATTTAATTTGTCATTTTTTTATTTAATTATTTTTAATTATTTTATTTAAAAATTATAATAAATAAATTATTTAAATAATTTATGCGTCTCCTTATATATTGTTAAATAAAAAAATTAAAAATTAAATATTATTATTATTATTATTAATTTAATTATTTATATAATTAAATACATTTAATTTAATTAATAATAATATTTAATTATATTTAGTTTAAATAAATAAATTCATTTAAAAATTGCATTTAGTTTTTAATTTTTTAATTTAATTCTTTTTAATTATTCTATTTAAAAATTATAATAAATAAAGTATTTTATTTAAGCTATTTATGCGTTTCCTTATATGTTTATTTAATTTTTATTTACTATAATTTTATAACTTTTATAAGTTTAATTTCATTCTCAATGACATTCTGTCTACTTATAAATATTGACACATTCAAAAACAAGAAATCAGTCAAAACTTTTGACTGCTTTCATTTGAATTTTACTCAAAACTTCTTTAACTTTGTCATATAACATATTTGTTTTTACACCGTACATATGTTTTTTTGTGTATTTTTGGCACATGGCATAGACTTCATTTTTTCCGCTCTCATAACGCCGTTTTTCGGTTTCCTACCGCTTTTAGTTTCGTTTTATGTGCACGCAGACATACTTTTGCCATTATGCCGAAACGCATTTCTCTGTGTATTTATGTGTGTGTGCGCGTTGTTAGTGCATTGTACTGCTCTCAGCGCTTCGTTATTGCATTTTTATAAAATAGAAATGAGGAAACTGTGTCTCGCTAAAGCCGCCAGGCACACTCAGCATGCAAATACCTACCTAGAAAAAAACAGACCTACAGCGAATTGCACCGACGGCTACACTACACTAACTGTTACAGCAACAATGAAAAGCATGTAAAACACCGCCTTAAACTCTACGAACAAAAAAACCAGAAACATTAAAAAATTGTTCCACTTGTCAACGTGTCAAATGTCTGTCCGATGAACTGATTTCTGGCATGTAAATAGATTCTAGTTTTGAGATTTTAACGATAGGTGACAGCTGCCTAAATTAACACCAAAGCAGTTTTTAAGAACTTTTTTATCACAGATATGACGAGCGTTTCACATGTAGGACATCTAAATTTCAGTGTATGGGTTAGCAAATTTAAAGGAGAGTTAAAGTTGCTAAAGTAAAGTTAAAATAAGTGTTAGAGATAAGTTTCTATAGCTGCACTCTTCAGTTTGATATTGCCACCATTCTAATGTAGTCTATACGTTGCCTCTTTGTCCCGTTACATCTACCTACCAAACTAAGTTTAAAGTAATTTAAATGAGCTTTAACCCTATGTGATGCCTTGCAACTTTTCTGCACTTTGCGTGGTATTTGGAATGGTTCCAAATAGTTTTGGGTTGAAAAAAAAAACATATAACTGTTTAATGGAGGACATTCTCTCATCTTGAATATCATCGATACTTACTGACCCTAAAAAGTCCCAAGGACTTTCTGTATTTCGCTCTTGACCTTAATGGCCATTTTTCGGAGCCAACTCTTCTGTATTTGTGTACATAATGTATAATATTTACTACTACCATATCAAAATATTGCAAATCTGCAACAATTTACGAGTATTTAGTGCTTAGGAATTATTCAGTAAAAACCATAAATTAAAAAAACTACGATATCTGGAGATGATGTTGAAAACAAAAATAAATTACGCCACATTAAAAAATTATGTCAATGAGTTGTGCCAAATGCAAATACTAAGCCAACGCCAATGCTAAACATAACAAGAAAAACATTGGAAAACATGCATAGGAAAAGGAAAAACTTGCAAGCATTGGCGGCAAAGCAGGCCACGGTTTACTGTTTAGAAAACTGCGTTGGAATTCAAGTGCGAAAATTTGCTGGCTGCTGAATGACTGCCATTACGTAAATACATAAATTTCTACAAATAATCATGAGGCTTGAGGGGTTCATGAAAAAAGGCGCGAAATGTTTACGTTTGTGAGACTTGCTTTACTTGGCTTAAAAGCCGTTTTTGCTATGAGAAATTGGTGTTAGTAATTTAAAATACTTACTTCAAGCAATATCAGTGAATATACAATTTTATGATGAAACAATAGAAGCTTTATTTGGGCCAAGAATTTGCTTCCTTACCATAAAATTTGTTACTTTAAACCTTTTTGCAGCGATTCGTTTAACGAAAATTAACTATGAAAAGTGCTTTGCACAAGAGTAAAGTTGTAACTGTATGTGAAAATTTGGCATTTCAGCTGAATGTGAAAAAATAATTATGTTCAAAATGTGGCTTTCACAATTATCAGTGAAATATATTTGTTCGGTAGCTGTGAATGTGAGTTTTAAAACAATGCACAAAGTTGGTCCTTGGCCATTTCTTCCATTCCAAGCATTCATTTATCTATTTTCTATTATTAATTAATATTAAATTATTGTTTGTAATATCTGTAAATATCACAGGGTGCTAGAAGAAGCAAGCAATGCAGTGCAATGTGAAGAGTGATTTCAAAAGTCCGAATTATGTTAGTTGCATGGCTGTGGTGTGGGTTTGTGCCTCTGCTGTGTTTGCTTCCTAAAACTGCAGTTGCAGCTAGCACTGCAATGTTGCAGTTGCAGGCATAAAAAGCTCACATTGCATTACAGAAAGCATGCAGTCAATGTAAAATATGTTTGAATTTTGTGTTCAAGTTTTAGTCAGTGTTGAGTTGAAAGCTTTTAATGGTTTAAGTGACTTTATGTATTAAAAATATTTTATTTCATTTATTTGAAATATTATCTTTTAATGCTGAGTAAAATAACATCAAAGGGTTATATTCAGTTGTAAAAAGACTGGGTTTTATGGGTTTGAATAAGTAATGAAGTCAACAGATTTAATCAAGTTGCAGGAAGAGTTGTCTCGTTTGAATAATTATGAAGGCAACAGGGCGTATGAGTAACTTGAATAAGCAGTAAGTCAATTGATTACATCCAGTTGAACTTGAATCAATAGCAAAGATTACGCGAAACTATGAGGACAACACGACGCGTCGTATGAGTAACTTAAATGACGAGTAAGTTAACCCTTTCGCTGCAGGTTTTTACTGGGGAAATTTTTAGTCTTATGCTTCTATGTGGTTATATTAGCAACATTCCATAAGAAATTTTTTAATTTTTATACTCGGACCCTGTATTTTAGAGTGTTTTTCTATAAGAGCAACCACATCGTTGTGGCTGTAATAATTACTTAAACATAAAACTTTTTACGCATAACGAAAATTTGAATATCTCTTCATTTACTTCAGCCAAAATTACAAAAAAAAAGTATCTAAATTGAAATAAAACGTCAAATTAAAAAGTTCTCTAATTTTTTCTGCTTCTTCTTCCTTTACTATGTCAAGATATACCATTAAAAAAACGTGTATACTTCTCTTCTTTAAAGTTAAATATTCAGTTTATTAATTTCGTATTTTTCCTAAAACTTCAAACTATTCTAAAGACCAACAAAAAATGTATTCTTGCAACCATAGAGAATGCAGACGTCCACAAAGTAGCATGTTCCCATATGGCAACAAAATAGCGAAAGGGTTAAAGGATTTTATTCAGTTTCAGAAAGAGTGTACTTTTTGAAAGGAACCCAAGACTTATGAGGAATCTGAATACGTAGCAAAGTCAAAAAAAGATATTGCGGAATACAGGACATGTTAACAGCAATAAGTATTAAAGTCAACACGTTATATCGAAATATGAAAACAAAAGGACGTAAATATGAGCAACTTGAATATCTAATGAAGTCAAAAAACGTTATCCAGTTACAGAAAAAGTCGATTTATTAGAGTTATTACGTGAACAACAGGACGAATAACCAACTAGGATAAGCAGTAAAGTCAAACGATTACTTCGAACTAGGAGGACAACAGGACGTATGCGTAACTTGAATAATGATAAGATTAGCTAAAGTATTAGATTAAATTACGAAAACTACAGGACGTATGAGTAACTTGAATAACAAGTAAAGAAAAAACGTTATTCAGTTACACAAAGAGTGGATTTATTAGAGTTATTACGTGAACAACAGGACGTATGAGCAACTAGAATAAGTAGTAAAGTCAAACCATTACTTCGAACTAGGAGCACAACAGGACGTATGCGTAACTTTAATAAGTAGTAAAGTCAATAGATTCGAGTCGATTTTAAGTAAATTTCAATAAATTCAAAAATATTATTTTCTTATTTAAAAACCGCAAACCAATCAAAAAACTTACTTCGGCACGCACCGCTCACCACTGCGTACGATTAACCATCACCGGCTTTGAAAACCACAACTGCCTGCTGCATGGTACAATAACAAAATGTGGCAACGCTAATTGCAATTCATGTGCATCATACACGAACAATAAACCGCAAAAAGGAAATGCATTGTTTGAGTGTGTGTGTGTGTGGGGTGCAGGGCTGTTAAGATGAAAAGCAAACTTCGCTTGGTCGCTTTATCGATGCCACATCCTCTTTGTCGCGCACATCCGTCCGGTTTGAGGTGGCTGGCTACGCTTACGCTTACGGTTACGGTTGTGGTTACGGTATTTTGCGACGGCTACACGGCCAATTCCCCGTGGCGTCACTGTCGCACGGAGCAGCGAGTGCGGCGCCACCGACACTGACAGCGGCATATCCGCAAAATAATAAAAGCACCGTTACTTTTATGCGGCAACTCACCACACCAACAGCAGTCGCACACACACAGACGCGAGCGAATTCACCACATCAGCGTGCTTTGTGCTCCATGCTGCGTGTGAGTGTGTGCGTGCGTGCGGAGAGCGCGCGAGTGTTTTGTTTGTTTCAGCTAGCAGCCAAGACGTCGCTTCTCTCATTCGAAGCGCTGAACGCGGCAGCTGTAGCAACAACAACGCGCATCGCACAGAAGCACGTGCACCCATATTCGGCGCTGGCGCTGACTCGCCGTCGCTGGTTTTTCTGTTTGGCGGAGCCCGAAAACTTTGCCGTTGCCTCATTGCGGTGTTACGTGTTTCGTGCGACAGACGACGTGGCGGCGTCATGAGTTGCAATACAATTTTTAAATTTTACCAAAAACCAACTTAAATATAACATTTTTCACACACACATACACAACAACCGAACGTTGTGCATAGTGTTTGGCAATAATAAATTAAAAACCAACATCTAACAAAATTGAAAATATTGAAAAAATCCACAAGAATCTAAAGTTTTTTATCCATCGCTTACGTACAAAATCGCGCTTATAATAATAATAGAAATAAATAATATACAAGAAAAAAAAATTACAAAAATAAATCATTTTAAATTTGTTTAAAGCGAAAAGAAGAAACATAAATACGACATCGAGTACGCGTCGTTAAGTGGCAAAAAATCGTTACAACGTGCACGAAATACGACACATGGAAAACGGCAATGCTTGTATGTGTATGTGTGCGTGCGCGTGTGTGTGTGACTACTAACACGCTCTTCGCTGTCGTTGTGCGGTTTGTGTGATTTGTGTGCATTTTCATGCCTAATTGTGTTGGTGTCTGTGTCGCTGCTGGCCTTAAGTGTCCCGTTATCGTTGGCAGCGTCATCGGCGCACTTGTGCCACTTGTGCGCAAAAAATACAAAACACAAAACCAGCAAGAAACCTAAAATCAATTTCATTTAGCGCCGCGTGCCCGCTGCACGCCGACCGCCAACGTACGTCACTGCAATGCGTTATGCGATTTGCGGCCAACTTAGTGACTGGCCGTGGTAAATGTTTGGCCAACAAAGGCGGCCCTGCGACTAGTTACCATTCGAATAGCTGGCTGATGGAACTGACATACGTACTGGCCACCAGCTCGTAGCCACTTTGCATCAACGACAGACATTTCCCTTTGCAAATATTTACAGCAACAAATAGCACAACAAAAACCAACACCAGCAGCACTCGACCATAACAATATCGAATTTCGGCATTGCCAGTGCTGAGTTTTGGCCAAATCTCATCTTGGAATGAGGCTCTTAGCATAGCCATTTTGTTGTTGCAGTGATTTATTTGAGCGTTGCAAGACTTGCAAATATTTATTTATTTACTTTGTGCATAAATCAAAATTGTAAGACGCGTGTTTTCGCATTTTTCAAAAGTACTCAACAACTTTGATAATCAAATTTTATTCTGAGTCATACTCAGTGCCAACTTTTGTAAAACAAAAAAACACATTGTAATTATTTATGGAGTTCGGTTAGTGGGCCTTCAGGGGGAACGTACTGATGCAGTAAGTCTCGTTGTTGTGCTGGAGTTGTATAGTTTGAGGCTTCGTTTCTTGCTGTTTACTAATACAGTTTTTTCTGATTCTGAAGCTTAGCAAACTATGGACTGCGACCGCCATAACTCTTTACTTGTCAAGCAAAACATTTGGTTGTCAAACACAAACAAAAACTTAGAGAAGAAGAAACCTGAACAGCAGCTAGCAACTCAGTGTTGCCAGATCAGGAGATTTCCTCTTAGATTTAGAAAAATTTCAGGAAAATTTTTAAGAATTGTTTAGGAGAAAGTTTAGGAGATTTGTATTTTATGTTAGGGGATTTTTTTGATCCTTAGTGGATTTTTATGAGATTTTTGGGAAACGAAGTATGATGTATTGGAAACACTGGCAACAAAACATATTTTGGCAACTATTTCAATAGTTTAAGCAGCCTATTGTGTTAAAAATTTGTAAGCTTACAAAATGTAAGCTCGTTCCATTTCGTTCTCACTTATTTCTGTTACAATGAAATCCCGCCAAAAATTGCAATTTTTATTTAATTAATTTGTTAGATTTTTTGTTTTGGTTAAGTTTTTATTGTTAAGCTGAAGATGAATAAAAACAGGCTGCATTAAAAAAAATTATATGTATATTTTTTAAATTTTTTTTTAATTACGCAAATTATAAAACAATTTTAGAAAATTTTTTTAACTTTTGGGAAGAAAGTTCGGTATTTTTTTTTAATTTAGAAGAAAATCATTTCAGGTATCTGGCAACACTGTCGCAGCTCTATGCTAAAGCTATGTTCATTAACACTAGAAAGCTTAGGGTAGTCAAAATTACTCTATTGAGGTCTTCTTACAACAAAATTTTTTGTGACTTTTATCATATTTTGAAAATAAAATATGCTAAATTCCTGAAGAGCAGCTAGCAGCTCAAAACTAAAGCTATGTTTATTAACACTAGAACACCTAAGGTAGTAAAAATTACTCTATTGAGGTCTTTTTAAAAGAAAATGTTCCTTCTTTCGTTTTTTTTGTTCATATTTTGTAGCCAAATCTTTATAAAACATCCTTAATTCTAGATCCTTTCACTATTCAATGTTCCATAACATTTCCGTTTTGATCTTTTCTTAGAGAGTTTTATTACTTTCCGCAGTTGGGGCCATGTTTTGGCCCAAATTGTGGCACCATGTGACGTTCGTCACTTCAAAATAACTTTTACTGGCATAATGCAAGAGTATTAAATTAGTTTTCCCTTTTTCACTCCTCTCTGGAGCATAGGGCCTCCAAAAGACTCTTCCATCTTAATTAAATTAATGTTATACATAAATCTTTCCTAAGTAAACATTGCTAGACGACTTACAAAAAGCATCAAATATATCAGTTTGAGGCCATCTCTGATGAATCTATTGCGCAGTATCTCTTATCAGCTTTATCTGCCTTTTCAGCCCAGAAAATGGTTTAAGTTTTTCTTAAAAAAGGTCCCAAAAAAAACTTTCCACAGAACTGCGGACAAATCAGTTCAGCTTTGAATAGTCTGACTTATGCATTAATTCAACAGCAGCAAAATCCAGCAGGATTTGCATTTTGATGCTATTGCACATTGTACGCTCAAATGTCGCAATGGAAAATGCAAATTCAAATCCAACGGCCCGTAATATGAAGACTGCCATACCGAAATCTTTATCTGTTATCATTTATCTTGTACGAAATTTTGCATATGTTTTGCCTTTACTTACACCGACTTAGGTGCCTCACGATATTGTTTTCGTATTTACATAGCGACAAACAGTATTCCGTGCTCAGTCACAATTTGCTTATAAGGATTTGTTTTCTTTAGTTTCACGACAGTGTGGTACTTTTCTTATCTTTTTAAACATAAGAAACTTAATACCTTTTTCTGGCGTTGATAAGTGCTGAAAGTGGTGTTTATTGTTTTTATCCAATTTAATTCAATTCGTAAAGCACTCAAAGTTCTGCTCACACCTTGGGTTAGGTTAGGACAGGTGACTGCTTGGGCCTTTATGGCCCATGCAACACTGTTTGTTTTCTTTGTTACACTTTTCAAATCAAGAAATTGTTTGTTATGTGAACATTTGCATAGAAATATTTGGGATAATGTCAAAGTTCTTGTACGATTGTTTTATTATTCTCTTTTCTTATTCTTTTTTGTATCTGCGTGTCGAGAGGCATTTTTCGTACAAAAAGTTCGAATTTGCATGTTTCAGAGTGAGCTCTGTTAAATGGTCTTAAGTGCAAATGGTGATACCACAAGTGTGGTTTACAAAGTAGGTCGAAAGGTATTGATGTCAGGTTGGAATGACAGCTCGAGGAAGCTGCCACTTTGGTCAATATTGAATGCTTTCTTACCAGTTAAAAACTTATCTCTAAATGAAAGGAAGAATGCAGTAAATGATGTTTAGTTCTTCAATGAGTTTTTGTACATCAAAACACATGTAATGCCGTAAAAAGAATTGATGTGATTGCAAAATCCACATAAGCAAAGTTGATGTGGTAAAGAAATTTTGGAATTAAATCACACCCACAAAAAATTATATTTAAAAAGCGAGAAACCAAAACATTTAAAACAAAAGCAACTTAGTCGAATCAAACTTGTATAACTAAACGTTTTTCCTCAGGAAACTCTCACATAAGTATGCACATTCAGAGACATATTCACACATTCATGCTTTCTTTATGAACTATTGTTGTTGTAGGACTTCTCAGAAAGCACATCTATTCCCAGGAGCAGGCCGCATTGATCAACCCAACCGAGTACCAGCACAGACCGGCCCCACTCGACTTGGGCTAATCAAAAGCCATGCGAAAAGCAAAGTAAATCAGACCACATCGCACCGCGAAATGGCTAATACGAGTACGGCAGCCAACACCAACAACAACAACTATCCAAATTACATGCTAGAGCCGCAGTCACGTGCTGGCACAGGCTACCTTCGAACTCGCATTCGCCGCTCCGGTTGCCAGCACAGCTGCCGCCACAATGACAGCCACTGCGGCTGCAATGCGGCACAGTTTGACGCGCACAGCTGCGTCGTGTGCTGGCGACCGCGACGCTCGCTCGCTGATCCTTGCGCCGCTGCCTTCAAGGCGACGTGCGCATTCAATTGCTGGCGTGTCCGTTTGTCATTGCAAGTGTTCGTGCGGCCAAAAATTGGTGTGCGGTGTCTGTGTGTGTGTGTGTCCATGTGTTTTATGTAGCCAGCCAAGCGAATGCGGCACCAGCAGCAATAAAAATGATAAATGACAAATATAATGTACACCGATTTGACTTTACTCTCTGCAGCGTTTCTTCGTATTTTCGCGCTGACTGGACACTGGCCATTGAGGCATTAAATGCCACACCTACAATTACCTGTAAAACAACAGTAAACGTTTATGGGCGTGAAAATGTGGGAGTGTGTGTGTGTGTGTGTGTGTGTGTGTGTGTGTGTGTGATATCATGCATATTAGCGCCGTGGGAAATAAGTGTCGGTGCCGGCTGGCATCTGTTCTGATGTGCGCGTCTGCGGTCGATTTACTGGACTGTGGCGGTGCCTTTGGTTTATTGTTATTGTTTAATAAGTGCGACAATTGAGAATTGAATTTTCACATTTGTTTTATTAGTCGATTCTGTTGTGTTGTGTTTCTTCGCCAGCAAGGAAATGGAAACAAACATTTGCTTTTGTGAGCAATCAAGTTCTCAATGTCACGCAACTTTAATGCTGTGCGTGTTCATGAAGATTTCGTTCTACTATTTGCTTGCTACTTTGCTCGGAAATATAGTAGAAACACAACAATTATTATAATAGCAGCACGCAAAAATTCTCAAAATCGCACTTGGGTCAACGTTTGCGTGACAGCGAGTAGAGAGGGGTTCAATAACAGCTATGGAATGCGTACAAGAAGGGCGGTACAGAGGTTTGAATTATGAAATTAGGGAATATAAAAAAGTGCAAATCTGCCCGGGTGATTTTAATTGGCTTAATTTATACCAACTGTTGCACGCAATGGTCACAAAATAATCGGGAAACTTATGCGCCACAAATTTAAAACTTTCGCGTATGTGGACAAATATTTGCTACTCAAAGCGACGATGACAAATTGAAGAAATAAAATTTAAAAGTTATTCAAATGGGTTCTCTGGCTGGCCTTTAATATTCATAAAGTGCCAGATTTTTCAATATTGTTGTGTAAAAATGAAATTAATTTTTTAAATTTTTAAATACTCTTATGTGGCAACCCTGATTTGAAGAAAACAAATTATGTCCTGGTACTAATAGAGTCTTCAATTAGTTTTCAATATCCAAAAATTGCCAGATGAATATGAACATTTTAATATTTGTTTAAAATTTAAATATTTGTATCTGGCAACTCTACCCTAAAGCGAGCTGATGCTGTTGAAAAACTTATAGTTTTCTTAGTTTCTAGTTTTTAATATGAATAAATCGTCAAATCTATTTTATTAAAGTTAATATAAAGTGCTTCATATTCATACAAATTTAGTTATATGGCAACCCTGCTATAAATAGAGCACAGAACGCGCAGATACTAATCATTTCTGGGTTTGCAACCGTCAACATTCATACATCTTGGAATAATATGCATATTTATGCAACTCTAAAAATTTACTTATATGGCAACTCTACCTTACAGTCATTTTCAGGCACTATTTAGTTGTACTGTCAGCATGTTCCACACTAAACGTTGCTTCAATTGCTCAAATCTGCTGAAAATCGATGAGCCACGAACAGATAAAGAAATGGAGAGAAAGATATATGAACGTACAGATAGACAGGCGGGTGAATGAATGAATGGAAATTGGGATATCACACATTAAAAAAATAACAGACTGACAACCCAAAAATCTCAAATTTTCAGGAGAGGGAAAGAACTATTGATTCTTCAGAAGCAAGGCAAGTGCCATTAAGACAGAAATACATTTTTTTTTCAGTTAAAGAAGTTAGTGACAAGAATGAAATTTTCGAAGTGGAGATTCTGTGAATCGATTTATGGAAAGAAGTCGATTTAGGAAAGTTTTAAGTTGTGACTCTTTTGTATTTGACGTGCAATATATACATTGATTTTGTTGTTGTTTTATCCCTCAACATATAAAGAGATTCTTATACCTGCCATGCGTCCTTCAGGACGTTAAACGTTTCATTAACAAAGTAATTCTACGCTGGCACCTCAGTGAAGCGTGAAAAGCAGCAAAATGTGTCACAGCATAAACAAATCGCCACCAGTGTATAGAAAATTAATTAAATAATTAATGCAATTAGCGCAAAGGCTGCAATAAATTTCGTTGCACTTCACAGCGATTAGCCTCGTTTTAAATATGCGAATTCTGTTCACCCTCAGACTCGACTCGACTCAGCGTCATTATGCAAAATCGAAAATAAATAGCACCAACTGCAACAAGAAGAAGAAGAAAACACAACCAAAACTGTCTCACTCGCTGCTTTTGCTGTCACTTTTTACAAACATCGCAGTGGCCAAATGCTCAACAACAACAAGAACAACCAGTGCTGCCGGACCACAGCCCAAAAGGCGCTTTGCCAATGAATTAGTTATGCGACAGTTTTTTGCTGTTTCTGTCGTTGTTGTTGTTGCTGCAAGTGATTTTATAAGTCGTTAATATGTAGTAAAAACAACTAATGAGTAAAAGAAACACACGGCAACTGACAGAACTTATGACTTTCTGTTCATTTTATGTACTTATTGATTTTTCAATATATATTCACTCAGTTTATTGGTTTTTCGTTTTGCAACATTTAGTGGCAGCAGTTGGTCCGGCGAACGCCTGAGAAATATCGATCGCAGTCATGCGGCCGCAAAGCGGGGCAAACTGTGCAAATGTAAGCATTCATAAATAAATGAGTGAATATTAATTCTAATGCACGCAACGTCAGCTGCGGCACATTCCGCGCCCTTCGCACGAACGAACGGCGCGCTGCAGCAGTTGAATTGTGTTTTAATTTGTCAATGCACACATTTAATGCCGGAAGCAGAGCAGGAGAACGGAAGAGCAGAGCCCGGCATGGTAATTGCGGCAAAAAGTAATTTTCCATATTTTCCCATTGCAATTGGGAGCTGTTGTCGAGCTGTGGATTAGCTGCGCAGTGTGCAATGAAAATTCACATTTTTATTTTACAGAGGAAAAATCGATATATGCAACTGAGATCATTTGAGAGAAGTTTTGTTTTTTGCACCATAAATAATATTAAAGAGTATAGAAAACCACAAAAGTGGTCATTTTGATAATCTAGAAATTAAAGCAATCACAGAGACAAGGGTTTTCCATTGAGAGTGAAGGCGTAACTTCATGTTTCGTTATTTAAATTATTTATATACTTAAATTATTTATATACTTCTTTCGAAAAAGTGGAAGATTTCATGTAGTGATAGGAAACTAATCAATCACTCAATTACAGTCATTAATTCATGTCAGTAGTTAACACACCAAATTGCAGTGCAGAGTTTATAATTTGATATTTGAAAACGCGGGACAACTGCTGTGAAAGTGCACAGCTGCGTTCTTGTCTTTCAAATATGACGAAAAAAAGCTGTCAAAAGATAGACCAAATCCATTTCAACCATTTAACAGAGTACGTGTAATAATCGGTTGGATACGGACAAAAATCCTGCAGTTACCTCAACTAACCTTCAAATACATAAATAATTTTCTTGTTTGTTTAATACAAACAATTATTTCTTTTTAATGCAGGTAACTAAGTAGCAGAAAACCACTTTGAGAAAACTGTTTATTAAATACTAGCAAAACACTTTGGATTTAGTTGTATATTTAAAAATTTTATCGAGGTTTTATGCATTTGAAGGCTAAGAGAACAAAGAACCACATTTTGAGTATGAATTGATTTTTAATTGTTTAGTTGTTGGTGGAAATTAGGTTTCTGTAGTTAATTTGTGTTTGTCAATTTAAAACAATTAAAAATCAATTCATATCCAAAATGTGGTAATTCAACGTAAAAAATTTGTTTTTCAAAATAATAGTTATCGGCCACGTAAATGAAAAAAATCATAAATAAAAGTTATGAAGCAACGTAAAAAACAAATTTTCAAAATAATTTTCAAAATTTTCAAATAATAGTCATAAATAAAAGTTATGAAACAAACAACAATCCCAAACAACAAAATCCCAAAATAATAATTATTGAAAACGGAAAATATATTTCTTACTTATAAGAGTTATTATGCAACTCAAAAATATTTATTACATGATAATAGTTATAGGCGACGTAAAAAATTTCTTATTGGGAATAATTATTATAAAGCAATAATTATAGAAATTTCTTAAATTAGGGCAATTTTTTTATTCCCAAAAATATGGATTATAATTATTTTCGGTCTCTGATAGTATGTGTGGTGACCTTAGATTGTCTATAGGAAGAAGAAGAATTATAGATTAGAATAGAATTATATAAGAAGAAAATTAAAGAGCTGGTTCGGGTATTATTAAATGGTTTGCAGAACAGAGAGAATCTGTTCAGCAAGTTTATCAGAAATTTCGGGTCCTATAAAACGTTCTTTGCCTCATCAGTTGCCATGCTTCGACAGTGAAATAGTAGACGTGTCTTTATGGGTGTGGATGTGGGGTCACTTTCTACTTGCAAATCATATAGAAAAGCTAGACATATCTGACATTGTGCTATGTCCTTCCTCTGTGAAGGATGGAGAGATAACGAAACAACTTTTGTGTGTCTGTCTCAAGTACGCCCCAGGTTAGGTTGTAAATATTTGGAACTGATCTATTGAGAAGCGACTTTCATAGGCTCTCTTTCACTCTCTCTAAGTGCCTCTGCATCTCAGATAAAATTTTCTTGATCTACTGATTTCGCTTCAAACCCTTTTCATGATCCAAACTTTGTCGCTCATATCAATTGATCACTTTTTTACATTGTTTTCTTTTTGAATTTTTCAAATTTATTATCTTTTTTTATTATTGCATATTGTTTACTCTTTAAGTCAATAAGTTCCTTTGGTTCATTTGACTAATAAATCAAATCAAAATTTTGTATTTTCATATTTTATTTTGAATATAGAATATTTTCACATTAAATATATTTTTTAACAATTTCTCATTTCTATGTTCATTTGACTAAATCAATCAAATCAAAATTTTCTATTTTCATATTTTACTTTGAATATAGAATATTTTCACATTTAATATATTTTTTAACATTTTCTCATTTCTATGTTCATTTGACTAATAAATCAAATCAAAATTTTGTATTCTTACTTTTTTATTTTACTTTACATATAGAATAATATAACTTTTAATATATTTTTCAACATTTTCCAAAACTAACTAACTAACTTTTAACGAGTTTATAATTTAAAAAAGGTCTTATTTTCTAAAATATTTTTATTTATTTAAAAATTTTAGCAATAAGCAGCCATCTAAAGCAATATTTATAGACAAAATCCTGCTAAGCTACTTTTAGTAAGTAAGAAAAAATTAAAATAAGAAGTAAGAAAGTAAGAAGAAATGAGAGGCACAAAATTGCCCAAAAGCGAAATATTTCTTTCGGTGACATTACAGATGCCGCAAAGTATGCTTCAAGTATGTGGAAACAACACTCAAGTTTTGTTTTTGCTATTTTCTGTTTTTTGCTTTATTTCTGATTGTTGCCCAACAACAACACTCAAAGATGTTACAACTTACGACACACAACAAGTCGACAAGCCACGGCTTGTTAACATCTTTCTTTCATTTTGCTGCAACACACACATACACACACACTCGACAACCTTTGCTGGCCCGTCTGACATCCTTTCAAAGCAACAAAAAAAACCAACAAAAATGCCATCTATGAAAGGGATGACAAAAGAACTCGAAGCATTCAGTACTAACACAGATTGTGTTATATATATTCATATAGTACTTAGACAACAACGAATTTGGCGAGCGTGTGCGCTGGATTTGGCTGTGTTTTATGACGTAACTCTTTTTGCTGGCGAGTTGTGAGTTGCTTTAATTTCTTCTCGGATTTCTTGCTTTCACTGTGCTCCACTTGCCAACTGCTCTGACATACTGCGCGCTTTTGTAAAGGAAGGAAATTGCGACGACCAATTCGGAACATTGAGAAATACTGATTTTTGCCATTTTAGTTCCGCACTAGAAACTATGAAACTACGCGCCTATAGAGTGCTTTTAGGCGCGTTCGCCAATTGTTGTGTGTGTGTACAAGTGTATGTGTTTGTTTGTTTCTTTGTTTGAGTGTGAGTGTTTGCGCATAAACGTCAAATAAAATTCGCCGCACCACTGAAATTTGCCGCGCCACATCACCAGTTCACCTAACAGCCACCGCCAACCGAAAACAGTCTACAAAAGCACAACAACGTAAAAACAAAAATTCAGCAAAAAATTTAGATTGGCAGAAACTGCGGGAAAAGTCGCGCAAACCCGTTACGCTTCGCTGAGCACTGCATTCGGACGCTCGGACCGCGCCCGCGTGCCACTTTTACTTCGCCACTTTTTTGCTTTGGTGCTTGCGGCTTTGCGTTGAGTGCTGGGTTTCTGAGTGAGCGCCATACAAACAAGCACACACACACATTCATACGCGTATGTGTGTGCGTTTTAATTTTGTTGACCTCAATGTCGCACAGCGTGAGTGCGCAGCGTTCAGCGCTATTTGTCATGTTGGCGCATTGGCGAATTGCCTGCGCACTTTTTGGCGGCTTTGCTTTTATTGTTTTTTTTTCTTTTTTGTTTTATTTACTTTTTTAATATTTTTATCGTTCGCGCCATTTCAGCGCGCCGACAGCTTAAAAAGCATTTAACGTTGTTGTCAAAAACTTTAAGCACGCCGCACTTCTTATCCCTTCACTCGTAGTCCTTTTAATTTGCAGCATAAATTCGCATTTCAGTCGCGCTTTAATACGCTTGAACTGTGCGCCCGTCAGTCGGTGGCAAAGATTTATGAAAATGTTGAAAACTCATCTGCTGCCATGCAATAAGCAATATTTCCGCTGTCAAAGTGAGTGCACGTCGTCGTGGCACTACGAAACTTTGGCGCATTATGTTGATTTAATAAATGCGCCAGCTTTCGCCAGCATTTCCAGCACCAGCGGCTTTCGCAGCGTCATGCAGCTGCTGCGCGTAGTCATTTTTCTTGTTTGTATCTTTGCCTGTGACAAATGAATGCAATCCGGCCAGTTGCTGCTGCTTTTCATTTTCCCTCAGCACACATTTGCCTGCTCGGCTTGTCTGCGTGTTTGTGCTGCTCTTCCCTTTTACTGTGCGCACATTTGCCGCTCAAACCCGTTGCCACTGCATGTTTGCTTTCAATTTCTGCCATCAACAATGCAATATTTGACAGGCCCTCAAATGGCGTAGGAAATCTACACAGTCCAGCCACCCACCACCCACTGCCGCATTTCACACCCTTACGAAATCGTTCTCGCAATCAATACACCGACAACTCGGTAAGCAAATTAAACCCTTCGCCATTGAGCAAACACTTGCACGCACACAATGAAACGCTCTCCAATGCACACAAAACACTGTGGAAATAACAACAACATCAGCAACAAGTCAACACAACCGCAAACCCACTGCCAACGCATTGAAGCCGCCACTGTGGCGCGGTGTGTCGAAATTGTTGACGAAAATCATGTGTAGTGAAGAATTTGTAGTTTTTTAATTAACAGTAGAAAAACTTTTGAGTAAGTATCATAGTTGATTTTCGAAAGAATCGACAGTAGTGCATTCTATAAACTATCGATTGTGAGTGCTCAACAATGATCCATATCGATAATTGCACTCAACACGTAGTCAGCATAGGAAACTACTCAGCAAATTACTCAGTATAGGACAGTAGTCGGAATCAATACTGGTACCCAGTATCAAAATATATTCAGAATCGACAACTATACTCAGTATCGAAAAGTTCTCAGCGTCAACACCTTAACTCAGTACGGGAAAGTATTCAGAAGCGATACCTGTACTTGGACTTGGAAAGTACTGCCAATCAACACTAGTACCCAGTAATAAAAAGTATAAAAATATACTCAGAATCGACAACTGTACTCAGTTATCAGAGTCGCCACCTTAACTCAATACGGGAAAGTATTCAGAAGCAATACCTGTACTTAGACTGGGAAAGTACTCGCAA
Organism: Melieria crassipennis; assembly: GCA_963668005.1. Taxonomy (NCBI): domain Eukaryota; kingdom Metazoa; phylum Arthropoda; class Insecta; order Diptera; family Ulidiidae; genus Melieria; species Melieria crassipennis. The sequence continues at coordinate 20,096,733 of OY764962.1, forward strand.
TCAACACTAGTACCCAGTATTAAAAAGTAGCAAAATATACTCAGAATCGACAACTGTACTCAGTTATCAGCGTCAGCACCTTAACTCAGTACTGGAAAGTATTCAGAAGCGATACCTGTACTTGGACTCGGAAAGTACTCGCAATTAACACAAGTACCCGGTATCAAAAAGTATCGAAATATACTCAGAATCGACAACTGTACTCAGTTATCAGCGTCAGCACCTTAACTCAGTACTGGAAAGTATTCAGAAGCGATACCTGTACTTGGACTCGGAAAGTATTCGCAATTAACACAAGTACCCGGTATCAAAAAGTATCGAAATATACTCAGAATCGACAACTGTACTCAGTTATCAGCGTCAGCACCTTAACTCAGTACTGGAAAGTATTCAGAAGCGATACCTGTACTTGGACTCGGAAAGTACTCGCAATCAACACAAGTACCCAGTATTTAAAAGTATCAAAATATACTCAGAATATAAAACAGTACTCAGTTATTAGCATCAGCACCATAACTCAGTACGGGAAAATATTCAAAAGCAATACCTGTACTTGGACTCGGAATGTACTCGTAATCAACACAAGTACCCCGTATTAAAAAGTATCATAATATACTCAGAATATACAACAGTACTCAGTTATTAGCATCAGCACCTTAGTTCAGTACTGGAAAGTATTCAGAAGCGATACTTGTACTTAGACTCTGAATGTACTCATCACCGATACCCGTATTCAGTGTCAGATAGTACTCAGTTTCCAAAAATACTCAGATACCCATACTCAGACTTGTAATCGGTACCGAAAAGTATTTAGTATCAATACTTGTACTCAACATCAACAAGTACTCAGTATCGGTTGGTGTAACCTGAACCAAAAAGTGGTCAACATCGATACCTGTACTCAATATCGAAACCCATTTCGATTCGTTTAGAGGCTGTGATTTTTACAACAAGCAAACTCACTACATGCGCCCACTGTGCATGTAAATCTGCAATTTTGTTACGCATACGCCCCGTTGTACAGAATCGAATTAAAACGTTGCGTTGATTTGACACGTGGCGGTGTTTGCGTAGGTACCAAACCGCACCACCAGCTCACCTATGCCATGCACGCATGCCAAGTGCTTCTCGAAAGGAGAAAACAACAACAAAAACCATGCAGCTACCTTGTGAAGGTTTTCAGTTGGTTCAAGTTGGTTGTTGGATAGCGAAAAACATATCTGAACGTAGTATAGCGACGATTCTCGTGCGATTTTATGTCGATGGCGAGTGTCACGGGTATTTTTAGTGTTGCCAAAATGCCAACAAAACAACAATAAGAAAAAACAAACTGTAAAAGGGAAAAAAGTAAACAAATCGCATGTATTTTCGGTGCCTGGCTGCGGCGGCGGTCAGTCAATGCGCGCCACACTTTCGTGCATCCATTTATCTTCTTGTCAATGTTGTGCTTTTTGCTTGTTGTTGTTGTTGTTGAAAATGTTAACCGTATTTTCTTTCTCGTTTCCTGCGTTCCATTTTTATTGAACGCATTTGCGCTGCAGCTGTCAATGCGGGTAAGGTGGCGCAAAAAGAAATAAATTTGCTCTACTTTGCGCCAGCTGCATGTGGATGGTAGTGGCTGCGATAATACACCAGTAACAAGCTGATAGTAAGCAAGAAGGTTGGGTTTGCTTTCGAATGACTTCGGTCGAAGCAGTGTGGACGAGGAAGAGAAAGAAAATGCACTTCCGGTTTTAAGAACTTGTCCTGCATTATCCAGAATCACCTGAGCAGCTTGTTTTTCGATAAGTTAGGGGATCCAGCTGGGCAATCTAGAGGATCTACGTGTGCCTATCTTCCGATCTGAACTATTAATGCAAGTCAGTATTGAGGAGCACTGATTAAAGTTGAACCTAAAAGTCTGCTACAAAAACTTGAACCATTCTAAGAAGCAATCAAGCAAGCAATTGATAAATCTGTACTTTTCGTGGCATACTTTTAGGAACACTTTTTGAAGTTGAGCATATATAAAGCAATATTAATTTTCTCTAATCTTAGAGAACTGACTATAATTGATTTCAAATATGCTTCAACAAAATGAATGACTTTGTTCAAGTTTTGTCTACTGTTGCCAACATTTTCGCTGGTCTCTGGCCACTCGAAAGCACTTGCATTGTGGCAACGTGTAAGTAAAACCTCCTGGTTACGTTTTGGATTTCTGGCTCTTCAGCAGCTCTTCGCAGATGCTTAAATCTACACGACACACATACAGAAAAGGATTTGTGTGCATGCAGCTGCTGGCTTCGTTATTGTCTCTGTTGCTGCACTTGCTTTATGGTTATAAATTTCGACAAGAGCATAAAAAAGCAATGCAACTTTTGAGCACTTTGGCTGTAGAGTAGCAAAAGTTCTTCACTACTTGTGTGTGTGTGTGTGTGTATGTGTGCAAAAGAAGAGCAACAGCAAAGGTGGCATTATTTTCCAGGCTACATTTGAGTACAGAAGGCCAATTGGAATATTGGCAGTTGCCCATTTTGTGTTGTTGCTGATGTCATAAAAATAATGTCAGCAAATATGAAAGGTTGTCAGGTTGTTTTGGATGAACTATTAATACTTGTTCGATTTCATTAGGAGATTCTTATCGTATAAAATTAATGGTTAGAATCAAATAAGCTGTCAGGTTGCCTTCAGGCGAGTTAAGTGTGAGACAAAACATTAATAATTTTCTCTATCAGACATTTGTGCTGAGCATACTAACAACTTGTTTCAAAACATTAAGGAGGGTGACATACCCAATTAAACAACTTCACGAAATGGGCTCTGCAATTAAGATTGTGAGATATGAAACTTTGTGATAACTACTCAACTAATTTGAACGACGCTCACACGTTGTGACATAAAAGTAAATTAATGTTCCAAAATTTGCCAACACTAGAGGAAGTAACTTGATTGTACCATTTGTTTGATCTGTGTTGGCTATTTGATTTTTTCTGACCAGACACTTAGATGAAGTGAGACCAATGAACGGTTTACCAGGCACTTTGTGTGGATGTGTGCTGAGAGAGATGTTTCATGGAACTGCACATCAAATGCATGTCAGAACCAAGGGATTTTCTCTAAACTATAACACCGTGCGACAGCATTTTTCACACTGGGAAAAATCCATATGTGCGTGAAACTAGAGACCACATATAGTAATACTGCGTACTCAGCTTTTCATTTCTATATCCTTTGTCCTATTAAAAGAATATTTTGAAGGGGATAACAAATAAAAAAAATATAAAAATATTTAGTTAGAATATGGCGATATGTATATCAGATGAAAGAGGAAAGGCTCAAGAATTTAAATATAAAAAAGGATATGAAAAAGGTCCTTTAAAAATTGTAAACCTTTATATCTTTGAAAATTTATATACAATTTTCTTGAAGAGTAAATATGTTAAAACCCAAAATCTCCTTGATCACGAGCCAAATTTAACTACTCTGACTCTATTGGTTCAAAAGTTATTAGAAAAAAGGCGGAAGCTGCAATTCTAATGAAGTACAAAAATTCTAAATTATTTGAGTATCAGTATTTCAAATAATAAATAGATACAAAATCAATGAAGCGAGAATAATGAAATTTTGACACGTGATCAAAAAGATTTGGGGTTTTAACATACTTACTTTTCAAGAAAATTCTATATAAAGTTTGGAGGATATAAAGGACTACAATTTTCAAAGGACTTTTTTCATATCCTTTTTTTACAAATAGATAAAAAATCAATTTTATTTAAATTCTTAAGCCTTTTCTCTTTCATTTGATATACATATCGCCATATTCTAACGGGATTCAGTATTTTTTATATATTTTTTTCTTTTTTATCCCCTTCAAAATTTTGAAGTCCTTTTAAAAGGACAAAGGATGTAGAAATGAAAAACTGAGTACGCAGTATTACTATGTTTGGTTTCTAGTTTCACGCCCATATGGATTTTTTCCGGTGTGAAAATTTTGTTTATTTTTTGTCGCACGGTGTAATCAGACATTTAGTCCAAAGAACATACCAGACCATAATTTATGTATGAAGCTGCGAATTCTGTTGTGAAATTGATGGAAATTTATTGATTGTTTTAGATGTCAGAACTGATAGTCGTTGGGCCGCAGTGGAACTTCAAGGGCTGAAAGTCCGTCTCAAAGAATATGATCTCAAAATGCAGACTAAATCTTGTATAATCACTTCACTACTATTTACAAAGAACTAGTGAGAATTAGGGATAGGTTGAACAATTCCAATGTTGACGCAAAATGCCTTCGTACCCTTTATGGTCTTAGATCCAGTTGGACTAGATCTATGTATGTGTTGGTACTTCGATTCAGTCGGCCTTAGACCTAAGTATACGAACGGAATACAATTTACAATTTACTTATGGATTTCATATGAAAGTAACTACAACATCTTCAATGAGGCAAAAACAAATAATACACGCTTAAAAAAAAATAATAGTTTTTTTGGCTCATCAACTTTATTGGTTTCACTGCACATAAAATCATTTGTTTGGTCGTTTTTGCGCATTTAAAACCTGTCATTGACAGGCCAACTATGTCAATATTTTTTCACCATTCACATCAATAAATTGTCTGCACGTCTGTCTTTGTTTGCCTTTTTGAGTTTTTCCTTTGTATATGTGTATGTGTGTTTGCATTGCTGTTTGCTTGTCGTCAATGACAAAGGCATTTAAATTGACATTCAAGTGCGCTACAATCGGCACCCTGAACGCGGCCATGGCCAGCGAGTCAGAACGTCATTACGGCGCCCGCATGTGGGCTGCTAAATACTCATGTGAGTGTGTGAGTGTGTGTGTGAGGAGGTGCATGTGTGAGGGTGCATTGTGGCATTTTCGGTTAGTTCTGCGATGTTCTGCACTTTCATTCAATAAGTGCGCATTGTTTTGGAGAGTTCAAATGTTAAAAATTCAATTTCCGCTTATGTGCTGAATTATTCCGAACAATGCGATAAATGACAATGATAAATTATATGTTGAGATAATAAGTTAAAGTTTTGAAGAAGTTTGAAAGGTGGTTATTTGTTTGAGTTTTACAAATATGTGAAAACCAAATTTCAACATAAATGTTTAAAAATTGTATTTTTATTCTGCAGCGCCGAACACTTTTATACTCACTTTAGTACGAAATTCATAATTTTCAGAAGGAGGCTAGTGCAATGCGCATAGCTTTGATCTTAAATATGAAAATATCAGATCAAAACAAAGTCTTTCACTTATTAAAGTTGAAATGTTTGCATCAAAAAAATTTCTTAATGTGCTTTAATTCTTCGTTACATTCCATTAATGTTTTTTCTTTTAAATAGATAATCGCTTCCAAATAGGATATGACAAATTTGTGTTATCGTAATGTTTATAGCTCATTATATGTTTGGTAGAGAAAAAAATATTTTTCGAGTAATTCACATTTACGCGCACTCACATTTACATTTACACTGACACTCACCCATGCACACACACCCGCAGGGCCACAAACATAGATGTGCGAGGCAGCTGCCGGCGCAACAGCATAATTAACATCCGTTTAGAATATGGAACATATTCGTATTTGGGCATCAACACACACACACACATATGTTTGTACTCGTATCTGTGTTCTTAAATATTTATGTGGATGCGTCCTTTTAGTACGAAAACGACAACATAAATGGCCATAAGCGACAGCACCAACAACAACATAACATCTGTTCGAGCTGTCCAAATACACCCACTGACATACAGCGCACATACAACGCTCGAATAGCTAAAATGTTAATGACGCATTAACCTTGCGCTGCCAAACTTGCGCACACAGAACCATCGAACAGCCCAAAGCGTCGCATATAAGTGCGCGAGTGTAAATAACTCAATACACATATTTACACACACACACACACACTCAGGACATGCAGATAGGTATTTAAGCGCGTCTTAGGGGTCTTTGCTCGCTGTCGCCGGCCTCAGGCATTGACAAGTTAAACCTGCAATTAATTAATCATGCATTAAAGACACAAATATCAAAAACAAAAACAACAACACCAACAACCAGTTCAATGCTATTGTAAAGAGTGGGTAGAGTCCGACCGATACCAAATTGTTTGGCCGATGCCGATTAATCGGCCGGAAGTTGAGAATTTGTCGATGCCGATTAATCGGCCGATTCGGCATCCATGAAAAAAAGTAACACAAATGAATTTAATCAAAAACACAGTCTATTTTATAAAATCGCAAAAGGAACTATTACATATTGTTTGTAATATTCATCACAAAATGACAAAAAAAAAACGAGAAAAGAAATAACTAAAAACTAAATAAAATTACAAGATAATTCAGAATTCTAAAACATTAACATGTATTAAAAAAAAATATAATATCTCATTTATTCAACTGAGAGACAAACAAAAATATGTACAAAAAAATATATATATATAAAATATATACCTATTTATCGTAAATATGTATTGCATAAAAATTCAGTTTTTTCTTCAAATTAAAATCACGATTTTTATATTAAAATTTGGAAAAAATAAAAGGCCTGTTTAAAAAAAATGCTTCCAATTAAAAACGAAGGATAAGATTGTAAAATTAAATGCCCTTTCTTCTGATATGCACATTAATAGACAAAATGCATAGACATTTCGAGAAAATCTGTGTTTTTAAGACTACCTAATTTTTATAAAAAACATTTCTAGGAAACATTTATATTAAACAGTATTTAAAAATACATTACTGAAAAGGGATATAAGAACCCGTTGGTACAAAAAATTAAAACAAAAAAATGAAAGCAGGAAAATAGACCGATATGCTATCGACGAAAAACGGCCGATAAGTCGTTTACCAACACAGAAGTTTCAACTTTGTTGTAACTGCACACACAGCAACAGAACGCAGTGATAATTATGCGGCATCAGGCAACTAGCAGTGAGCATCCAGTCAGGGTGCAACAGTGCCACTAGCGATGGAAAAATAACAGAAAAAAGAACAAAAAGAGACGCAAACAAATCACAATACACAACAGCATTGCAGACAAACGAAAGAGAAAGGTGTGACAGAGCAGGAAAAGTTGTTGGCGTGAATGAAATGGACGCAGCAATGCTTAATGAAGCGCCAACAATGTTGCACCTCGCATATTCATTAATTGTAATCAGCTAAAGTATCTACTATACACCGATAAGTGTGAAGTAAGTGCGTCTAGATTGTGTAAACGCTCGACAGACACAGACCGCGATAGCAAAATGCAGCCGTCGGGCATTGGACACACGCAGCGAAGGATATGAATTGAGTACAAAAACAATAATTGAACAAAAGAATATGTTGCGATAATTTACGAAGCATACTTCCGATACGCATTACACAAATGCTGGTATTGATAACTTAATGGTTCAGTTAGATTATACTAATTGAGGTTAGGGTTGAAATGCATAAATCAATGTCAAAATTTTATACATTAATACAAAAGAATTTGGTTGCCGGAACAGATGCTCCGATCGAACGTCATTTCATGGATGTGGTTATGAATGTGAGGAATTTTTACAAGAGACTAAAAATTTTCAAAACCGAGGTGGTTCGCTTTACTGTTTGAACAGAATGTCGTAGCTGTGGCTGTGGTAGAACCTGTCAAAACTTAAAATGTATTAATTTGCATGAGAGAAGATTGATTTAACTTGATTGATTTTAACTTTTTCGCACCACACGTTTGACAGCTCAAACATTTCACATTTAATTTTGTAATATCGACTATGAAAAGACAGAAAAATTATTGAATATATTGAAAACTAGCAGTGCTTTGAGGCTTTGCACGCAAGCTTAAAGACAATGGGCCCAATAAATCAAGTTTACTTAACCCTTTGTTGACCCCATTACAATTTTATGAAAAAATGTTGTGTGTAATTATATCTCATTTGAAGTGCTTTCACCATATTTTAAGTCACTAGACCTATTGAATCACAATTCTCGATATAAACTCTTAACCCATAAGATTTTGATTTTGGAAAAAATAAATAAATAAACAAATAAAATTAGTATATGGTAAATAGAAAAAAAAAATAAACAATCGTGTCGATTTATTTTTCATTTGAAGCACTTTTACCAAGTTTGAAGTAAAAAAACTCATTAAATCATGTTTCTTCATACAAAATTTTAACCCTTGGTTTACCCAGTTAGATTACGATTTTTTTTTAAATTACAAACACGTGTCTAAGTATTTTTGAATTCAATTGTTTTCACCAAATTTGAAGTCAATTAAGTCAAGTTTGAAGTTTGAAAAAAAATTACAAACACCTTTCTAAGTATTTTTTAATTCATTTGTTTCATTTGAAATCAATGAAGTCAAGTTTGAAGTCAAATCTTCCCGTATAAGATTCGTATACTCAATTTCGAATTTTGAAAAATTTCAAAATATGTGTCAAATTATTTTTGATTTGGATTATTTTCACCAAGCTTGAAAATAAAAATCTCATTAAATCACGGTTTTTCATACAACACTTTAACCCATGTTTTGGCCTTTTAGACCCCAAATTTCAAAAAATCCAGTTTTAACAAAGGTTCATTTTTCAAGATGTGCCCCCTACAGTTCAAACTATACGTTTGTAGCTTTAGAGGTTTGGGCTGGGTGATGATGAATCAGTCAGTCAGTCAATCAGTCAGGATAAACAATTATAAGCACTGTGGCACTACATTCTGTTCAGGCAGTAAATTTCGCTCCCTCATTAGACCCGTTTGAGCTCCTTTCGAAGCCTAAATAGTAGACTGTGAATAGTAGTGGGTTAGACTGTGGGCTAGATTCTCTATAATGTCGAAGAAAATAAGCTACCCAGGACAATGAGGTCAAATCCATAGAAGATAATACAAAGTTTTCATTCTGTTTCTCGTTCAAAAAGCTTTGACAGAAATCACTAAAAAGCCAATCCAACCTTCTTGCGTTTTTTATTAAAGACTGAAGACTATATTCTTATTATTTTTAGGACAACTTATATCTAAAATAAAAGTTTCTGAAAAAATACTTTACACAATTTTTTACTTTTGTATTTCATTAAAGCCAAATGCCATGTTCGAAAACATTTTATCAGTAAAAGTATTTCAATTAAATTTCATGCTAAACAGCCAATCAATGTTGCAAGAGACTGGTGCAACTTTGGTTTACAACTTCAACTATTGTTGTCATTGTTTCTGCATTTGAAATGCACACAACTTTTTTTGTGCTCGTACATGTTGCCACAGCAAAATGCAGCAAACGTAGGGCAGCAAATGGCTGCTGTGCTGTGTCTGTCATAGTCATGTAAATTTAATTTAGTTGCTGCACTGACACAGTTTTGTTGTACATACCAGCATAAATTTATGATGATTTGTTGTTGAATTTATATTTGCACAAATTTATAAAGCGACCACTGCATAGTTGATGCTGGCTGGCGTTGAGGACACTTGCCTACATAGAGCCATAATAATAATTATGTATGTATATATGTATAAACTCGTACATAAAGTTGTGTGGGTGAAGGAAAATTCAATTAAAAGTGAGCCAACAGAAACTTGAAAAAATCAAAAAACTGCAATAAATCTAAGCTTACATCTATTTTGTCTTGGAAAGTTTTTATGTTTTAGTTACACGGAATATCGATAAAAGACTAAAGATAAAAGCATTCTCAGTAAATTTGACTCACTACAAAGTTGCTTAAGCTGCTTAGGTTGTGGTGATTGTTTTTCGCATAGGAAAATCTGGGACCAATGATCTAATTTATGCACAAAAGCAAAAAATTAATTGTTCAAAGTATGGAATCTGTAGAATTCAGATTAAAAACTGTGTAGACTTTAATCAACAATCAACCTTAAACATTCAATCTAATCTAATCTAATCTAATCTAATCTAATCTAATCTAATCTAATCTAATCTAATCTAATCTAATCTAATCTAATCTAATCTAATCTAATCTAATCTAATCTAATCTAATCTAATCTAATCTAATCTAATCTAATCTAATCTAATCTAATCTAATCTAATCTAATCTAATCTAATCTAATCTAATCTAATCTAATCTAATCTAATCTAATCTAATCTAATCTAATCTAATCTAATCTAATCTTATTTGTACCAATGAGAAAAGATTTATTCTGTGCATGGAAGCCGAGAAGAAAGTAATTATAAAGTAATTTTACAAACTTAAATTATTTAAATTTTGGTTGCAATATCCAATCAATTGTTGTCCATAATTAAAAAAACTCGTAAAATAGGACCACAGATAAGTAATAAACCGAAACCTTAAAAAAACTTTTAAGGCAGTGGTTCTCTAAGCAGAACTGGTTTGAGCAGGGTTTCTGTTCAGTTTTTTCATCAGTTAGAAATGTAAATATTTTCACTCCTAAAACAAGAACGACCGCATATTAATCTTTTGCAAAGTATTAGCGAGAAAAATTACTACCAAACAAATGAAAACTAATTTGGGAATTTTGCCATTTGCGGCAACAAATTAAAACAAAAGCACACACACACACATGTGGACAGCAACAACACAAATGTGCCGTTAAATAGGCCCAAAGTGCGTGTGCTCTGTTCACATATCTACTCAAACATATTCCATATATGTATGGATATATGTAAGTATTTGCAAATGCCAACGCGTTCAGTTATCGGTTTCGGCAGCAGCAGCAACCACAGGCACACTTTATCAACTCACAAATACGGCGCAAACAAACCCAACAAATGCACCGTTAGTAAAAATACTTGTACGCGTGTAGAACAAAACTTGATTTATTGCGCCGATACATTCCCAGAGGAAACGCGCAAATTACCTTCACAACAGTTTCGTTTCTGTACGCATACACACACACATTGTTGGTGGCGCCATGCCATATGCCATGCCACGGCAACACGCAATGGCCCCAAACATGCCAAATGTCCTTTCTCTGCCACCGCACTTGCCTCTCTTTGCTCCACGTGTCCTGGCATTTGGCTCCACTTCGTCGCCCACTGTTTTGGCTGTTTGTTTGTTTGTTTGGACGTTTAGTCGTTTAGTCGTCCGGCTGCTGATTTACGCCACTGAACTCGCACATTGTGCCATTATTATTGCTGCTATTGGCCATGTAGTTGTTGTTGTTATGTTATGTTGTGCTTTTATTGCCTGGCGTGGTGTTCATTTGGCATCTCGCTCCATATTGACCCAATTGACATGTCTTTAAGATTATAAACATGTTTTTGCCAACGACCTCGCTCGCTGCTCACTCATTGCTTTGCGCCACGAAAATACCAAAATATTTGCCTATTAAAGTCACCAACGCTGCCAACTTGTGTTATTTTGGTTTATGACTTTGTTTTTGTTCTTCGTTGGCATTGTTCAGCAGAGCAACAACAATCAGCGAACAATGAATAAAAACTATAAGTAAACCAACAGTTGAGGTGGTTTGCTGATTTGGGGTTGCTGAGGGTGACTGGGGGCAAGTGTATAAATATCGATTTATCATGATTTCGGTGAATGCCAATGAAAAAGCAATTTAATATTAAAAGCATTTAAGGGCATTTAAATTCGAGCAAACCTATTAAATATTGCCTACTGCAAAGTTGTGTAGTACGTTCGCATTGTGTTGCAATGTTTTTAAGTGTTTTCAATAAGAAAAACTTGGATATTATACGAGTTATTTTTTTTATTATTAATTAATGGGAGTGTCCATGGACACAGATATATTGCTGTTCATTTGCCTCCCTCCTGGAGTTCTACTTGAAATAGTTCCAGGGGTGGGCGATTCTGCGGTCTTCAATAGGCAACCCTTGACATTAAGTCTTCCATAGACTCTGAATTTCTTTAGGCAGTCCGTTGCTTTTCTACAGCAAAGAATGTTCGGCAACTCGAGTTCCATTCGAATATTTCTGCCAACGCACATCTGCCTGGAACGTCCAAAGCTGGGTACGCCCCTCAAATCGATTGATTGCGCTCGTTAAGCGCAAAATATCTGAGTAGATCTCGTCGAGAAGGCGAGCTCTTAAAAATAAACTCTTACCTTAGTTTCAGTGATTCGAGCAAAAGTCGCATGGACGCTCCAGAAGTCATTCGTTGTTTCCTAACTGCCCCTGAAAACTGAGCAGAGTGGACTATCCACTCCACGTGGGTAATCGTATACCCACGAACAGTCACGCTTCACTACTGGTAATCAGTATTCCATTAGAACATATACCGAACAACCCAAAAATAGCTAACAATATGGCGAGTAGCAGAATTTGTTACACCAGTAGCATCTTCTCAGATCGCCAGGCCATCTCTCTCGTTGTAAGGAGAAACCAGTTTTTTGCCAAAACCTTGCAGTGAAAACGACAATTTCAACTACAATCGGTTCAAGCAATAACCATTCAAATCTAGTGAAATAATATAGCCTGCATTTTTAGGACTTCACTATTGCCAACAGTCAATCAGAATCAGTTGAAAGTCATACGATTTGAAGTAGGCCCTGAGCAATAGTGGAGTCCCAAAAATTCAGACAAAATTATTTCAATACAGTTGTGATAAATTAAGTGATCCCACTAAACAAACCCTCCATAGGAAATGTCGTGGGAATTATAACTGGACATTGCCTACAGACTTCTACAAAAGCTGGAGGGCTAAAGACTGCACACACAAGCCAAGCCACATTGTATCTTTTCCCTATCCGCTGAGTAGCTCAAGAAGTGGAGTAGCTTGCAGCGGAGATGTTCTACGGCTTCCTTGCAGTCTTCAGCCCTGCAGCTTTTGTAGAAGTTTGCCAAGCCACATAGGCAAACTCATCAGAGTCACCAAGTGGCTTTCACCAACAAGAAGTGTCTAGCCGGATTCCCGAATCGGATCAAAGTGATGTCCTAGAGGCGGCCATTTAACAAACCTATCTACACCTATCTACCTACCTACATACCTGTGGTAGAATAGAATAGACGAACGAAGAATAGACGAACTAGTGAACACTAGCAGGGTGTTGAATACACCTGAGATTGATATTACCAAGAACGTTAGATACATCAAAATTGAATGGCAGCGCGTTAGAGGAAACATGGCATATCAGCATTGCACAATTTCGCACATCGTGCTTACATTCTTACGAGCTCCTTGCATTGGCAAGTTGGGGAAGGCGTCCAAACTGGGAACATGCCCCTTAAGTTCATAGACTATGAAGTTTATCAACTGCACACGTTTAATTGCAGATTCCTTCTTCACGAAGGATCAGAACAGTCTGGGAATCGCACACACGCTTCTCAAGCTAATCTATAGCTCAATATCGTTGCGTAGAGGTTGTTGAACCTCACCTACTCATTTATCTATTTCCAACTTCCTACTTTTCATGATCTCTTTCACACAACACCATTCGACACACTTTTTAACATAAATATTAGAAAATCCTGCATGTTCTGAAATATACAGTGAAGCCCGCCCAAGTGAAACTTGTTCCATTCCATAACCATTCCATAACCAATTCTAACTTTATTGATTCGAAAGTTATTAAAAAAAAGGCGGAAGCTGCAATTCTAATGAAGTACAAAAATTCTAATTTATTTGAGTATCAGTATTTTAAATAATAAAAAGATACAAAATCAATGAAGCGAAAATAACGAAATTTTGACACGTGATCAAGGAGATTTTGGGTTTTAACATACTTACTTTTCAAGACAATTCTATAGAAATTTTCAAGGATATAAAGGATTAAAATTTTTAAAGCACCTTTTTATATCCTCTTTTTACAAATAGATAAAAAATCAATTTTATTTAAATTCTTAAGCCTTTCCTCTTTCATTTGATATACATATCGCCCTATTCTAACGGGATGCAGTATTTTTATATTTTTTTTTATTTTTATCCTCTTCAAAATTTTTATGTCCTTTTAATAGGACAAAGGATGTAGAAATGAAAAACTGAGTACGCAGTATTACTATGTTTGATCTTTAGTTTCACGCCCATATGGATTTTTTCCGGTGGGAAAAATTTTTTTAATTTGTATCGCACGGTGTAATATACCCAAAGTGATCAACCAACAGTTAGTTGCACAGTCTGCCCTCTTCACGCGCTTATTTAAGCTAAATGTCGTTTTATCGGTGAACAATATTATCACCATTCAGATTCATCAGCATAATATCGACAGTTTAATCATGAACCACTCAAATTACGCGCCGTTGAACTAATACATTTTGCATTGAAAGCAGTCAATGGGCCACCATAGTCCTTCGGAAAATCCCACTCGCCCTATGCAATGCGTCTCTTGTAAGTGCCCCAACGCTCATTAATGCTGTTAACGTTGTAATTTGTAGCGCCACAATTTTTTCCCATTCCCTACACTAATTCGATATAAATCTGCGCTCGTGCACTGTTGCGACACATGAAGCGATTAGGCGCTGCATTGAAACTATTTGGGTCGAGCCGCCTTGGCTGTGACTACTTTATGCAACCATGTGTTGGCACTGATGTATAGCTTTCCCTTTGATTTATGGATCGAGTCAATAGTTGTGTGCATGTGACTCGCTCTTTAAGTTGCCCCACGTGTTCGGCTTTTTACGATTGTAGTAATTTCATTATTCCATTTCTCGCGCGCTTCGCTTTGTTATTTAATATTTGTGCTGACACCAGCAATAATTTTCTTTGGCACCGTTCATATTTCAACTCCTGCTGCCCACCTCGCCGCCTGTTGGTACCAGTAATAATGTTGTCGGCTGCGTGTTGCCGAATAAAGTGCTGTTGTCATTGTTTGCACTATTGTTGTTGCTTTTCCTGTTATTGCTGTTTGTTTTGCTGGTTGCGCTTGACATGAAAAATGCTGTAGCGACCTTTTTCGGGGGTTGCCATTGTGGCCGCTCGGGCTTTGCCTGCGCCGGTTGTTCACAGTCAAAGTCAATGGTAGTCGATGCAGTCGCAGAGTAATTTGCATTTCTGTCTGCCGCCACCGAGCAGCCTTCACCGCTGCGTTTGCTGGCGCCTAATAACAGTTGCGGTGTTGGCGGTGGCGGTAGCACTGTTGGCATGTTTGTTGACTGTGTAGCGGTGGCGGCGGCCTGCCAACTCAGCACTCGGGCTCCTTTAAAAAGCATTTCCAATTCATTTCCTTTGCCACGCAATGTTTTATTGAGTTTGTGTTTTTTTTCAACCGCGGCACTACTCTACACTGCACCGAGCTGCGAACTATACGAGTTTTGTTGTTGTTTTTCTGGGAAGCAAAAAAAACCCGAAAGGGGAAAGGTTTCCATTTCGACATGTTCAATGTGGTTAGGTGATTGGATTTGATCAAGTCTGTTAGTTTCTTGGTTTATGCGCTCGATAGGCAAGGTTTGGTTATTGGCTAAAGAGAGGTTATGTTGGGTTAGCTTGAGAAAGGTGCCCACTTTCACACTAAAGTCCTATTTTGCCTCCGAGTGAAAGTGGTATGAGCACTTGCATACCCAACGTACTCAGTCCTTATCCTATAACCGATTCTTGCCTATAAGGTGCATAGGCAAAATAGGACTTTGTTTTGGTGTTGGTTGGACCTGAATTTTTATATGAAAAGCACACCCTCTGAAAAGCGACTTAAAGCGTAAAATGGTAACATTTCTGATTGTCGAAAACTATTGGATAATGCTTGCTATCAGTTTCAAGCGATTAAACATTCGAACTGCAGAGTTTCTGTATATTTCTGTAACTCAAAACCTGGAACCCACTTTAAGCTTTAAAAATGCTTAAAGTCTTTCAATTTCACAGATTATTCTCTGAAAAAATTTAATATTTTTTTTAATATTTTTTTGGATCGATAAAGGTCCACTAAACCCCTTGCGCATTTTTTTGCTAGTCATGCATATTTATGAATTTTTTATTGTGTTGCCACATTGTTTTTCTTCTGCAGTGCCGTAATTTTGTATTTGTGTAGACTTTTTTTGCGACTAAGCTGAATTTTATTATTCTTGCCATTGTATTTTGTTTTTGCATTGCATGAGTCAGCAGCAATTATTTCAACTCGGCTGTTTTTTTGTGATGTGGCACCACTCCGTTGCAAGGCAATTTGAATTTGGCAGCACTGTTCTTTTTTGAGCGCCAACAATGAATGCGCATTTTTGTTTTTTGTTTGTTAGGAATTGTTGGTTGATGAAAGGTTGAACTGTTTCAAAAATAAATAAGTTTACTTCTTGTCTTAACCCTTTCAGTCACAATGTCCAATATATTGGACTACAGCCTATACAATTCATACAGAACGGGTTTATGTTCATGTCGGAAAGGGTTAATTAACATTCAATCGTAACGTTTTGGTCAAAAGTGCTCTAAATTTTACGGAAAACAAGTCAAGCCCAGTGAAAATTTACCTTAATTTTGTTTATGCATTTAGCAAGCCTGTGTTGTCCTGGAAGGTAATCTCTCTACTCATTTCCTGTTGGTCGATTCACGTTGTTCAATGCAATGCCAACAACTACAACATGTTGACATAAAAAAAACAATGGTGTAGCCTTTGTAAATTTTTCAGTAGTTTGCTGTTTTTTGCACATAATTCCACACAGATAACGCTTTGTATTTCGTGTGGACAACAAAGACAAAGCTTGCAACAACAACAATTTTTATTAAAACTCAATTTGCATGCCATGTCATGTGGCAGTATGACACGAATGTGTAGTAAGCCAGAGGCGCAACAAAAAGCATTGTTAGCGCGCATTTTTTCAGAACTTGTAAATAATTCTTTAAATATAGTACAACAAAATTCTTATTATGTTAAAGAACAACATAAGGGTTATACATAGCTATTAAAAAAATTAGAATAAATATATTTAAAGTCTAAAGTCAAAGGGAGCCAGTAAATAAAGTTTTTCTTAACCCTTTGTTGATACCGTCAAATTTTTATGAAAAAATACTTACCTAATTATTTCTTATTTGAAGTGCTTTCACCTTATTTAAAGTGAATTGGCACATTAAATCATGTTTCCCCATATCAACTCTTAAACCATCGTTGACCGCGTCAGATTTCGATTTTAAAAAAAATAAAAAACACGTGTCGAATTATTTCTCACTAAGAGTACTTTCATTATGCTTGAAGTCAAAAGGCGTAAAAAAATCATATTTCTTTATACAAACTTCTAATCCTTTAAGTTTTGATTTTCAAAAAAATTAGAAACACGTGTCAATTTTTTTTTTTCAAGAGTTTTCACCAACTTTGAAGTCAATAGGCCAATCGGTTCAGGGGGTTTTCGTAGTCTTTTCGTATACGAACCTTAACCCTTAGTTTTTTTTTATTTTCGAAAAATTTAAAAATACGTGTCGAATTAATTTTGATATGCAATATATTCACTAAGTTTGAAATCAATAAGTCTATGATATCAAGTTTCTTCATACACCACTTTAACCCATGTTTTGCCCCTTTAGACCCAGAATTTCAAAAAATTCCATCTTAGCGGATGTTTATTTTTAAAAATGTGCCTACACTATAAATTTCATATTTGTAGCTTTAGCGGTTTGGGCTGGGCGATGATGAATCAGTCAGTCAGGACAAACACTTATGTATTTGTATATATTAAAAAAAAGGGAGAAAAATTCACTGTTTTAGAGATGTGAAAATATAAAAGTGGAAAATATAAAAATATAAAAAATATAAAAATCTGAAATGCATTTTCGTATCGAGTTTTAGTAGGTTTTCGAAAACATTGAGCCACTTATTTACTCAGAATTCATTATGAAAAACTAAAGTTGTTTTGCCATTAAAGTGAAAGAACTCGATAATACTTACTGATAACAAGCACGTTAGGGTGGTTTTAAGGATTCAACAAACCTAATATTGGTTTGTTTTACACATTTTCGATAAGAATTATGGTTTCTAATGATATTAAGTTAAAAAATTGTGTACGAAACCCTCCAGTGTGCCACTGTATACACACATATGTGCTTTAATATCTGCCAAGCCTCCGCGAAAAAATAAATAATCAAGGCAGTGGCGGCTTAAGGTGCTTGGGGGCCCGGGGCGGCGACGGCTGAGGGGCCCCACAAACAGTGCAGAATAAGTTTGCGTACAAAACTAATAACTGGAAAACGGTTATGCTTTTTAATATTTTTTAAAATTTGTATTCCATTGGACAGTAAAGGGACAAATTATTTTGAAACGTATATGTGCTTGAAATTTTATAGAAAGCAATAGAAACCCAGAGAAAAAACGAAAAATGGATAAAAGGATAATCTTACTAAATCTTTCCAAATTTGATAAAAACTTTCGTGAAATTAGGGAATCTTTTGGGAGAGCAAACTCGTCATTTCAAAAAGCCATCTTAAAACTAAAAAAAAAACAGAAAATTTTGCTTCGTTACTACGGTCTGGCCATTATTTTAAGCAACCCGAGCAGGAGGATTAGATTGTTTTGCGATCAGTGCATCATTACACTACTCGACAAAAAATGGGCCAATCGCGTGCATAGATAGTGTTTTCTAGACTAACTTTGACGGCTGAACACGAAACTGAAAATAAAAAAATTTTTTTAAGAAGCGTTTTCAAAAAATCTTCGAAAAACGAGGTTTTTTTCCTGTTGTTTCAGTTATGAGTACATATCTTCTGAAAGAATTATCTGATTAACACGAGCTGTCCGTCGTTCAAGAAGAAGATAATACCTTAGCCTTTTTAGTGATATATAGATTGTTGTTACTTGTCAGTAACTTCGCCAAAGGAAAGTTGTAATAAAGTGAATTTTTCGACCAAAAAATCATAAATTTTCGAATATTTTTTTATTGATAAAAAAATGATCTCCCCTAGTTTTTAAAATCTAAGATGAAAGATATATTATTATTATATATTTTTTTAACAAATATATTATTTGAGCAAATTTTAAGCCTAAAATCAATAGAATTGAAAGAAAAATGACAAAGTTATGATGCAGTGAGTAAAACCACCGACTTTACATTTATTACACTGTGCGAAAACATTTTTTTGCCGAGACCCATCCAAATTTGGATATAGACGTGAAACTAGAGATCATTTATAGTAATCTGGCATAGTCAGTTTTTCATTTTCTGGCCCAAAGTTCTTTTTAAAAAACTTTAAAATTTTAAGGACATACACATTTTAAATATTTTTTTAAATATATGCGGTTGTGCAATGATGGAAATATGGGTATCAAATGAAAGACATCCTTTTAACTAAATTTTCAATTTTGAAGTTTCAGGGCCAAAATATGTCAGGGAGGGAAAACATACATGCTTTGGATTTCAGTCTGTAGATTCATACATCTAAATTTTATTCTATTTCAAAGTTCCAGTCTAGAAAACACTTTTATTTTTTGGTGCATTAGATTACGATATTTAATTTTTAACTTAGAATTTTTTATTTGCATACTTTGCACAAAATTTTAAGTTAAAAATTAAATATTGCAATCTTCGACGGAAAATTTTTGGAAAATTTGCAAACAATTTTTATTTAGAAAGCATGTTTTATTGCTTTTATTGAACTGAACTTGTTATTGTTAATTTCAAAGTCATTTGTCGATACTGTGTCTCTTTCAATTGATAAAAGTGACAAACAACCTTTCAACAACCATTGTGGAGCGCAAATAGTTTTGTACAAGTTTCAGCAGTGAAAAACTTTAAATTTTTATATACAAGCTTCTCTCGGGGGCCCCCCGCAGCCCGGGGCCCGGGGCGGTCCGCCCCTCCGCCCCGGCCGTTAAGCCGCTACTGAATCAAGGTAACCTCTGGTATTACAGTACAGTAAGAAAAATTAGGTTCTTTATTTTCAAGCTTTAAAGCAGGGGTGCCCAAAATCTTCTTATGGAAGAGCAAACTCCAATACATTTAAACGAACTCATACGCTAGACAACAACAAAACCTACGTTGAAGATAACTGTCGCCAATTTGTACCAACAAAACATACGGTGCTGTATGTGTATTTACAAAAACAAATGAGGAATTGGAATCCTCAGCCTATGCTGAAGAGCATTTACAAAAACAAATGAGCAACGAGAGCATAGGGCATGGGCACCTCTGCTTTAAAGCCTTGTTTTCTATTCAGAAAGTATTTTCACTAACAAACTGACTATTTCGTGACGGTCCTTTATATGTATGTGTGAGTATTGTGTGTGTATTGACACACACATGCCGCGTGTAGCGATCGTTGTTACACCGTTGACACATCACTCGGTTTGCTCTCTCCAGAGCTGCGACAATATTTCCATGTTCATCCCATGCAACAACAACAACAACAGCTTCATATAACAGAACATCAACAACAACAACAACCGGAACATGTACCTTAATGAAAACGTCAATGTGCAACATTGTTCTTCTTGTGGCAGGCGGCAACAGAAAAATGTTCAAAGAAAAAACAAAAACAACATGGCCACCAATTGAGGTCAAAAGCGTTGTATTCTGGGCAACAACCAACTAGCGGCGAGCAGGATGAAGCGACAGCGTGTAGAACAGTTTTCGACTAATTGAAGTTTGTCATTTGCAGGTGCGCAACGGTCTTTTTTGCTTTGGCTTTGCCAGTCTGCTTTCAATGCCAACAGTTGCTTCGTGCTAACTAATGGAGCTGTTAGGTCCGATGGGGAAGCCAAGGTAGTTGCGTTGCGTTGCGTTTGTGTGGTCAATTTCATTAATAATCATTTTACGTGCAGCGTAGCCGTCATTTTTTATGCTCATTAATGCTTGATTGATTTAATTGGCCGTCAAGGCACGCCCGTTAAACATAAAAACAGTTGCGCTAAACAGTTGAATTATTGACTCACACATACACATTTTAGCGCCTGATTCAACCATTACACACACACACACATACATGCAAACATTGTGTACATAAATGTGCGCACACACATTGGACCCAACCGAACAATTTCGGTTTGAGCAAATGGCGAGTGCGACCCGCATGCGGTCGTTGTGCCGCGCTCGTTTGGACATTAAATGTGCTGAAAAACCGTTGGTGCTGGTAATGATAGCAGTTGTGGTGGTCTCTGGTGACTCGGGCACATTATTTGATTTCATTGAATATGCGCTTTGCATTGCATGAACGTTGGTCGCAACTGGCGTTCCACACACATGGACAATGATAGGTTTCCATGGATTTCATACGGAAATCCATTCGCTAAATTTATTAGCCAAATTCGGAGATTTGTCGTGCCATAAGCCTACTCAGCTTTATGAAGTGAAACGTAATCGGTTTGGGGAATTGACCCGGTGACGTTGGTTACGAACAACAACAACTAGAACAGCAACAGACGTCAGCAACTCGAATGGCCTTTAACGGTGTTGTCTTACAGCAGAGCGAGCTGTGTCATTTCACAGCGTTGCGGAGAATGAGGAATAAAGAAAACTGAGAGAAAGAAAGGGGAATTTGAAAGAAAGATGAGAGTAAAACTTAATACAAAAAAAGACAGAAAATATTAGAACAACACATATGGCCTTTGTTAGTGCATTGGCCGCATCTGGATTGGCCGAAAATTTATGAATCGATGACAATTGGCGTTTAAGGTTAGCTTTAAGGTCGCAGACCTGAGAAGGGTCCAAAGTATTCAACTGTCTTTCAATTCGAATTCAGTTAATGAGGCAATTCGACTTCTTGATGAAGTTTAGCAGGTTTCATAGTTCAGCTTTGGCTGCATTGTTCCAAACCAAACAAGAACCTAGGCCCCAAAAAGCACCAGCGACGCAACTTTCAGGCCGAAATTTGGATTTTTTTTTAATGATTCAAAAAGCCTAAAAGTCGCGTTAAATTAAAACTGTGAGTTTTTTTGTTGAAATCTCGTTGCTGCCATTTTTTCGTAACAATTCATTCTTCATACAAGTGGAACAACGCAAGTTGCATGCCCCTGCTGTAGGCTGTAGGCGGCGCAGCCTTGGCGCCATTGCACACGATGCACTGAAAAAACACGAAATAATAATTTCAAGTGCACTTGCAGTGGCAGAAAGAAGAAGCAGAAGCAGCAGAAAAGTGTTACAAATCTCAACGATGTGTCACTGAAGGAAAACATATGCCTACTGAAAAAAACAACAACAAAAATTAACACAACAACAAGTATTGTGCAACACGCAGCAGAAAGCAGAAAGCGCGCACGTCTCGCATTTTTACAAGACACTCAAAACCTCACACACACACAAACACACACACAGTTTGCAATTGCAATTATAACTGTTTGTGTGCACATATGTTGAATGCATATGTAAAATTACACATGTACGCGCAGAGATAGAAACGAGTGGCGGCACTTCACGGCCGCTGCAGACATTAGCAACGGCCGGCACTGGCGTCCTTTGGCGCACACAAACACACTTTTGGGCTTTCAATTGCTCTACACCTGTCGCTGTTTTGCTACGTTTTGCTGACTGCAAATTTATTGCGTTCACAAACTGCTGCCGTCGCCAACAACAAGTCACGTTTCGTTTCATTTTTCTTGCGTTGGTTTTTCTCGGCCCACAACGTGGCCTTTCGCTTAGCGGCAAACACTTTTTGGCAGCTATTGCCTTTTGCCAGATTGCCAACTTTTCATTACCGCTTTGCCGGCTTACACACACACACACACACACACACATTCATCAACTAATCCGCATGCTCTGGCCTTCGTTTCCAGTTCAGCTGCCACCAGTGTTGCCGCTGCAAAATTTGAAAAAGTCGCAAAAAAAGTGTCACAGCCGAAAAAAAAGTGTCAACAAGTGATCCAATTTTTGTATACAATGTATACTACTTTCATTTTTTATTTTTCGAAAATTATTATTTTTATTATATTTCTAAAGGAGATAATTTTCTGTGAAAAAACTGTTTCCCCCTTAAATTAATTGATCAGGGATATATTAAAAAGTCGCAATATGCATGTTTTGTATTTATTATGAAAACATTTGCATTTTAAAGCATGTGCGTGATATACCTTCTTATTCATTGGGAGCCATCAAAACTAATTTAGCACAAATAACTTAGGCAATGCCACAAAAAAGCGCGTTAATTCAGATTAATTTTGTACATTTTTTCGTAAAAACTTTGACATAATAAAAGGATTGCAAGTAGTTTAAACGTTATCAGAGGTGTCATTTTTAAGTATTTAAGTGTTACTTTTGAAAAGTGAATACTAAAAGGAAGGCATATATTGATTTTTTTTAAACACGCAAAAAATTAAAAAAATTAACTTTACGAAACAACTTTCAAAATGTACATATAAACTTTTTGATCAAGAAAAACGGGGCAAAAGTCGCATGATTTTGAAGAAAAGTATCAAAATAAGCCTACATATTTCTAAAAAGTCGGTGTCAGGTGGCATCGGTCTCCAGAAAGGGTCAATTTGACATTTTAGTCGCACAACGGCAACACTGGCTGCCACCTTTGCGCTGAAATGCAGCATTGGCAGCGCGGAAATTTTTCTTCAAAATTAGTGACGCGCCAGAATTGAATGTGCAACAAACTACAAATTGCTTGTCGGAGTCGAGGTGGCGGCAAAGGCAAAATGTGCCTAGCCGAACCCCTTTTGCCGCGCAGCTCGCTTTTCATGCTGCATATGCAAATCTTGTTGCTGCTGTTGCCAGTTGTTATGGCTGCTTTTGTCGCCGCCGCAGCTATTTCTGTAATTGCTTCCGCGCACTTTTCAGCGTTCGCTGCTTGTGCGAAAACTTATCTAACCCGCGTTGCGCTGCATAAATGAAAACGAAAACATTCGCTAAAGACCGCTTCAAGGAAACTTAATGCCGTTTAATGCTGTGCAAACGGTGCAGAAAAAGGCGACCGAGGGGTGAGAAAATTGCGTGGGTTATGTTTGTGCGCGCAGTAAACACAGCATAACTGGAACGGCTTAACAGGGAAGGAAGAGGAGGAAGGAAGGGCAAGCACACGACTTATGAACACTTTCGACTACAGACTAATGAAACTTAAGCATCATTTAGCGATTAGGATTAAGAAAAATCGAGACAAAAGTTTTGCTTAAAATAGAAAAGTTGTCGTTTAGTTAATGATTTATATTTTAAACTTCTTGCTGCTAAATATTTATGCAAAAAAACAAATCAATTAAAGTTTAAGATCCGAAGTAGACATTTCAATGGTGTCAACTTTAAATCTACGCAAGAATGAAACATTTTTTTCACTTAATTTGTGCCAAAAGTTTTCTTCTATCAAACGAAGCGGCCACATTAAACAAATTCGGTCGCCTCTTTTTATTTGATCAAGCAGTGGGCATACAGCTAGAGGGCAAACATGACAAATATGTTTGACATGCAGTCAAATTTAATGAGTTTGTTGTATACGGAATAGCAAAAAAAATACAACGAAGCAGAAATCCTGTACTGAAAAAATGAGCATATTGACCACACTAAATAAATTCGTTGCTTTTTTTTTTGTTTGATCAAACAGCAGACAAGCAGCTAGAGGGCAAACATGTTTGACATATAGTCGAATTTAGAGAGTTGGTTGTATATAGGATTACAAAGAAATACTAAGAAGCAGTGACCACACTACAAAAATTTGTTTGCCTTTTTTTGTTTGATCAAACAGCAGAATGACGTATAGTCGAATTTAGTGAGCACAGTGTTGCCAGATACCTAAAAACACTTTCTCCTAAATCTTAAAAAAATACCGAAATTTCCTCCCAAAAGTTAAAAAATCTAAAAAAATGGTTTTATAATTTGCGTCATTTAAAAGGAATACAACTTCTCATAAAATAATAAAAATATTTACATACAAGTTTTTTAATGCACCTTTTTTTCATCTTCAGCTTAACAACAAAAACTTAACAAAAACAAAACATATAACAAATGAATTAAGCAACAAGTGCAATTTTTGGCAGGATTTCATTGTAACAGCAATAAGTGAGAACGAGATAGAACGAGCTTACATTTTGTAAGCTTACAAATAATATTGTGTTGACTTTAAAATAGTCAACAGCCAAAATATGTTTTGTTGCCAGTGTTTCCAATACATCGTTATCCAAAAATCTCCCAAAAATCCACTAACGATCCGAAAAATCCTCTATCATGAAATATTAATCTCCTAAATCTCTCCTTCCTCCTAAAAATTCTCCTAAAAGGCCAAGAATCTCCTTAATCTAGGAGGAAATCTCCTGATCCTGAGAAACATACATAGAGTAAAATATCCATATATCGCACTAACTAAAATTCAACTCAAACTCACTTTAAAGCATTTTAATGCTTTATGAATTTTCATTTTGTTTTTCATTTCACTGTTTATAGGTCACCATTAAATTCTTTTGGCAAGCGTCCAATGCACGCTGCAAAACTACGCTTTTGCTTCTTTATTTACAACTTTAAAAAACTGCAACTTGCATAAAACTTCAATTAAGGCTTTAAATTAATAAAAAGAAAAAAATTGCAAGTTAGCCCAGTTAGCCAACATTTGGCCATTTGCCGCAAATTGTGAGCTTATAAGAACAAAATTCATCAGGCGCACTTAACCCCACAAAAAATTGCACATACAATGCAGCACTCTGTGCAGTTTGGCACTGAAATGTTTCAAATTTAAATGTGCTGCCATTTGCCTAACAACAACAAAAAAGCGCACAGATTTTTCATGAATCCACGCAAATTTGCTGCAACGACCAGAGGGCATTAAATAAATGCGCTTGAAAGATTATGGAAAGTGGACACACAAAAAAGGCCAAATGCAGACAGCATAGTTTGGCAATTTTTCTCTTCCTGCATTGCTGGTCGACTGTTCAA
Source organism: Melieria crassipennis (assembly GCA_963668005.1). NCBI lineage: Eukaryota > Metazoa > Arthropoda > Insecta > Diptera > Ulidiidae > Melieria > Melieria crassipennis. The sequence continues at coordinate 20,122,306 of OY764962.1, forward strand.
AATGGTTCAAGTCGTTAAGCTGCCAACGATTGCCATATGTGATGCCATTGAAGCAATTTGCTGCCGTGAAGGCGAACTTTTCTGGTCATGCAAATATTTAAAACTTCAATTCTGAATGACAAGAATGTCTGATAGGGTCGAGGAAGTGAAGTTGAATAGAACAATAGGAAAGAATTCAAGTCTTTGTTGTTCATATATCCTTCGAGAACGAAACCAATGGGCATTCTTGACCCAACTTGACTTTTGAACGATTGTTTGGTGTGGTCTTTTTGGTTTCGGTTGGTATTTTGTGTTCTTTTCTGATGGCCGTTTACTTGTTGGAACTTAAAACTTTTAGATTAATGTGTGTGGGATCAGAATGGACACAATCTACAATGAGAAAATATGCTAACGGTACTGAGATGTGATGTAAAGAAAATGCAAGCGAATTGCAATGCGTCCCACGTATTTCACTTATGGTACAAAACTCAATAAATGGACTCGGAAGAGATGATCAGGTAACGTGCAATTTTTCTTAAGGTAGAATGGGAATTATCGAACATTATTTTTGAACTAAATCCAGCGAAGGAACTCAGAAGAGATGTTCAGATTACGTACTGTCTTACTTAACTCTTCAATTCCCATGCCCAAAATAGTGAAAAAGAAAAATTTTTTTTAATAAAATAGCTTAGATACGTTTGAATAAGACAAAAAAATACATTAAAAACTTTTAAACTACCCTTATTTTTTTACGGGGGGGTCACCTACAGGTGACACTGGGCATTAATAGTTGTTAATAATCTGAAAGAAAGTCAAGCCTGACTTTGCTATACAAGTGTTAGAATTTAAAAATAAAAACCTATGTGGTAGGAAAACAAGATTAAGCATCTGTCACCTACAGGTGACACTGGGAATTGAAGAGTTAAGCTAGAATGGCAATTATCAAACATAATTTCTGAACTAAATCCAACGAAAGAACTCAGAAAAGATCTACAGGTCACGTGCTATCTTTCTTAAGCTAGAATGGCAATTACCGAACATAATTTCTGAACTAAATCCAACGAAGGAACTCAGAAGAGATGTTGAGATCACGAGCTATCTTTTTTAAGCTGGAATAGCAATTATCGAACATAATTTCTGACCTAAATCCAACAAAGGAACTCAGAAAAGATCTACAGGTCACGTGCTATCTTTTTTAAGCTGGAATGGTGATTACCAAACACAATTTCTGGCACTTCTATGATGTTTGTATCGACAAAAGTGGTCGAAGACGTGACTACGATGATCTCTTAGCCTTTCTTGAATGCTTCGTGGCACTCTTAAGTTCTTGTTTTTGCTAAAACTAATTTATCACAACTGATTTTTAACAATTATATCGCATTGCCACACGAAGATTTGTGTGGAAAATGATGTTTAACTATTTAATTATTTATTAATAATTTTTTTTTCATTGTAAAAATCATGAAACCCCAGCTAAAGTTAACTCTACTCAAACTCAAACTAGTAGTTAATTTACAAATTCCCATTCTCATTGTTTTACTTGTTGTTGTTATTGTTTTTCGAACAAATGTTTTTCTATGGCATTATGCAATTTCAGTCTCGAGCGGCACTGCTGACCTTTGTGACAACCTCGTTGTGACGTCGGTCCATACGACAGACATACAAGCTCTATGTGTGCGAGCATTTTACTAACACACACACACACACACACACACATATTTGTAAATAGAAACATAATGGCCAGCGGGCAGCGGTTAAGTGTATCAGCACTTCCGCGCTCGTAACCGCAGCCGGCAACAATAGCCGCACGCTGGCGCGTCGGTCGGCCTGCCGCTGTGCGGCCTTCTGCTGTTGCTGCTGCTGTGCCATTTTCCGGAATGCGCATTCCTGTTTATTTACGTGCCCCAACATTGGCAACGCGCAACGTGCAACGTGCAACATGCGCTCGTGTTGTGGCTGTGGTGAAAAGCTGCTTTGGCGCTTCCAGCAGAGAGCTTTTGGTTTGATTGTGTTCGTGGTGCTGCTCGTGCGTGCCCTCGTCTTGTTGCCGCTTCGTTCGACACACATTTGTGCTTTGCTGTACGGCGCGTTTCTCAGTCAATCGGTCAAAAGTATTTGTGTTTTCTGCATTCGTTATGGCAATGCAATGTTGTGATTATTCTTGGCTACGCTTTGCACGCTCTGCGCAGCGCAATTTTGTCGTCCTTTATGTTGTCATTCGTGCATGCGGCAACCGCGACCACTACAACGTTGCCACTGCTGCAGAGCGCCAAGTTGCATTTGCCATTTTGGGCGGCGCTGCTGCGGTCGCTGCCGCGGCTCGCGTCGCTGCATGTTTTGTACATACTAAAGACGCTGCGGCATTTCGCTTATGTAAAACGTGTGCGAAGTTTTGTATCTTTAGGACAATTTTGAACTGCACACGCCGCCAAAACGCGGCCCTTCTGTCGACTTTTGTCAACGCTGCAACGTTGTCATTGCGCCATTTACACACACAATGCGCCGCTCTGAATTGCTTTTGGGCCTTTGTCGTGTGTATGTGTGTGTTAGCGCTTTGTTGAGCGTTTTTCAGTTCGGTGCACGCTCTTTTCATGTTGCCTGCACTAGCCCACACCTCGCACTGTCCCTTTCTGCTATCACGGTTTGTCTTTTTTCCAACAATTAAGTCGCCTGACAACCGCTGCAGTCGACATTTTCAACACAGGCAGCGACTTTAGCTAATTTCTGTAATGTGTTTTGTCTTTTAACTGGATTTTTATATATCTACATATGTGTACTAATGCATGTATGTGTTACTATTTGACATTTAAAATAATGTGTGGCAAGGTAAAACGTGTAGACAAGAAGGTTTACGAAGTTTATTGCCAGAAACGTAATGTTTCTTAGTATAAATAAAAAAATTGTTAATATGTAATAAGAAAATTATAATAAATAAATTCAAAAAATGATAATAAAATTAATAATAAACAAAAAACAATTTTATTATTAATTTTTATTTTTCATTTTTATTATTAACTCCCAAGAAACAGTAGCAGGAATTACAAAGACATTTTAAAAAAAAATTAATAATAAAAAAATTAATTGAAAAAGTTAATAATAAATAATAAAATTTTTTGTTATTTTTTAATTTTTTTAAATTTATTTTTATAAAAAATATTTATTTATTGTTATAAATAATTTTTTTATTATTTAAATTATTATAAAAAATAATAATAATTATTAATTACTATTAATTATTATTATAAAAAATTAATAACAAATAATGAAAATTTTTTTTTAATGTAAATATTAATTTTTTATATTTCTTTTTTTCTTATAATTTTTTTCATTATTAAATTTTTTTTTAATTTTGTCTTTGTAATTTCTGCTACTGTTTCTTGTGAATTTTTTTAAAGAATTATTCAAGCAAATATTTCTTGAATTGAAAAAGGCTGTTAAAGCCTCTTCACATCACTCATACGCCATGGTGCACCCTGCACTCGTACCCACACATGTTGCGCGCATTGTTCTCTCGCTGCTCTTGCAACATATTTGCCGCCAACTGCAGCAATTATGTGTCGGCGACATTGTGCTCCGCTCGCTTTGCTTCAGAACAACAGCAAACAGCAACTTTAACTTGAGCAGCAAACAATGGACAAACTTTCGGGCACGAGTCAAAACATAAAATGTGAAAAGGAAAATTTTCTGGCACAGAAGCGGCCTTGTGTGCCTGTAAGCGGTTAATTTCGTTAACGCTGCAACTTGCCGCATGCGGCATCGAGCACACTGCTTTTCATCATTCACTTTTGCTTTTGCTGCGTTAAAGTGGCACGAAATTAAACGGCGAGCAACAGAAAAACCAACTGGAATGAGTTGGCAAAAAGGGTTTTGTCATTTTTATTGAAACTGAAAACTGAAATTAATTTTCGTGCACGGCTGCAGCAAGCACAACATGCGGCCGCGGTGATGTCTGCTTTATTTAAGTTTTTCTTTCTTTTGTTTTGCTTTAAGCGACAAAACTATTTGCATGCACTTTCGTTGCCTTATTGTTGCTTTATTTGTTTGCGCTTAAAGTTTTAACTTGGCTATTACTAAAGTTCGTTTTGTATTTGGTACAGTTTTTGCCCCATTTAAATGCGAGCACAGCACAACGTGCAGCAAGTGTGAAGGTAGTTTTAAACTTTGGACTGCAGCAAAGGACGAGCAAGGGAACAGCTGCCGCTAAGCACTGCTGAAGGCTTCAGCGTGCGTTATTTGAGTTTTAGACAACTAAAGAGTTGGCAACTAAAAAGTCCGGTGTACGTGTAAACGCTGCTAAATGTTGAGATAGAAAAAAAAGGATTGAATTTGAGTTTTAGCTCAATTTCCCGTACTCCTTTAAAAGTTGTGATGCTTTTGTTCAAGCTTTATGCTGAATTTTAGATTAAAGCTTTCCTTTGTAATACGAAATTCATTTAATCAAATTTCCAGCATCACTTGTCACAATTTTAACATCAGAATAAACTTGAACAACTCAGAAAGTAAGCAAACGGAGAGACTTTGATTGAGTCAACAGTGTCGTGACCTGCACTGTGGTGCCAGATAAATTCAGTTTGATGTGGGGTTTGGAAGCAGACGTGACCGTCATGCAAAAGTTGATATAAGTATTCATGATAATCAATCAACCTAACCTTGTCTGACCTTATACGTTCGTCAGTGCATCAACTTTAGGCATTTGAATACAATTTTGCATCTAACTTATGCATTCGAGGCATTATGAACGGTTTGGAAAGAAGAAATATTTTTATTATGGATCAGCAGAAGAATTGAATTTTCCATATTTAAAGCTTCATCTACAATTATCAACGGAATATTAACTCAAAAGCTATGGAAATAAATTTTGCAAAGGACTTAAAAAATATTCATATGAATCAAATTAGAGCGACCGTTTATGGATTTTAACAACTAAAATGGACTATTAGTCCTATTTGCTGCTGGTGCATGTTAAAGCATCAAAGTATTCTCTGAGTATTGGTCTTCCTAAAAATATTAAACTCAACTGTCAACTCATTTTCAAACAGAACATGAACCAGTCGGTTAAGACGCACTAAAACGTGCTGGTTATTGTTTTTGTTCTTAGCACAGTAACATGTGCAGACATTCCAAGAGATTCTTGCTGTTTGTGTTATCCTTCTGATGGCGGAAATGCATAAAATTTTAATGAGCTTTCATTGAACGCAATAATTCACACACACGCACACACACATAACAAAGTACGCGCTTATGCAAACATTTGTGTATTTTTATGCATATGAGAAAAAACATTGCCGCTGGCAATGAAATAAATGGATTTGGAGAAAATGCGCAAATAAAAAGGACTAACGTCATTTAGGTTTTGGGGCCCCAAATTATTTTGGTTAGGTTTTATAAAGCAGGAAAAAATTATATCCTGGATATCTGGGTGCAAATTTTGTAAACTAAAGAAACATTTCCAATAAATGGGACGAACATTGTTTGGATTTGGGTCTCCTGTCACTTTGATGATGATTTCTAAAGTGAGGAAAAAAGTGTATTTTTTTATATTTGTGGCTAGTTTTCTTTGATGTTTGATACGGATTCGGAATCTTGAGAAAATTGGCCAATAAATTTGGAAACATATCATTTGGATTTTGGTCTCCAATCGTTTTTGTAGGATTTCCCATTGTTAGAAAAAAACTATATTTTGCGTGTTTTTTTTACTTTGTTCAAATAGTCGCAAAATTTCTGGTATGTTTGGCACAGTTTTATATACTTAAGAACATTTTTCAAAACCTTAAACCAATACCGTTTGGATTTGACCTCCAATCACTTTTGTGGAGAGTTTGATAGAAGGAACAATTTTATATTTCTTCGGTTTGTTAATGTTTTCCAACTTGCCGCTGTATTTCTGAGATGTTTGGCAGGGATTTTGGAAATGTTCAGCGCAAAACTAATGGAAATTGTCTAATAAATGGAAGCAAACCATTTGGATTTTGGCCTCCTTTCATCACATTTATAAAGATTAGAAAACATTTTCTATTTTTCTAATTTTTAAAGTGTTTTCCAACTAATTGCAAAATTTCTGGGATGTTTGACGCAAATTTAGAATCTTGAGAAAGTTTGATAATAAATGGGACTAACAACGTTTAGATTTGGCTCTTTATCACTTTTGTGCGGTGTTCAAAAGTAGCAAAATTTCTCTATGTTCCCTCTTTTTAAATTCCTGCAAGATTTCAAAAATAAAAATAAAAATGAATTTGAGAACATTTTTCAAATTTCAGATTTCAAAAATAAAAATAGAAATGAACTTGAGAGCTTTTTTCAATAAATGAAAACAACCTTTCATCTTCAAGACTTACGAAAATTTTTCAATAAATGGAATCAACTTCTCTTCAGCACAGTTTGGCAACATCTCTCAACATTGACTTTTATATTTATGAAATATTCACATAATTTCATGGAATCATTTTGTCAATTTATTTTAATTAAATCGACTAATGAACTGAACTTGATTGCAAACAGGAAGTTAATTAACTTGAAACTGCATAGCGACCACAAATGTAGGTTCAAGTTGTTGTCTGTCAAATGACGACTCGCACAACGCTCCCACTGCCACAAAAGCTGAATAGTGCACCGAGTTCAATTTGGCTCATTCAATGGCGCGGGAATTGCTAGCATTTTGCTGCATTTCTCATTGCTGTCTTTCGGTTTATTGCTTTTTTGTTTACATTCAGCGTTCTGCGTTGACTGAAGCGCTTTAATTAGCCTGTTTGATTGAAACGAGATGAAAGAGACGACAGAACCAAAAATCCAATAAGCAATGAGAACCAAGAATTTTTCGGAAATTGCTATGAAGCTTGAAAAGGAAGAAGAAGAACAAATGAAATGAAATTCAAGGAACATTAATTGCTTTTTTATTCTTCTTATCAAGTTGTCCAGCGAATCTCTTTTAGCCGATTCGTTGCTTTTGTAAAGCGAAGAATGTCCAAGAGTTTGAGTTTCAGTAGCTCATTCTCCATTAGAGTCATCTGTTGTGTGCCAGGAACGTCTAAAAGCTGGGCATTCACGAATATAGTGAGCGCAAATCTCATCGGCCTATAGACAAATGACCGAGTTACGTTCCCAGTTCTGTTAAAGTACTCGTTAAGCGGGATAAAGCCTGTCACCAGCGCCACAATGCGTCTCAAAGCACATTTGCTCAGCCTGAACAAGTCATAGGTCCTGCTAGGTTGAGGCGCATCAATAAATATCGTCGACTTCGACTTCGATAAACATCTCAGCCAGTAGTCGGACCTCATAGCTCCCATATGCTTTACTAGACCGCACCTTATCACTGGTTGAGGCCCCGCAAACAGGATTCAGCATAAATTCATCCCGCAGCCACCTTTCTTGTATGCAAGTGAAGCGCTCCTACACAGATGAAGTGAAAGAGTGAAAGAGATTTTGATGTCCCCAGTTTCTGGCATCCTTCAGTGATCCATCTGTGTACACAACCACGACGTCCAGCTCAAAGCCATCGCTACCACAACGATGCCACTCAGTGCATTCAGGGATAGTTTGTTCCTTATACGCAGCACCATTTCTGAATAGGTTAAAGTATGTTGCTAAAGTTTTTGAAGTTTCTCATTAATTCTCCAACGAACTCACTTCCGTCAGTTAATTTTCTGCATATCTCCTCGACCTTATGCTGCCTTCCTTCTCCGCTTGCTTGGGGCAAGTTTTGATGGAGATTCTGTGCTCGAAACGTGCAAAGGCAAATTAAAATACCGGCAATGCATTTCCTCTTTAGTGTGCGCAGGCAATCAAATATGCTGCAACCGTGCCACGTGCCACATGCTGCATGAGTTAAATATCTCGTTTCCTTTTTGCCGCACGACGGCACATGAAAAGCACAAAAACCGCAAAAACCAGAAATGCGCGCAAACCACAAACCAACACAACGACATGTGCACCGATTCCCGATGTGGAGTGAAAACGCAGCATCACCATGAAAGTACTTCATTAATTTCAGGCATCAAGTGTATAAAATTAAAATCAAATCTTTCAACAACAACGCCACTAAATGCATGAAAAGGTTAAAATCCAAGGAAGGCCGAACAAAACCAAGCAAACCCGACAAAAACTAAAGGAGAAAATAAAGTTAAAGAGAATCAAAGTAAAATAGAACAAAACACTGCAAATACTCAACAGAACAAAGCAAAAACAGACAAAAACAAAGCAAAACTGCCTTAAAATATGCAACAAATTAATGCTCTAATATTGGCTAAAACATTTTTTGTAGATAGCTAAATAGGCTGAACTTTCATAAACTAAATAATAATAATCGTTTAGAAAAATTGTTAAACAATTGCATTAAGAAAAAAATACGAAAATTTAAAAAAAATTTAGTAAAAAATAATTTAGTAAAATATATCTAAGACACTCTTTAAAGAACCAAAGCTTTAATTGCTGAATATGTGAAATTTTAAATGCGCTTTTCGCGAACAAAACTACTAGCAACAACAACAACAACAACACTTTTTTTCCAATTTTAATACGAACGAAAAACCACGCAAAAACTAAACCAATAACAAAAACGCCACTTTTGCTCAGTGAAAAGAAAATATGCGAAAACATTTATTGTCAGCGAACGGAGAGAATTTTAATTGATGAGAAAAAAGTAGCTTAAAAACGCATTAAGAAAAGTAAATAAATGGAAGAACTCAAATGAAAATTAAAAAAGGAAAACGTTGCTTAAATGAAAAACTGTAAAAACACTCAACTCAACTCGAACTAGCACCGAAGCAACTAAATGAAAAGAGAGCGAGAAATCAATACGAATAATTAAATCCTTTAAAACAAAATTAATTTAACAACGGCCCTTTTCAATAGCAGCCGCCCTGCCCGTCCGTTAAGCGCACATCCTCACTCACACAAACACATTTACACCTGCTCCAACACACACACACACACACACTCTCTCTCAGCTACACGCACTCAAAACGACAGACAATCGGCCTGACATTTGGGCGCATAAAATGTCAATTGCATTGTGCAATATAACAAAAACAACAACATCAATAACAATAACAACAACAACAGACGCCGTTAGTGGCACAAGAACAGCAACAGCGAGCATACCGACCGCAACTGCAACAGCAAACGAAACAACAAAAACAACAGCAACAACAACAAATAGCGGCCCAACCATGCCGAGCGCAACAGCCGTACCGTTAATGACTGCAGCCGGCAGCAGCGCCAACGCCAGCGACAGCAGCGAAGCAGCCACAGCAACGGCAGCAACAAACGCAGCAGCAGCAGCGGCAGCAAACAGTGCGGCCACCAGTGCTGCCACAGTGATGCCCACTGGCAGCCTGCTGGGCAGCGCAGGCGGCGGCATACTGAACGGCAGCATTGGCATTGCCAGCGCACACGCCCATTCGTCGCACTCGTACGGCCATGCGCCGAGCGCCGTCATTGCCAGTGCCAGCGTCAACATGACGGCGCCCACCTACGCCAACGTCGGCCTCGTTGCACTCGCAGGCGGCGGCGGCGGCGGTGGCGGCGCAGGGCCCGGTGGCGGCGGTGGCGTTGTTGGCGCTAGCAATGACAACAACAACAACATGGACAACACCAGCGAAGAATCGAATCCGGTAACAATTTACAGGTAAAAAACAGATCGCAAGATGCACACACAAAAACGCACTCACAGGCCGCCACAATGCATTTGGCCGCAGCGACATGTCAACGCATTGATGTACGAATTGCAGTGGCAGCCAGTAAAATAATCATCGCCGTGTGCAACGACTGAAGCGTTGTCCTAAGCCGCTTTGCGGAAAGTCGCTGCCCCGCTGTTGAGGCCTTAATTGCAACGCCGCAAGCAATATTGCGTTGCTTTTGAGACAAGGCCGAAACATGTCGCCGGCCGACCGGTCAAAAATTTAAAATGCAAATTAAATCGTTGCCATGTCGCTACGTCGAGTCCAATTTAAATTGGCACGTCGAGCGGCAGCGCTGCCCTGTGTCGCGTGTGCTGCGCTGACAAGTGCCATTCATACTAATGAAGTTGGCTGCTGGCCCTCAAACATTTTTAATGCACTCGCGGCTCCACTTTGCGTCGTAATTGCGACGTCAATGCGACAACTGCAGCTACTATGCGCAAACAGCTACAACGCGACGGCCACACTGGCAGCAGGCACAGTGGCAGCGGCAATTTTTGCAATCAACTCAAGTGCAATTGCCGCCATAACCATAATCGCACTGCCAACTGCCAGCAACAATTGCAGCAAAGTGTAGCGCCGCACAATTTTCCAGTTAGAAGCGAATCGTTGGTGTTAGTTTAGAATTGTGGTAATTTCACACACATGCAAATGCGGCTACAATGTTGCCACAGAGCCTCGTTTAGCCAAATCTAGGCTGTGATTTGGCTAAACGAGTACTCGTATGCCATGAAAATGATCTCGAACGCTTTGTACAAATACCTAAACTAGATTTTTGTATACTTTTGGCATGAATTTGAATTGTAAAACTTTTTGTGGGGAAATAAAAGTTAAATTACACAGTGCAACAAATTCAAAAAAAATTTCGAGGGACAAGGTCACGCATATCTCACATTTTTCTAGTGTTGCACTGTGTTATTTAAAGAATCTTTTTGCAGAATATTTTAACCTATTAACTGCCATTTGGGTATGTAATATAACTATTCATTTAAGTGCCGTTCAGCAAAAATATTTGAAGAACAATTTTAGATAATGTAGACTTGAGAAGAAAACGATTTTGATGTTGATCCTTTAGTTAAAAAAGTTTAACTATAGAATCAACTGATATGGTTTTTGTGATCTTAAAAACACAAAATTAAAAAACACAAACAAAACACATCCAAAACACAAAAATTGTTTAGATTCAATGCTTGAACAGGGCTTTTTTCTACACCACCACAGGCGTTTTCTTTAAACCACTTTTGCAACGCCGATGCATGAATCGATTTAAAATGTCGACAGTAGCTCGACAATTGCAGTCTATATGGTTGTATGTACTGCTATTTTGTATGCAAATGATAGTTAATACATTAGTAATAAATTTTTTATGCATTAATATGTGTTAAATAAACCCTTCGAAAAGAAATTCTATGTCTTTTTCCATACTTACAAAAGAAATTGTCACAGTTCGACTTTTTTGGCCGCTAGAGTTGTGTTACTATGGGTCGCTGTTAATATGGGTCACTGAAGACATACACGTAAAGCAGTAAACTCTTAATATGGGTCACTGAAGACATGAATCAGTCAAGTAAAATCGTGATCATGGTATTCTGGTAGTTGATGTCAAAGAAAAATGTCTGAAAGGTAAATTGTTGAAAATAAAATCATTCAAATCAAAGAAAATTTTCTGAAAGGTAAATTGTTGAAAATAAAATCATTAAAATCAAAGAAAAATGTCTGAAAGCTAAATTGTTGAAAATAAAATCATTCCAATCAAAGAAAAATGTCTGAAAGGTAAATTGTTGAAAATAAAATCATTAAAACCAAAGAAAAATGTCTGAAAGGTAAATTGTTGAAAATAAAATCATTAAAATCGTCCAGTTCGACCGTCATGTAAGCCCTGTTTTGATTGCCCAGAAACCTAGCATTGCACAATAAACCGTTTGAAACCACTCAAATAAGGCTGAATACAAAAAGAAGTTCGATGTATGGGTGGCACTCAAGTTAACGCAAAAAAATCTCATGGACTCAATTTCCATCTGCGAATAGCTGCTCCATTGCAACAAAATCGTACCATTTCTGAAGCGATTGGTGACTGCTAATGAAAAGCGAACACTTACGAACACGTCAAACGAAAACGGTCGAGTTCGAATCACGGTTAGCCACCGCAAAAGGTGACCAAGCCAAGATTGATGGTCAGAAGGGATTTGCTGTGTGTTTGATGTGATATGAACTGCTTTCCTACAACCAGACTTTTAACTCGGAACTATACTGCCAACAATTCTACCGTTGTAAAGGAGTACTGGCCCAGAAGCTCCGCTAGGGCTAAACTCTTTATTGGGATCTGTACTGTCAAGAATTGGACCGTCTTAGAGAAACAATCGCCCAGAAGCGGCGATCTTTGATCAACAGGAAAGGACTTGTGTCCCCTTAGAACAAGGCCACACATCGATAGGGACTCTTTAGAAGCTGCAGGAGCTTAGTTGAGACGTGTTAATGCCTTCCATCCATTCATCTTACAGTCAGAATCAAGTGATTACAACCTCTGTTCTTCTCTATATTTCTTGTCTATATTTTGCTGGTGGAAAACTTGCCTCAAGTGAAACTTGTGAAAATCGACTGTCCTAATTTTGTGTCAATGGGACCAAGGGTTTCCATGAGAGAAGCATAATGGAATTACCTTCAAAACAGTAACAAGTGATGAAATAAAACGTTCAATATTTGAATAAATTGGATCATTCCAACTATGCAGAATGAAACCTTCAATTTCGTGTAAATAAATGTATATTTTTGTATTACATTTTTACATTTTTTTTTTACTGGGGAAAGTTAAAATTTTAAATTTGACGTCTTAGGCTTCTATGTGGTTATGTTAGCAACATTCCATAAGAAATTTTGAAATTTTTATACTCGGACCCTGTATTTTGGAGTGTTTTTCTATGAGAGCAACCACATCGTTGTGGCTGTAATAATTACTTAAACATAAAACTTTTTACGCATAACGAAAATTTGAATATTTCTTCATTTACTTCAGCCAAAATTAAAAAAAAAAAGTATCTAAATTGAAAGAAAACGTCAAATTAAAAAGTTCTCTTTTCTGCTTCTTCTTCCTTTACTATGTCAAGATATACCATTAAAAAAAGTGTATACTTCTCTTCTTTAAACTTAAATATTCAGTTTATTAATTTCGTATTTTTCTTAAAACTTCAAACTATTCTAAAGACCAACAAAAAAATGTATTCTTGCAACCACAGAGGGTACAGACGTCCACGTTTGTTGCCATATGGCAACAAAATAGCGAAAGGGTTAACAATTACTCACTGCAGCTTATAGTATGGTATAAAGTAGTATGCCGTTCAAACAAATACGGCAGAAAAAATCCATTTTCCGAAAAACCAATGTGGCCAAACTGGATCTGTGGTCCGGTCGTAGTGAGAAGATGCGTGGTGTTCAATGTCCAGGAAAAAATAAAGAAGAATTATAATAACTCCGAATGGGATAATGAATGGGTTCCTTTCTTCATACGTTATACGAAAGTAAAATGCATTTTGGCGCTTAAAATTCCATTCATATTTTCACACATTTACATAATTGAGCTCTTTTTAATTGAATTTTTAGTGGTATTTTCTTTGACATAAACCCACCACAACATTAACCTGATGATATATTGTGATAAATTATAAAGTAAACAAAGAAACAGGGGAAAAAAAGCAAAGCACTCGCCAAGGCCGTCAGGTTCAATTGAAATCATCTCGCGCGGTGTGGGCGAAAATTTATGAACTTTTCGTGTGCCGGAGCCGAATGTAGTTGTTGGTTGGCGCACTGCTTCGGGTCACTACTGGCGACAACGCCCGCGGCGTTGTCCTCTGCACAAATTTCCCAGAACACGCGTTTTAAGCATTAATTATGAAGAAGCACGAAGCGGTGTGCCAAGTGCGCACATTTGCAACTCACTCGCCTCGCTCTAAATGCTCCAAATCTAATGTTTGTATTGTTGTTGTTTGTATAATTTAATTACAGGTGCCGGGCCCCGATAGCGTCTCTCGACTGCATGGAGGAGTTCAGTGGTACGGGAGGCCATCTCGATTTCGGTATCGAATTTCTCACTACCAATTCTCTTTCGCTTTCTTACTTACTCTACGTATTTATAAAACGTTTACGCGGAATTAGTGTTTTTTCTTTGTTATTGTATTGTAATTTTCTTCCTTAAAATATTAATTTAAGGAGTTGTTGTTGTTGACATAACCAGTACTCGTTTTCGGTTCTGTACACTTTACAATATTTTTCGTTCTTTTGTTTTTTGTTTGTGTAAAATACGTTGGTCCTCGCCCTAACCTTATTTGCGTTAATCAATTAATCAATTACGTATTGCTGTAATCATTCATGGGTAAAACCAAAAAGAAAAATAACAATAACAATAACAAGAACAAGAAGAAGAAGAGTAGCAGCAAGTGGATGATGTAGAAATTTTATTAATTCGGTAGCTGCCGGCGAGCGATTTTTGGTATGACACGTTTTGTGTTTCGAATTTTGCGGCACGCAACAGTGAAACATTTCCATAAAGCACTTTTTCGTCATGTCTGAATAATATCGAATTGTTGTGGCAATTGAGGACACTTTTCAGCATTCGCGTTTCTTTTTGCACCATTTTCGTGTACACATTTACAATTACATTACGATGCACCTTACTTCTAGTAGTTCTTGTAGTAAATCTATTGTTTTGTTGTTGTAGCACTGCATGTCTCGTGTTTACTACATATAAACAAATTTGCTGCTTCTTCTTTTAATAGCAAAGAATCTTTTATCAAATCCATTCGACTAACAAGTACTCCTTCTGACACTCCCCTCGTTCGTTGCTTGTAAAGGTCGTTCGATCAGTTTGGGTTCGAATGCGGCGCTGCCGTTGCGCCACGGCTCGACGCCCACGCCGGGTCTGCGCTATAAAAATCTCGGCAAGAGCGGGCTGCGCGTGTCGAACGTGGGCCTGGGCACGTGGCCTGTCTTCTCGCCGGGCGTTAGCGACGAGCAGGCCGAAGCCATACTCAAGTTGGCCATCGAGAGCGGCATCAATCTGTTTGACATTTCGGAGGCGCACTCGGAGACCGAAATTGGCAAAATACTGCAACGTACTGGCTGGAAACGGACCGCCTATGTCATCACTACCAAAGTCTATTGGAGCACCAAGTGAGTGAAGCCCAACAGAAATGCACAAAGCAGCAAATTGTCGCTTATTTTTAATTATGTGAAATTGCTTTTGCAGATCCGAGGAACGAGGCCTTTCGCGCAAACACATCATCGAATGTGTCAAGGCGAGCCTGCAGCGACTGCAGCTGCAATACATCGATATTGTGATCATACACAAGGCCGATCCCATGTGCCCCATGGAAGGTATGCAAATTTTATTGATTATTTTAAAGCTTTGATTTTTGCTTTAATGCGTTTGTTAGGACAAAGTTAGGACATGAAAAATGTAATGTAATTTTGAGAAATATTCATTAAAATTCCCACTGAAAGTTTTGTGGAAGGAGCCAAGTGATTTTGTCTTTTTCAAAATGATCCAATTCAAAGCTGATGCTGATAGCTGAGCTGATAAACTTTTGTCTTCTTCTGGCTAATGAGGGACACTGACACATAACTAGGTTCCTTCAAGATGAGGTGTCAATACAATCAATACAAAATATAAATATTTCTGTAAGAAGTAGTGATATATGTGATCCAAAAAACAAAGTCTTAAGTTAATTAAGTTAGGAATGAAGGCTTTGGCTCTTCCTGCAAACGATTATTCTTTTTATGGCATTTCGAACAGCATTACTTGAGTGTACGACTAATTAAGAAACTTCGATGCCACTAAATTCCATAAAATTGTGTGTTATGAATAGCGAAGGAATTAATTATACTTTTGACTAAATTTTAGCCATAATTGTCCGAGACTTTGTGCGATTAGGGAACTTTGATGCCACTACGACATGTGAGAACTGTTATTATCCCCTTATGGCTCATAAGACAAGGACAATCTGATCCATAGAACCTCTGCCAAACCGATGTCTGCTATAACGAGTTTGTATGTTTAACGAGTCGTTCATGCTTTTGATAACATTTTTACCGCGATTACCTCAGTTTTTGTCCGATTATCGAAATTTGATGCCACTAGATTAGATTAGATTTATAAAGTATATAGTGTAGATTATACACTACGGAATAACAGATCCATTGCGATCCTCCTATGGCTTATAGAAAAACAGATTATCTCTTTAAACCGATGCCTGCTAAGCATTAATGAATATTTAAGGAATCATTCATGGCTTTGATGAAATTATGAACGTTTTACCAGAGTCTTCACCTAATTAGAGAGCTTCGTTGTCAGTAGATTAGACTTTTTAAAGAATGCTTTATACACCGCCAATGCTTTTAGCAGCCGCCGTGGCTCAGTTGGTTAGTGCGTTGGACCGCGAGTTGAAGGCAGCAACCTCAGGTTCAAATACTGCCTGTGATAACACCTAAAAAAATAACGGGAAAACTCGTTTTCTCTTTCGGTGGCTGTCCTCTCAGCTGGAAATGGCAAACCTCTGAGAGTAAAAATTGCTTATGAAAAAGCTCCCAACCTGCCGTTCGGAACCGGCATAAAACTGTAGGTCCCTTCCACCCGCGTACAAGTTCACACGCACAACACGGGTGGTTGCGGGAAGCTAGGCCTTAGTCTCGCGTAAGCGGGCTGTCGTGCCAGTCAATTATTATTATTAAAATTAAAAATTAAAATTTATACACTATTGATAAAAGCCTCGATAGCCGAGCGTAAGTAAACTAGCCTATCTTCCCAGAGGTTGTAGGTGCGACTCCTACCTGGTGCATGCTGCCGCACTCTTCCAACTATTTCCAATTTTTCCTGCCCTCTAAATATTTCCTAGCCCAGCAGAATACCCCACTTCGAAAAATCCGACCCTCAGATGATCCTTTCCCACTCAGTCCCACGCAATATTACGCGCAATCATGCGCTGTGCAGCTGTAAAAAGAAAACAAATACACAGCTGCACGGTACACCAGCGACGCCTGTAAGGGGAAGCGGGCATTAGCGAAAACAGCGCACCAAACCGATCTTAGCGAAGTCCCCAACCATCCTGCTGTCACCTCCCTTACATAACAAGCATCGGTTCACAGGAGGTGTCGTTCCTAAGCGACGGTAGATGGCAGCCCTATCACTTAGGACTACCTGTGGCAGGCCAATCACCTGTCAGAAAAACAAACGATTAACGTAACCAACGTTAAGGAGAAGGTCACGTGCTCCCGAGAGGAGTGAACAAGAAAAAAAACCTATACACAGTGACATGTTATTCTCTTCTGGCTCATAAAACAAAAAGGATCTCTTCAAACCAGAGTCTGCTAAAAATTTATGAATATTGGCGAAATCATGTATGCTTTTGAGCCAAATGTCATCGATATTGCGCGAGTCTTTGTCAAGTTAGGATACTTCGATACCACTCATAAGGTTAGATAAATAAAAGGGTGTTATAAGTACACTCAAATGAGATCCTCGTGTAGCTCATAAAGCAAAGACTATGGAACCTCCCTCACAATAATGCTTTTGATGAAATTCTGACCGTTATTGTCTGAGTTTCCGCCGCGTTAGGATATTTTGATGCCACTAAGAAAGGCGAAGGATGAAAGCAATTTTCTTGAAAGCTGCCGTATTGTCTCAAGTTATAACTATGTATTATATTTATATTTAATATATTGAATTATATTTTTGTTGCATGAATCCCCATACTCTTTGCGTGCTTTAGGCTAATTTTTCAGATACCTCGAAACTTTGCGCATTATTTGTTTTTAGATACTGAGTTATATATTGCACTTGTCTTCCCCCTCTATTGTATGTACCGATAGAAGTTGTGCGCGCCATGAACTACGTCATTCATCAGGGTTGGGCCATGTACTGGGGCACTGCGCGCTGGTCGCACGTCGAAATCATGGAAGCCTACACCAACTGCCGTCAGTTCAACTGTATTACGCCAATTGTCGAGCAATCCGAATACCACATGTTTTGTCGCGAAAAATGCGAACTCTATCTGCCGGAGATGTATAACAAGATTGGCGTGGGTCTGATGGCCTGGGGCCCGCTATCGATGGCCTTGAGCGATACGCAAAATGGCGAAAAGATATTCTTGCCCAAAGGCTCATTTAAAACGAAAAGTCAGAGCTATTCGTGGACCGAGGATGAGATTAATAGGAATGTGAGTATGCACAATCGATGAAAAATACAACAACAAAATTTATAAAAATTGTTATATATTTATGACTAAATATTAGTGTCCGACCGAATATTCGGTTTCAACTTCGGCCAAAAAATTCCCACACGGCCGAAGCCGAAACTTTCTAGAATATTTTTTACATTTGATTGTGTAGCAAGTGAACCGCTAGTTAGGGCAGCCGAGCAGATATATAGTGAAAGGATGAGAAGGAGAATTTAGATGCCTCCAATGTAAATAATCTTAATTTTTTAGAATATAATATTAAATTATTTAATTTTGAATATTGGCGAGTAAGGTACTAAAGGGTGATTTTATATGTTTATGTTTTAAAAAAATTAATGAATTGTTTTTATTAATTAGTATTTATTTAATTACGTTGTTTATTTGTTCTATATTTACTTAATGTAAAATTCGTTTGTTGAAAAATTGTAATTTTGATGCTTGATGTGGTGATTTTTATTTCAACTAGAAAGTTTCAATTCCGGCCGAATATTAAAAAAACCGAAATTCGGTTTCGGCCCAAAAAAGTGGTTTCGGTCGGACACTACTAAATATGTATGAGTATATGTGAGCCATTCGGTGTTCTACATAGAAGAAAATTTACTGAAATCATCTCCATGTCCATTATATATATATATATATATAGTATATAGGGGAGACCGGGGCAAATACGCCCACGTTTTGGAAAATTTATTTTTCAACATGACAGTAATGATTCTCGAATAACAATATATGTCACGCGCTAGTGTCTTTCCAAAGGAACAAAACTCACATTATCATTTTTATAGATTCCTATTTATTTTCAAGTTTCAACGAAAAATTTAAAGTAATATCGAATTGGCCATTCGGAAAACCCTCGGGGAAATACGCCCACTGCCCGGGGCAAATACGCCCACTTTATTAATTCAAGAATCTCGGACGAAAGTAATAGAAAACAACATTTCAGAAACGAAATACTATAAACAGAGAGCGTTAATATTATTACGCTCTCACTGTGCCGACGCTTGCTTCCTCTTGATAATGAAAATATTGCAAATTCGAGCTTGCCCTATGCCATTCGATTGTATTGAAAAAAATATTTTAGAAAAAAATTGAACAAATATGATTTATTAAAACTTCTAACTTGAATACTTTCTTCGATTTTGAGTTCTGCGAAAAGTGGCGAAGGATTTTTCAAATTCGGAAAAATACAGAAAAAGTTTCGTTAGGTTTTGGTCCGTAACTTCCATACCACCCTGTATATTAAGCAGGTCATTTATCTGGACCACGCTGTATATTAAGTGGATGTATTTCTGGACCACCCTGTATATTAATATAAAATTGTCATTTATAATCTTCAGGCAGTAAAACCTTGATAAATGCGTTAGGTGGGCGTATTTGCCCCGAAACGAACTGGGCGTATTTGCCCCAAACAACAAAATGTTTTTTTAAAAATTAAAAAAAATACAAAAAAACTTTTTACGACAAAACTACTTTGGCCTACAGTTTTTCTTACTTCAAATAAGAGGAAAAACTTACCTGGCTGCATAAGGAACGAGAAACGAAGATTGTAGATATTTTTTCCTAAACTGCAAAACTTAGATGTTCAGACTATGGAACGACAAAACAATCTGCTTTTATTTATAACGTTTTAACCGCAATGTCACTCGCCTCGATTTTTTTGTGGTTATGTCTACGAGTTAAGGCGCACTTACAAAAAAATTGGCGCGGAATTTGAATGAATACTTTAAAAGAAACAACGGGTGGGCGTATTTGCCCCGTGGGCGTATTTGCCCCGGTCTCCCCTACATATATATATAGTATTAATTTGTATACAGTTTTATGTAATAGATGTCGACGTTTGTTATGTTTATGTTAAACTGACTGTATTGCTTTGTGTATGCTTAGGCGGCCTTATCGCCACAGGGCAGCTGGAGCAAGGATCGCGTTGAAGAGGGACGCCGTCACTGCGATCGGCTACGTGACTTGGCCGCCTTGGCCGAGAAACTGGGCTGCAGTCCCACACAGCTCTCGATTGCCTGGTCGCTGAAGCATGAGCCGGTACAGTGTCTGCTCTTGGGTGCCACATCCGCGGAGCAGCTACACCAAAGTTTGCAATCTTTGCAGGTAAATTTCAACTAAACATAAACAAAAAACAAAACTCAAATTTGAAATAAATTGGAATTTTTTTATTGTGCGCAGCTACTGCCACGTCTGTCGACCAGCGTCTTGTTGGAATTGGAGCGCATATTGGAGAATAAACCGGTACGACCGCCAATGATATCGACACTGGCACTTCGGTGACAATCAGCCTGCCCTCAGGGGCCGCCGAGCTTGAGTGGCGGCGGCCCCTGCGGGGCAGAGTCACCCAAGAACGAGGAGGAGATCTTTTGCGAGGAGGCCGATGCGAAAGATGCTTCGAAGCAGGCTTTCTGTGTTATTCAGTGACAAAAGGAGTCCTTAGATAACGATAATAAATTTTTGAAAGCGATTAGTAGTAAAACTAGCTTAAGTAGTACAACAATGACGACAACAATAAGCAAACATGATTTACAATTACAACAAATACAACAACAACAACAACAACAACAGCTGCACTTGCAACACTTAGCGGAACAGCAGCAGCAGCCGCAATTACAACCACAACAGCGTTCTTCAATTTTATTAAAACCTTCGATAAATGCGAGTTTATTAATGCAAAATACCGTTAGTCAGTTAGATAATACAACAAAAACAACAAAAAGAAATACACTAGATTTTTCAACAGCCGCCAGAACAACAACTCGCCTAGATAGTGCAGCAACAATTATTCAAATAGATTCCTTAAACAACAACAACACTAGCCTAAATAACACAACAACAACAACCATAGCACTGACAACAGCTGCCACGATGCGCCCGACCACGCCCATTAGCAATCTGGTGCACATACCGGCGCACAGCCCTAGTGGGATGAACAACAACAACAGCAGCGCCAGTGCCATCGCCACTGCCAATGCTGACTCGCCGGACTCGTCGGACTTGACGAACGCCGGCGGCCAGCCGAAGGCGCAACGACGCCGATCGCTGCTCAACTTCAAGTCCTTCGATTTTCACATCAAGTCACTGTACTCGGGACTGCGCAACAGCAGCAAACAGTCGCAGTCGCAATCGTCGTCGATTGGCGGCGACAATGCCAACGACGCGGGCAGCCAGACGGCAGACACGCCCGGCCACCGCGCGCACCTCGTCAACAATCGCATGCCACCCTATCTGAAGATCGAGGCCGTCGATGCCGAGGAGTCGGAAAATCTTCTGCTCGACTATCCGCAGTCGCCGTATTCGTCGCGTCGCAACAGCTCGCACGACGACCATCGTTCGAGTTCGCAGCTGCTGCACATCAACCGCTACGAATTGTCTTCTCGCTCGCAGGCAAGCTCCCCCTCGCCCTATTTCCTGTCGCCGTACGCCACGGAGTCGGGCAATATTCGGCGATCGTCCACATCGGATATCATGTCGTGCAAACGTAGCGGTACATCCAGCGCAAGCGACAGTCGTCGACCGAGCACTTCGGATCTGTTGCGCAGAGCTCGGGAGCGCCGCGGCAGCGAGGCGCGTATGGGCCGCAGCGTTTCGCATGGCGGCTTGCCGCGTGGCGGATTTCGTAGCAGCTGTGGCGGTGGCGGCGCCAGCAAGGGCGGCCGACGCACGAGTATGGCCTTCTAAGCGCAATCAGCAAGCACGCTCAGTGGCAATGACGATGCAATTCGGTTCGCGTAGCACAGTTAATCACTCTCAGGGGATGCCTATTGTCTATCCGATATATTTGCAATCTATTCATCAACTTTGATTTCCTCGGGTTTCCGGCAGAATTCCAGGAGTGGAGAGTTACAAGATAGGATCAATTTCATGCCAATAGCTCCATTAACTTATGAGCTGCAGTCATCTGAACGATTGAGTGACATCATGATAAGTTAACCGTCATGAGAGAGTTCAGAAAACTCTTCGTTCAGAGAAAGTTTAGAGAACTCTTGGGATTTACTGAAGTACAGAATCTTGTTCATGCTTTTGGGGCCATTAACTTGTGAGCTACAGTCATAAGAACGTTTCTGTGACATATTGGGGAAACCGTCCAACAACTTTGATTTTCTTGACCCTCCGCTAGGATTTCAGAGGGTTTTAGCGGGTTTTCGGAGAAGCCGTGACATTTGCTAAAAAACAAGATCTTTTTCAAGCCATTAGGACCATTATCTTGTGAGCTTCAGTCCCTCGAACGATTCTGGTTCCAGATGTCATATTTAAAAGTCGTCTCACAACTAGGGTTTCAAGCAGGTTTAGGCCGTTTTTGGAGCGCTTAGGAACTACACTCATGTGTAAGATTGTACAAGCTAACTTAAAGCTTTCGGATTTTTTTTTGTTGTTAAACTTTAATTTTCTCAATTTTCTGAATCCCATTCCTACTGATTTCCTTTTTAACGCAGGTGGGAAATATTTATAGGAACCGATGGATCCGTGTCGGACAGCGTTTCAGATTCTTACTGACTAAAAAGCCACCTCCTGTTCGGAGATTTGCCGAAGCAGATCACATAGTGGATGACTTTTCGTCACGTCTCTCTTAACACGTGGCAGCTAACATTTCAAAAGATTTTAATAATTCGAAAATATAATTAAATTCATTAAGATTAAAGATTTATGTTTTAAAAAAATATTTCAAATATTTCTGCAAACCGACTTAACTGCTGTTTTGCCACTGATCGCCGATTGTGTTGTTGTGCGCTATAGACTTTTTCGATTTTGTGGATAAGTAAGGAACGAAGATTTTTCCGACATAAAGGCGTTGTTAAAACACACACACACACACATACACCTACACACGCCCCCACACACACAAGACACATTTTTAACGCAATTAAGTGCTTATGAATTTTTTGAAATACATTTCAAATTATCGAAATTTATAATTAATGAAATTCTTAACCGTAATTAAGCAAATAAAATGTGAAGAACAGCTTAAAATAATGTCAAATAAACTGAACTTTGTGAGAGCATTACATAAGTGCATACATATTTACTACATATGTACGTATGTTTCAAAGCAATGCAAGCATCAAGAATAGAAATCGAAAATCAATATCAATTTTTTCAAGCCATTTGATTAGAATGAAACTTCTTGTCCCTCTATAAACACACACACACACTAATACATACACACAACATACATAGGCAAATGTGTACATAGAAATGTTGGTGCAATAATCCTGTTTATTTTGTCCTTTTTTACAATTCGTCCTGCTGCTTTATAGACAATATAAAGACTTAACTATCAACTGAGTACATCCTACAAGCATTCATACATACAACATTATCTGCAACAATAAAAACTACAAAAACATAAAGCAAGATACAGATAAACACTTAAACATCAGACTCAAACACCAATTGGTAGTATTTTCAAATTTCAAACTTTATTTGAAACATCAATAAATAAATAACGACATAATGTGCACGAGAAAAACAAATAAAATAAGAGTGGCAACTCGGGTCGGGCTTGAATTGTTTTTGCTCTACACGCAACGTTGCTATAGCAAATTTTCAGTTGACTTATAACTTGTTTCAATTATGAGAAATTAGTTGAGCAGGTGGAATCCTTCTCATAATGGACACAACAGCGCATAGATGAGACAAGGGTTGCCATTTACGAGTTCAGATTTTAACCATTTCGCTACTGCAGAGACACTGGTTTCCCACGCCATGTTCAGTTGATCCTGAAACTTGTAAATTCTATAAACTCAACTAAAAATGATCTCCAAAAATTTAAAAAAAAGTTTCTGCAAACGCTCTACAAAAGTCGTAGCGAAAGGTTTAAAGCTTCAAACCCTCCTCCGCAAGCTATGCTTGCCTTCACTTTCCACTGCTTCTTTATTCAAATATGGAATTTTAAGAACATAAAAGGCAGTTTGATTCCTTTTACATACCTTGTGAAATTAAACACATCTCTTTGTTCTAAAACATTTCTCATTTAATCTCCCAAGACCTCAGAAACAAAACTACTTTATTCCTACTCCCGAACATTGACCACCACACAACTTTCTTAAACTGCAATTGGACAACAGCGTCACTGTGCCCCACACTCAACATTTCTCGGATCATACCCAAAACTATCTAATGCCCTTTCTCTACTATTTTTCTAGTCAATTTACTTTAAATTTCTAAAGTCAGTGTCTTATCTTTTGTCTTGTAATAACTATTACTAAGTAGTTTCCAAGCTGTTGGGGGCACAAAGAAGTTTTTTAACTTTAAGGCAATAAGTGCACTGTACTTAACCCAAAGTATTATCTATCGTTAGCTACGACTTTTCGCCGTTTTTCAGGCAGCATTTAGATTCCGCATTGAAAAACTGCCTTATCTTTTTAGGCGGTTTAAGAATTCTTGACTTCTTCGTAAGAAATGAAGAGCTGCTGAGCCAAGTCATAATTTATTGACCTTGAGTCATTGTAGTCGAAAGTATCAAAGTCTGGTGAATACGGCGGTTAGGATAGGACATTCCATTGAATCACCTTCAAAGTATACTTAACGACTTTTGCAACAAGTGTCCGAACGTTGTCGTACAGAAAGCATAGCTCACAACGAAATTATGTTCTTTACACTTCAGCGAAATGACTCATATTGATTTTTAGAGGAAAGTTACACTTTAACATGAAATCAATTATAAGATGGTCCCACACGATTCAATGCTAGTTGTGCCATCTTATGTAAATCTCCTCAGAACTTATTTCTATTTTCAATATATCATCAAATCGCTATAACAGCTACTATGAGCTTTTTATGATTCTACATCAATAGAATTCAGCGCCATAATTCCTGAAAAACTTGAACTTGCTTATTCATATTACAGCAGTAGCTGAGAGGTGAAAGACAATGTGTCCCAAGTTTCGTTTGTGAATGCTCTGAACTTCAATACAGAAACTGTATTTACATTTCTTGCTGATTGTTGATCTGAACCTGTACAATGATAACAAAGCCGTACTTGATAAAATTTTCTTTGCATATCTTCGGTATGTATAATATTTCCGAATCGCTATAACCAGCATTACAACAAAAAAGTACTAATAGTAATACAAATAATTGTTAAGACTTTTTCCACAAGAAGGACCACTGTGCTATTAGTACACTTCCTGAAAAACTAGACTTGCCCATTCATATTACAGCAGTAGCTGAGAGCTCACAGAGAATGTAGAAGTCATTCAATGTGACTTTGTGACTGCTCTGAACTCTAAACGATTGTTGATTTGGACCCGTAAAATTATCCATTAACAAGGCCATACTTGGTTAAATTTACTTGATATATTTGGATTATAGGTATTGGAACAGCCAAAAGTTTTAAAACAGAACTCACTTTCAATTCAATGGAAACATAAAAAAGGTAATCAATACGTTGCTTAAAAATTATAAATCTATAACTATCTTTGGCTAAAATGTACATACTAAAAATGTGTACTCGTTTATCTCGTAACAAAAGCATTATGGAGAACAGTATATGACGAATCGTTATGAGAATCCTTCGACTTATGATCTAACACTTTCATCTCTTCTAATGGCAAAGTGTTTTAGAATATTTAGAAAACTTTAGTGTATTCAAGTATTGATGGGAAATAATTCCAAAATATTAAAAAAAAACTTTTATTAATTCAAAATTGAAAAGCCATGAATAGTAGTAATGGACAAAGACATATTTATTGAGCTTAAGGACGCGCAAGACTGTCCGCTTATTGTCAACATTGGGTTTGTTTTATAGCAGAAAATTATCGAGAGACTCAGTCTGGAATCTGTTTTAGGGTCTAGTCTTGTTTAAGCCCCTAAAACACATTCCAAGGTGACTGTTGCGTGTAGAGCATTAACACTTGTGAACGTCTCTGAAGGGGTCAACATTTTTCGCATACAAACTTGTCCTGTTATAGATTTTATTGTATATGGTCACAACACGTTATAAACACACAACACCAAACATAACACCAAATCTGTGGTCTAAAACGAAAAACGCTTAAGCTAACTTCAGACATTATTGAGTTAAGCGATTGTTGGTGTTGACCACAGAAATATGAAATTTTAAATGGCAATGCTTGAATGCTTGTGACCATTTCAGTCAGCACTAAAAACAATAACAACAATAATTTTGTACTCTAAGCAAATGTAATTAGAACTGCAATACTTAAACGCGTAAATATTGTATAATGAAATTCAAATTGAAATTGAAAATTGTGAAAAATGCCTTTTTTCGAATTGTAAATAAAATGTTGGTGAAGTCGAAATTTTACAGAAGGCTTCGTTTTGCAAAACAAAAAAAACACAACAAACCCCAATCGGCACACATCACACTCACTCACACACCCACACACAAATCTCTCAGATCATTTGCAATTTTTCTACATTATAGTAAAAAGAAAATTAACAACAAAAAAAACAACTTATAGCAACCAAAACAAATTGTAACATTGGCGAATGAGTCGCAACGTTGAGGCTCGTACTTATAAATAAATGAAAAGTTCTTTCTCACATACGGACTGTGATTTCATGTAAAATATAGTAAAACGGCAAATGTAGCTAAAGTAATAAAACTTAGTGAGTATTTATTGTTATTTACTGAAGTTATAACTTATCAAAAAAAATAGTTACTTATAAACAAAAAAGCTTGAACAAATACAACATCCACAGACAGTGCAACAGGCTCGCCGTATAGCCGCAGCTAATTGCACTGTCTATATACACAAATCGGATACTATTAACATAATGATTGCAAAAACAACAAACAAGCAACCAGACAACCAAAACCAAACGTATGTATCTAGATTTAGCTAAGCGCTAGTTTAATGCCGTGTTAGTGTTAGCGATTAGGCGAGACAAATTCACATTGTTCAATTAATATAATAAATTTCACAACTCATTGTGGTTATGTTTGCCTTATGCGATAAAATGCAGATAAAGTTAGCGAACGAATGTATGAGCGCGACGCAGCGATATCGGAACGACAGTTGTTGATTTTGGCCTTTTAGTGTTTTTGGTTGGAAATTCCGTCCTAAGGCGACTCACTCTATTCGATATAATACTGTGAGGCAGAACATTAAGTCAGACAGACACACAATTCCGCCAATGCCAATGCCAGGCAGACCCTTGACAACTCCAACAGTGACATTGTAGCCTAACTGAAACAAAAACAATTTGATTTGATTTTTTCAATTTCATGCAACAGAGCTTAATGTTTGTTTAGCAGTGTGTCTACTTTGTAATTGACAAAATATGCGGAAAATATTGTGCAATCCAAATTGGATTTGGTGCAATGCGAACCATACTCGTAGAGAATCAAAGGTTTTTTGGTATTTATAGTTTGTTTGCAATTATTTGTGATTTGTTGAACAGGATTCTCATTGCAGTAAAGCATGATTTTTGTATTATAATTTTTACTACTTTGTTGTTGTTCTTTATGTATACTTTAGCCAATACCAATGATTGTTTTTCGCTCGAAATATCAGTTAATATTTTTTTAATATACTATCCATTGCCTATTAATGCCTACACTGCGTTGGTTCTGGAAGTATGCAGGTCAGGAAACAGTGTTATGAACGAAGAGGTTGTGGACACTTGATTTGAAGCCATTAAGGTCATACTTGCTGAGGAAAATCTCCACAAGGGCATTCCAGAAACTCTCTCTCTCTGTGATGCATAGAGCGTCCTAGTGTTTCAATTGGTTGCGGGGGGAATACGCGGAGTGATAGCATCCGATTACTCATTTCTTCTAAAAAGTTACCAAAAAAATAGATATCTGTAATGTCACGCATACCACGTTTCGACAATACCCAAGGACTCAATAGAGTTGAATGCCTCATTGTTATCAATAAGTTTCATCGCACGATTTTGGACGCAGTCAAGTAGTTCCAAATGGGTTTTGGAAGATCGCTGTTCCCTGTGAATACAATGGAATGAATATAATAAAATTTGCTATACATTTCTTTGTATCAATTTTTCCGACTTAATAACCAATGAAGCATTCGAATGTAAGATCTCACAGCTCATTTGGCCGAAACAAAAGATAATTTTGTGTATTTTACGGGGCATTGCGCCATTATTCTTTTTGCAGAAAGGTCTAACGGGACTACTCTCGTAGCTGCGTGGATGAGAACGAAATAGAATCTAGAACCTTCTATGCGAGTGCGCTGCCATTCATAGTACAAGCCATCGCAATCTAGGGGGGCAGAACGCAAGATCATTTGGGTATTTTATGAACCGCACCTGGCAATAGGCACTTCCCTGACGTGGCCCCAAATCAAAGCGAAAGAAAAAGAATCAACAACAGTGGGAGTGATTTATTTTGGCACTAAGCGAAGCCAGATTCATTCGACTCTGAGATTGGTTTCGGCCAACACCGAACACAGAATGACAGCGGCTTGCCAACACTGTCTTCGGGCAACACAACGAGTCTTTGAGGCCTTGTTACTTCCTCAGCAAGTAGAAAGTCTTACCTAACCCAAATTTGCTAACTTCAACTTAAATTTAATTCTTTGGAATCTCCAAAATACATCATACATATGTTACCACATATGTTCCCTTCTTCATTAAAATTTGCAATCACTACCCTCAGATCCCTTCAGGAACCAACTCAGTTCTTCTTTACATCCTCCTTCACTGCATATTCCAACAAACAAATTTAAACCACAACAACAACATTATCAGTTAATTTAATGATTTCAATTCATTTCCAAAAAAGTATAGCACCCTTCAATTTGATTGTACAATAAGTACGCATGACTGAAAATCAGCCGCAATAAGTAAATTACCTGATTATTTCATTAATAAATAATTATTTATGAAACTCATTCAGACTTGAACTCTCAGAGCGTTAGGGTCAACAAAAACCTTTTGTAGTTAGAAGAATATACATAGAACTATAGTAGTTATCAATTTATTTAATCACCGAAACGACAACTGAATACATGTAAATGTTAAAACGGATTTAACTCAAAAGTAACTAAATAACTAAATAGTGAGCAATTCTCAGCATGTAAATGCGTAAAGGAATACAAAACGGCTGCACACCAGTGAACGATCTTTGACATTAGCTGTGCATTTCGAAAGTTGCCAACAACAAATCCAATTTTTACATTTGACAATAGCGCAAATCGAATAAATTTCAAGTAAAATCGTATACAATTTAAACTTCAATAGAACAGCACATAAGACCACAAAAATAATAATGATTCTAGAATATTTATGTGTGTACATATTTCGATGAAATACCCCGAACACAACTCTGACAGCAGATTCGTCAAAACCTGATGGCACACAACTTACAACATGTATTTATTTATATACACATTTCACTTAAAGCCACGGCAGACGAGCGCATAAAATGTCATAAGCAATTTTTCGTATCTCAGAAAATAATTACAAAAAAACAATAACATCAATATTAATACAAAAAGCAAGCAAAAGGCAAATGCAAAGCATTAACATTTACTTTATACAAATTAAGCAGCGCAAGAAAACCCAAAAGTATACTACAAAAAATACTCGGAAAGCATAAAATCGCCGGGCAAAACGTGTGAGGTAAAACTCTCCAACAACAAATAAATGGTTCGAGAAGTTTTGGGCAGCGTTAAAGTGTTGCGAATCGACCGGACAAGCCTTACGCGCTCCACTTCTTGGCCCATAGCTAATTTCACATCTTAAACTACGGCACTCGATTACAGCAAAAACACGTTATTATTAACAACAACAATAACAACAACAACTATATAATGTATTTTCTTATCGAAGCTGGCAATAATAATTGTAGTTGACAACCAAAACCAAACTTCATAAAATCGAATATGAACAGATTATGAACGCAACATTAATGAATACTTGAAGAAAAAACATTTTAGCGAAATTTTTACCTAATATTTAACAAAACATTAAATACAAAATTTAAATGCAAATTGTACACAAGCGAAAAAGCTGAAACATATAAACGATGAAGAAAAATACGCAATTAAAGCTACACACAACTCAAAGTGTAGACAAATGATGAGCGAATAATTTTAATTCATTTGTGAAAGCAAATATAATGTCCGAATTTCTTGAAGCGAACATAAGTCAAAAGCGTAAGATTGCAAGTAATTTGCGAAATTATTAAATATATACATGAAAGTCTAAAAAATGCTGGCAATTCAATTCCCAATAACCAAAAACAATAATTAATAATCACAATAATTATAATCATAATTGAAATGCAATAACAGCAAACTTTTTGCTCAATTGAATCGTTTTCGTTCCAACTGATTGCGCAACTACACACTAAACGCTTTTCAAAAGTAACCATAAATTTTTTTTGCATATTTGCTTCTAATTGCATGGCAAACAAAAATACTACAAAATATATTTATATAAATATAAGAAATTATAAAATGAAAAACATAATTTTGCAAATATTATGCTTTTGTTTTCATAATTTAACACACACATATTTAATGTGGCTTGCTTTGTCGTCAATTCGATCTTCAAAAGTATGTAAACTTTATTATTTTTTTGCAATCAAATTTCTACGAGCAGCAAATTTGTCAAAACAAACAAAAAACAAACAAACAAACACCAGAATGTAGTGCAATATGCAAGAAAATATTGCAAAATACTTTTACCATTAATTAAAATTATTAAAAATACTTAATAAAAACAAAACAACTCTAATAAACTACTTATATTTCACTTCAAAATGGAAGTGTTTTATTTTCGCAAACTTGTGGCAACTAAAGTGGATGATTGGAAAAAGGGGCAAACAAAATCGTACGAAAAAATTGCTAGTCGTCCTAGTTGGGAATCCAGAGGTTTAGAATCTTTACTAAAATCTATACTAGATCTCTTAGGTTGTAAGAGATAAGGTAAGATAAAAGGTAACAAGGAAACGCATAGCAGGAATGCTTGCATTGTCTATTCAAATATTATTTAAACAAGTCAGACTAAGACGAAGGTAGATTTCCCAAAAACAGAATTTAAATTTCGCCCCTAGTCGCTGTTCCATTGTTCCAGTTAAACAATTTTTGAGATAATGTCCCAGCGGACTCGAGTCCACTATGTTACAGGTTTTCTTTTTCCATTAGAAATCACTTCGAGTTATAAATTCGTTCATATTTTTATTTTAGAAGCGTACGCTTGCCACCTTCGAATTATGTCGTATTTAATAATTAAATTTATCTATATTAAGGACACGTTTAATGCAGGTAAATAAATTCGTATTCATCGTATAAGGAAACGACTATAAATCTCGTTTAAATTTGTACACCAATTATTCGTTTCAAAAGCATTTAGCACTATGCGCTTACAGTAAGGAACATCAAAAATTTCATTCGTCAAAGGATAAGATTTCCATAAGAAAAAATATTGTATCAATTATAAAAAACAGCATTGACTTTGTCAGTAATTCAACTCGGAACTTATGTAAATATGACTAAAAAAAGAATATATAGTATATGTACATACAAAGTCCTCTTATAACAAAGCTCCTGGAGATGTAACTTGAGGCTGTAATTGACAGCATGTGCGCTTTTATCCTTTAACGCGTGTAGAGGCCTTGTGCACTGATTTGATCTCCGGATGTTTTATGCGATTATGCTTGTAAAGCGAAGAAGAGCCCGTATAGGACTTGGTACAGTCGACGCAGCGATAGGGAAAGAACCCCATGTGAGCGTTGAGATGAGACTTCAACGTTCTGAACGAACACAACTGGTGCTGGCACACCTGGCACTTATAGAACCATCGCAAGTTTTTGCGTCCGCCATTGCGTGGTAATTTGAGCCACAGCACATCCTGATAGCTTTGATATAGACGCGTGTACCACAGTGTGCCCGCATCATAGAACTGAACGACCACGTTGATTCTAGAATACCGAATGTTTTGCGGATTGTGCACCTTGATGTGAAGAGAGTTCAGTAGTTGCTGTTTCAAAATATCGTCCGGACTATGGGCTATCGTCTGACGGCGCTGTCTAATAGACAACGGAACCGCAACGGCAGCGTTATCATCGTCATCATTCGCTACGAGTCTACAAGACACGGGCGGCAGTGCAGCAGCGTTGTCACGGGGCAGAAACAGAGAATTGCGACGCACAGTTGTTTGCTGTGTCACAACGTGCCCGGAAGCAGTGGCCGAATTGAGGCGATGCTCGTGAGACTTGGTGGCTATGTGTGTGGTACTAGTGTGCGATGAAGTCTTGGTGGTGCCTTTAGCATAGGATTCGAACTGAGAAAGTAAAATTGTTCAAAATCAACCACATTTCGGTCAGCGGAGTCACTTATTAAAACGATCCTTACCGTAGTCGACTGTTTGGTGGTGGTTTTGGCGGTATGCAGCTGTTGCTGCGCCCGGTACTTCAAGTACTGGGAGCGTAGAATCTACAAGGTGGAAATAAACGTGATAGCAACTGAATTATTTACATAGTTTTCACTTACACGCATTTTGCCCGTTTCCCGCTAAAATCTCGAAATGGACAAACGTCCAACACACCTCGGTTTCTTGCGTTCTTTCGTAATTTTGGAATGAATGAAAATTTTACGACTCGGGAACACATTATTGGAATGCATTCGCTTAGTCTAACGGTTTCTTCAAATGAGGAGATCACAAGGTGCTGCCACGTTACAATTATAGCTTAACCCTCAACTACCAGAAAACAATATCTTTTTGAATAAAAATAGTTGTTGTTTATTGTTGTATTGTAATTGCATTGGGTGTTATGTTGAAGATATTTAGATATTTGTTACCACCATTTGGTCTCTCTAAACATGTCCTGAAATATGAATTTTTTTATTATGCTCCACATTAAATCGTTCAAAAAGTGTTTTCACGAAATTCGAAAGAAAACAATTCCGGCACAATCCGTTTACTTACATAATTTTTGTGACACGTTAAACCTTTACACTTAACACTGTACAACACAAAAAAATAACACGTTTCTGAGAACGAATTCTGGTAGAGGGGTCCAAAAGAGATATAAGTACGTGTATCGGCGTTTTTAAAGTTTACGTCTGAATTTTGTTGTAGGGGGGGCCGGGGTCAAAGTAGTCCCCTTTTTGCATTTTCTTATGGTGAATCGGGATACGAAAACCATGTAACCTCACATTTTAGGTATATCATGTGTTCAGCAACTTGATGTAAAATACTACGAAGAACATTTTTGTGGAGCATTTGAACGCTATAGCTCCTATTTTTATATGTCAATTTGACCCTTTTTTTCTAACATGCCAAAAATGTCCTGTAAGACAGGACTTTTTAAAGACAAAATGTGTCACGAAACTATTCGCCATAAAATTCTACTGTAGGTCTCTAAATACATCAAAGCTCAGAAATTAACTTGAACGCCAGAATTAAGCCAAAACTGAAAATGAGTTTGTGTTTATTTCGTACTTTTTCAAAATTGGTACTAAAATGTCCTACAAAACTTAATTATTGAGAGTTAGTGTGAATGGCAAAAATATTGAACGCAATATTTCACTTTAAATCACCGTACAAAAGAAAGCAGTCATACCGACATAAATCATTTGACCTAATATAATAAAATAATATAATTGTTAAACATAAATTTATAAACTAAAATGTTTTCAGGACTACTAATTAGTAAAGAATGTGAACGCGTGTCGTATTAATTTCTATGTAGCTGCAGCTTTTATTGCTCGTAGCATATGAGAAGCAAATTCTAATAATCTAAAACTATTCATGGGTGCGGCAACTCTGCTCTAATCGAGTTCAGGCGCTTCTTTCTCTCTCCGTCGTCATTCGTTCATTTG
Organism: Melieria crassipennis; assembly: GCA_963668005.1. NCBI lineage: Eukaryota > Metazoa > Arthropoda > Insecta > Diptera > Ulidiidae > Melieria > Melieria crassipennis. The sequence goes on from OY764962.1 coordinate 20,155,945, forward strand.
TTTTTGTGTGTTGGAAGAAATCCCAAAACAACACAAACGAATGCGGGAACTAAAGCAAACATGAAGAATGGCAACAAGAAGCGCAAATCCTAAAGATGTTAAACTAATAGGCAGTGTTGACTAATTAAATTTCGCTATCGATAAATTCGATAACATTTATCAATTCTTCATATTATTAAAACGATGTAAGGTTAATTATATATAGTGTTACTGCGCAATGTGTAATGATAGCACAAACGTGTTATATTGTAAAAGCTAAAAAACAGTTATGAAAGTATATTTATTTTAACCATACACAAATATCTGAGTTCTTATATTATGAACAATAATCGAGTTGTGGTTTGTCATCACTAAAACATTGCACTACAATTTGTGCGTTTTCGCATTCCTCTTCATTTCATTCTTGAGTTTAATCATTTTTTACATTTCACGATCAACGACGACAATTTACAACAAATAAAATTCGCCAGCAATTTGTGGAATTTGCGTTGCTGCTGCGTCTCCAAAAGTGGGGCTGGGATTTCATTGCATGTTTGCTGTTGTTGTAGCGGTGTAGCAACGGAGAAACTGTGACAGCGAAAGCAGGTAGCGGTGCCATTGCAAACGGGAGTTACTGCAGCGTGTATGCCATTGCCAGACCATAGCTGTACAAATGTGAGTAGAAATTTCGAGCCGTCAGCACGTGCGCTTATTGACTGGCCACGCCCTTGCTCCGTACAGCACTAGCTGCGGCCTGAACTGTTCGATGGAGCTGGACGCCAAGGCAAAGTTGCGTCGTTACTGTTATCTGGGGAGCTTCGAGCCCGTGTACGTGCATCTGCGCGGCGCCATTGCAGTGGGCACCTACTGGCCGTTGTTGCAGGAGATATGCAAAGCGCTGGACGATGTTTCCGCGCTGCTAATACTGAAACAGGCACTGCAAGAGACGACGCTAGTGCGACGTGATGAGGTAGGTAACAGAAAAATGGCATGATTTTCCTGCATTATGTTGTGCAATTCTTGTCTTGCAACAGACTTTGTTCGCGTACGCTGCCTACCTGGCGAGCGATGTGGATATCAAGTGGAAGACGGCCATGCGGAAAGCCTTCCCAGCGCTGATACAAACCGACGAAGACTTGTTTCTGTTCTGCAAGTATGCAACGTTTATACAGAAGGAGCAAAAGCACAAAGGCTTCTCGAAGACAGTGCGAAAGGCAATCACTGCGTGGTACGAGGAGCAGTCGCCCGACGCGTTGCGCAATATGTGGCTGCACCACCGCGGCGCACATGGTTACTCGCATCGCACGCTCATAAAGCTGTGCCACATCAATGACGAGACCATCGGTGCTGCGGGCGCAGTGACGCCGTTCTTTAAAACATGCACGGAACTGCTGAAGGACTCGGAGTCGGGTGAGGGCGTGCCAGTGACGCCAAATATGACAACAGCTGTGGCCAATCATGTGGACGCGGTTGCAGCAACCACCTCGAAGATGTCGTTAGCGGAATCGGGTGCAAAGGGGGCGACAGCAGAGCCGGAGAAGACCAAAAGCACTGCCGAAGTGTCGCCGTCCGTGGTGGTGTCAATGAGCAAGCTGCGCACCACTAAGAACAAGTCGGAAGCATTGAAAATCATACGCAAGTTCAAGCTGCACTACAGCCAAGTACCCGGCCATCTGCTGCGCTACGCACCAATCATGGAGGCGCTCATTCCCACCATGTCGTATCTGCAGCTGCTCAAGTGCTGGCGCAACCTGGCGCGTTACAATCACTTCGACAATCCGAAGATCCTGAAGCTCTGCCAGGCGTTGCTGGATAACAAGAAGCTGCTGCGCAAAGACAACATACACCCGATTGTGTTTCTGATGCAGATGCGTGAGGTGGGCGTGCGCGACGACCTGGACAAGGTGAGTGAATGAACATATACTTTAAAAATATAAAACCAACATGTATTTGTTTTTGTTATTTCAGCTAGCACCCAAAAAGGTCGAGGCACTGAAAATGCCCTATTTAAAGCAGTTGTACGCACAGTCATTCGGGCACAATCTGGGCACTGGACTGCGCATGCACATCACCGTTAATCTGCAGGCGAGCTATAAGAAAAGTAACTGTCTTCTGCGTTCTTGTAGATGCCGATTTCAACTGACTTTTAAATACGTTTACAGAAGTACTCAAAAATCACAATAAACTCAACTTTTTCGAAGCAGCTGTAGCGCTGGCTTTTGGCTACTTTAAGAAGGAGTCTCAAGTAGAAGTGTTCCATTGGATCGAAGACGACTTGAATGTGGCACAAATATCCTGGACAAAGGAAATGGACATCGAGGCAGCGCTCAAGCACTGCGATGCCATACAGGTTGGCATGAATTCAACGCTAGATTAACACGCTTTCAATGATTCTGGTTTATTGATGTATAGAACGCGAAGAACAAGCAGCGTCTGGTAACGCCCATTCTGCGCTCAATGGATCGAAAGCAGGTGTACGATGTGTTTCTGGTTATTGTGCCAACTGCTGGGCGCGGAAATCCCAAACAAAATTCCGAATTTCTATGCAAATTTCTGGACAGATATCGTGAAAAGCGGAATGCAAAAGCAAAGTAAGTTAACGATGGCGGCAATTAAGATTTAATTTAAAGGGTTATCAAACAATTTTGAACTCAAAAATTTACTAAACTTGCACTTAATCCTGGAATATTTGTAAATTATTCAATTCATTTAAAGATGTCTTAATTTAAATATATAAAACTTGAAAACAAGGATAAATGTCATAAAACAGCTACTGTGAAAAGTCTTCTTCGATAGTCCAAAAAATGTTAACTATAACAATTCTGTTTCGAATATTCGTTAAATTGGTTCGTTTTTCTAAACAGGAATTGTTAGTTTTATTTTAAACGATTCTATAATGAAATCAATTAAACAAATTCAATTTTTTTCCTTAGCTTACCCGCATAGCGTTTTCTTTCATTCCAAGGGGAACCTATTCACATCTATTTTAATTGTCGCTCCAGTAATTTAAATTGATTAAAACCAATTTCACTCTTGCAGATTCGTCATTCTGAATTTACTCAAGTTCAGAAAGTCCATGCGTTATTCAGAGCTGCGCAACGAGAATATTTTAGAGATCTGTGGACTGGATGAGCACACCACAAATTTGATTAATAACTTTGCTTTGAATCGCTTTGGCTAGACGCACAAAGCGCATTTGTCTAATAGCAGCAGCAGCAACGTCAGCATCAACTTAAATGGTGGCGGGTGGTCGCGTACTTCATCGCGGATTTCTTTCGCTCTCAAACTCTAAGGAAAATTCTTAGTAATACAATTACACAAAAATCGAATGAGTTAGAAACAAGAAAGCATGGAGCCGAAGAGCAGAAATTTAGGCACGTAAATATTAAGTGCGCAGCTGACATGCTGTCTACTTGCATATTGTAACAATTTATGATAACATTTAAGTGTTCTAACTACCATTCAACATATGCGCGTAATATTATCTAACTAATATCATATACTGTAGTGTGCATAATTGTCACAGATGATTGAATTGAATTTGTACATTTCTTTTGTTTGCCCCTTTTCCAGGCGATTTGTGCATTTGAAAATACGGCATAATTGCATTTGAACTATAGAATTGTAATCACATTTAATGCGCTCCTAATGTCCCCTGCTCGGGGCCTGGGTTCGCTCCTAAATTTTGCACTTCATTGTATTGTTAAGCGGTATAATTTCAAATAGATTACGTAATTATTATTATTATTAAATTTATTATGTTTTAGACTAAGTTTTGTCTTGTTTGTGTTTTCTGCATAAGTGAAAATGAAATTGAACTTTACTTGAGCGTCGTAACCGTTTGAATATAACTCGAATACAATACATGCCTGCAATACCACTTAGAACTGACCCAAATCCAAATCAAATTCAAACGAAAAACGAAATGTACCCGTATGGATGCTAAACTGAAATGCCTTAACTAATAAAAAATGCAACATTCGAAATGCAAAACTATTGCTTAAGTTAAACCTAATTACTAAACTAAATTACTTTAAATTAGAATTGAACTGAGCAAAGTTCGCGCAGAAGAAACATGAACATAAATTGGCACAATGATATAAAAAAAAATACGCAAGCGAAATGCAAAGCACACCAAAACCAAAACAGAACTGAGGTGAACTGAACTGGCAAACAGGAAAATTGTCCGGAATCAAAAGTGATTTAATTTAACGAACATTTAGATTTAGATATATGTGTCTCTAATTTACGTACTCATACAGGCAACTCAGAGACCGCAAATTTGTTGGAAAGTCGTGAAAGGTACCTAAAAAATAATCGAATCTATATCAAACAATGCTGCCAAATTCGTTTTGTATCCAGCGTCTTACAGCTAGACGAACTCACACCAACCGAAACACTCAAACAGAGAACCTTGCCTAAACTCACAGAGCAATTCATAGATTATTCCCGAAACAATAAACTATTATAAACTAACAAAACTGCAAATAGTAAAATTTTTGAAATGACAAGAGAAACAAACATACGACTGCCTTTTAGAAACTGGTAACAAAAAGAAGCAAATTCGATAAATGCGATTAACCACGACTATGTGACATTCAAGAGTAAATAAACATAACCGAAAATTTTGTTCACACATTACCAGCGCCCTTTGTTCGTGCATTGAACGTTAAATCAAAGCAAAACAATACATGCAACAATTAAGGAACTGCAAACGAAAAACGAAACCGAAACTTTGTATTAACGTAATGAAATTTGACGTACATACACATAGCCGGAAACAAGAAATTTAGTAGTATTGGAGATGGAAACAAAATCACTGGTCTGAGCATTGTCTGATGTCCATAGGTTTTAGTTGACATTTCGCTCACTTTGAATTGAGACTCGTTGTTAATAAAATAGTGCATACATATTTGAAAATAGAAATTGCAAAATTTCCATAGACACTCATCTGTGAAAACCGTTGTGATCTTGCTGACAGAAAGCTGAAGCAAAGCATATGAAATATTTACGAAATCTACAAACCTGAGAAAACAAAGTTAGATTTTGTTACGGAATTTAACACACGAAAAATGCAAACCAAACTAAATTGAGATTTAAGAGAAATTGCAACCAAAAAACGTACCTTTCAAACGACACCTTCGACTCCTCGAAAACGAAAACTAGCCGAAAGATTGTAATGAAAATGAAATAGCAAAAGCAAAGCCAAAAGCTTAAATTGAAATTATAATTTTCAATAGTAAAACTAATCGAATATTTTATTCTTGTTTATAAGTGAAAATGTAAAACGAAAAAGTACGAGTAAATAGAAAAGTGATGTAATAGCGCCATGTGAGGTGAGAAAATTGTTGATAATTTCAATTGAATTGAATTAATCTGAACTGAACTAAACAAATCAATCGAAATAGTTATGAAAACGCAAAGAAAAGGCAACCGCTACAAACACTCCACAAACACATACCTAGACACAAAAGTTACGATAGGCAATTATGCGAAAAGGCAACAAAATACGATTGAATGTTGAAACCGAAAGAAGAAAAACCGTTGAAAACTCATGTGATATTTTCAGAAATACTAAAATGAAATAAGTGAATACAAAAAGTCGATACAATTTTGAGGATTAACTCTAACTTCCCCACAATGATTAGTGATTAGTTATGAATTAATTGATTGATTAACGAGTTAATTTCGCTGTTCACCTATGTTAATTATAAATTAATATTAATATTGTTTATTAACTTTCTCCTATGAATTCTTAATACAAAGAACTAAACTTGGAAAAGGAGAAGCCGAAATGAATTTGTTAAACTTAAGCGTAAAAAGCAACGCAAAACAAAGCAAAAAAATTATATATATTAAAGTAATTAAAAATAGGCTACAAGCAAGCAAACACGTTCATAGCGTAATTAAAAAAAAAATAAACAAAACAAAACATACGTCAACAAATTAAACATAGAAAAGTAATCAAACCAGTTACAAAGCAGACATAAGCTAAACACATTACGAAATCATTAACTATTTATAAAACGCATACAATCCATGACTCAAAGTAGCCCATTCGACAGCAATCACGGAAGAAGAATGTTTTACGAATTAATATTTAAATTGAAGAAACCATATTTCGACTGTCTTCTAAGCACACACACAACCTAAGCAAAAGTGCATGGCATTTGAATTTAGACTCTTGTCTTGTAGCCAATACAACTCGCCAGCCTCCCACTTTAGTTCACAACCAACTCAAATTTGTTAAACTAAGAGCAAGTTGCAGGCGCGTCCGGCAGTTGCATCATCCGCAGTTCCACTACACACCAACACACACACCCCCTACCTATTAGTATTTATAGATGTTTTAGTAGAGCATTGAAAACAAAGGAAAACATGGTGGAAAACGGTTTAAAATTGTCAGTATATTATTGTAAGCTGAATTTCATAAAATCAACAGAAACAAAATAAAAAAAAACAGCCGCAAAACACAGGAACTCAAAATGTTTAAATCTTTCTTGGATATATGGATATTTGAAAGGTATGTATGTATGTATAAAATTATAGTCAATTTTAGTCCATAATTTGTTGTAATGCTTTATTGAATGAATGAATAGGTAGGAAGGTGGCAGCGACTGCAAGTTCATATGAAAAGTTTAAACGTTTTCTGTTGAATGTTGGATTTTTTGGATCTTATTAATTTTGCAATTTGCCTAGAAAGTGAAAATTGCCTACAGAAATGATGTTTAGGACTTGAATATTACGACGATGGTTTCTCTATCGGACTTGCCTTCTTTCAATGACGCCACTGCTTAAAGATTCTGCTTCATTTTAAGGTAAATTTTAATGTCCATACGTTCAAATATGTTTTCCAAAAGCAAAACTGAGATTTTTTTATATAAAGAGAAATTTTCTATTTTTTAATAACATTGTATTGTACTCGAATGTTGTTGTAGTCTTCATACAGGGTGGACCATTTAAGATTTGGAATTTTAACTACGCTTTATTTCGAGAATGGCAGTCCAAATGTCATACAATTTGTGTTCGTAATTTAGTTAAAAGTTTGACATTTACGAAATGGGACGCTATACGCTTCAACAAAATTGGGAAATATTGACAGCTTACTTCCAAAGTGGAGAGTCTTCAACCCAAACTGTAACAAATTAAAAAAAAAATTTCAAAAAAAATATTGGCCTTCAACTCAGTTTGTGGATCAATTTGTGAAGCGAGCTCGTGACACTGGATCGTTAATGGACCAAACAAACCGTTCCCGTTCTCGTACAGTGCGCACAGCCGAAAACATTGCTTTTGTAGCCGAAAATGTGCGTGAACATCCATCAACGTCAACTCGCCATCGCTCTCAGGAATTGAACATTTCCCGCACTTCTTTGATGAGAATTTTGCATAAAGATCTCGGTATGAAGGCTTACAAAATTCAATTGGTCCAAGAACTGAAGGCTTATGACCATCCGGCACGTAACAATCGATTGAAGCTTTGAAACATGAAATCGAAGTTGCCATTCAGGAAGTTCTACCCGGAACAATCGAAAAAGTACTTGAAAATTTGGTTGACCGAATGGCGTACTGTAAGGCCAGTCGTGGCAGGCATATGAACGATATCGTTTTTCATTCTTAAATAACACAGTCCAAGCTTTGTAATAAAACAGGAATTTTCAAAAAATATTCATTAGTTTTTTTTTTTGACCGAATCAAATTTCAAATCTTAAATGGTCCACCCTGTATATCATACATGCATTTTTTAAAAAATTTATTCATAGAACTTTGTTAGATTGAACTCAATTTATGACAAAAAAAATTAGTTCTGGGAAAATATTGTCGTATAGTAAAGCGAATTCTTTTGCGCCCCAAATGCACACAAATCCAACAAAATCTGTACATTACAGCAAAGCAGCTTTAATCTCTGAAAATCGTCAGAACTTCATGGGTCATAGTTCATTGAACAGATATTTTATTGCATTTTAGTTAAAGCAATTCACCTGAGACAGTTTTCGTATACATCTCCCTACCTTTTGCTCTCCCATTCTTGGGCCCAACTACTTACGTTCAAGTTCAACAGCGTTGTCTGTCTGTACTGAAAATTGGACAACGTCCAAGAAACGCAGCCAAACACCAGTCACTCCAACCGCCGCTGCAGAACGTGAATAATGGACTCGCCTGCCTGAAGACGACACTCCTACAGCGGCTGCTGGCTGGCATCAATGGGCCAGTAAATCATCGTTTAACATAAAGCGAAAGTTGTACTCGTTCGGCGCGCCAAAAACAAAGGCCTTTAGGACAGCCAGGACAAAAAATTACGCCATAGTGAAAACAAATTTTATTGCAATGGAAAAAATTCAGTACAGTCCATTACCCCTGCAAATACACACACATACCCAGTGCAATGGACATAAAAAAAAAACCACATCAGAGGTAAAATGCGAGAACAAAAGCCTACTCGGGCAGCCGCAGCCGCAGTGCGCACAAAACACCACCAAGCGACATCAAGCGGGCTGTGCGGCGAGTGCGCGCTGGGCTCATTTGTTTTTGGCCACCAAACCGGCAGGACCGCACAAATAACGACGCTGAGCTGCGAAGCGCAACGGCTCGAAGCCCAGCTCGGTTGTCGGCACGCCGAACTGTGTCAGCTTCGACTCGTACGTGGCGAGCAGATCGTCGTGGGCCTTGGTGACGCGCACCAGCTGATAACGCAGATCCTCGATCAGTTTGTTCTTCTCATCCAGAATGCTTTCGATTTTCTTCTGCTGCTCCGGCGGCAACTGCACTTGACAGTTGTCGAGTGTCTGCTTCAGCAGCAAGTCGCGCTTCTCGCCCTCCTCTTCGAGCAGCGAAATCTTGCGCTCGAGCAGCACATTCTTCAGGCCGGTCTTCTGTTGCAGTTCCATGACAACGTCATCGAAACGGAACTTGAGCGCTTCACGCTCCTTCCTCAGCGTCTCGTTGCGCATCAGCAGCGTTTCGGTCTCCCACGTTAGCGACTTGAGCTGCTTCTCGATCTGCGTGTTGCGCATCTTCAAGCGCGCCAGCTGGCTGCGGTCGCGCTCGAAGTGCTCCAGTTTGCGGCGCATGTCCGACAGCTCGGCTTGCGCCAGCTCGAGCGGCTCCTTCAGTTTGCGATTCTCGGTGATCATTTCGGCGGCGGTGCGTTCGCTGCGCTCGGACTGCTTGCGCAGCACCTCCATCTGTTCCTTTAAGCTGCTAATCAGGCCGAGATTGTTCAGCGTGATGTCGTTGTAGTAGTTTTTCATGTCGTTGAAGGCGGTGTCGTGGCTCTCGATTAGGCGCTTGATTTGCGTGTTCTTGCGCTCCTCCACCTCGAACATTTGCATGCGATAGATCAGCTCGAGTTCGGCCTTCAGTGCCTGCATCTTCTCCTCGTGCAGCAGCTCCATGTCCTTGGTCTCGCGCTGGAAGCGCATGCGAGCCTCGCTGTTAAAAAACATTTGCATGTAGTTCGAATTAAAATTGAAAACTCAAGGAAAAGTATGCAACAAAATGTGGTGGCACATGTAGCAAGAATTAGGTGGCTAATAAGATAGCTTAACCCATTGCTGCCTCATGGGTAAAATTTTACCCATAAAAATTGATTTTTTTTTAAATCACAAAAAAGTCAATGTTTGAGATCTTAGGGTAAAGATGGAACTACCTTAACCTAGTGAAGGTCACCCTAAAATTTTGCCATCTAGCTAGAGTTACCAGACTCCAAAAATCGTGAATTTTCCGGAGGTGGAAATGTGGCGAAACGCAGTGGCCTTAGAACTCACAAAAATCTGCCTCCTAACTCACCTGTAAAAAATACAACTTTTGTTCACGTGTTTAGCTGATCACTTCACAAAGTATGGAAAAAGCTACCATTGCTGCGTAATGGGTACAAAATACCTAATGAATATCTCAGAAACGTGCAGAGATATAAAGCTGAAATTGTTTCTGAAACTGTTTCTGATCATTTTGGGTCACTTCTAGGTCGTGTATGAAATTTTATCAAAATCGTTTGGGCGGAAGTGGTACCCGACAGCAATGGGTTAATTGTGGCATACTTTTGGGGGCACAACATATTCACTTACGACAAGTCATCGTTCAGCTTCATCTGCAACTGTTGTATCTGCAGATCGTGAACCTCGGCACTTTCGCGCATATTGCGCCGTACTTCGCGTTCGTCCTTCAACAGCTCCTGTTCCTGCTTGACGTGATCCTCCTGCGCCAGCTTCAGTTGCGTCATGGCCTCGGCACGTATCTCGCCAATCTTATTCTGGTTCTCGTACTGCAAATGCTTCATCTGCTGCATAATGTGCTTCGTCTCGATGTCGGCCAGGTCCTGCGCCATCTCCACCTCGTGATCACGCTCGCGCAGCTCGATGCGCGTCTCCTCTGCAGAGAAATTGAATTTTATTTAAAATACAAATACCAATACGACCAGACCAGATTTATTTGTACAAGAACAATGCCAACTAGCGTGAATTGCTCGATTTGTTGTTGTCGGAGAGGACAACATAATTGGGCACTTTCAAGTGTTTTACTTACCCAGTTCGGATCTGGTAATTTCCCAGAATGTGCGAATCTTGTCTCGTTCCAGTTGGAAGAAGTTGCGTTCCTCCCGTTCACGTTCCATTTCCTCTTTGAGGCGAAGCGCAAACGCTTCCAACTGGTCTCGCGTCATCTGCGAAGTATCGACGCCATCGATGAGCACTGCAAGTAAATTTCATTAAATTTAAATTAAAATTGGAATGCAAGCATTAAGTGGAAAGTGGAGCTTTCGATGTGCGTTGCTGTGCGAAACAGACGCGGCAAGTGTCTCATGTCTGGGCCCGAACCGACGCTGATGCATTAAGGACGAAAAATGTAATTATTCAAATTTAAGATTTGTGCATAAGTGGAGCTTTTTGACTAATGAATTGTGTGTAATTAGTTTTTGATTATTTTCACTGTGTTAATGTTGAGTAGGTAGAGACCGACCGATTAATTGGCTTCGGCCAAAATGTCACTTTCGGCCAGGCTCTATGTGGAGAAGAGAGCGCAGAATTTTTGTAAACTTTTCAAGGTCAAATGTAAGTAAGATTAAAGCGTAAAATGCGCAGCTAGTTCTTGTATTATGAATTTTAATTTGAGAAAATCAACTAAATTACGTCAATAAAATTGTAATCATAGTTAATTGATTCCCTCACATTAAATGTGTGCGTTTTCACACAATGTGCCGCTGCTTGTTGACCTGCAACAAGCGCGCCTCATTAATTAGTCGGCGCCGTAAAAGGCGGACATATGCGAGCCCGCACTCTAATTGGCGCCATTAACTAATTTTGGCCGAGACTTGTCCACTGCGAACACAACAGACCCACCATTCGGCGGGCGGTGGGCGTAAATTATAAAAAGGGCAGCTATAAATTGTGCCATAAAAATGCAGTCACTGCATTCAAACGTGCGCGCCGCAATATGAAAGCATGAAATGCAGTGGACAATTTTTTTATTGCCAACAAATGCCAAAGCAACCAGCCGCATGTTGTCCACTTTATGCTGCAGCGACCAGCGTCCAGTATTGTGCTGAGTGTATTTTTGTTTGCGTTTCACATGTGGAGTCGAGCGATGGCCATTCGGGCCAAAGGACAATGCAGCTGAAATGGGCTTTGCCGCCACGCAACGAATGGCGTCCGCAAGCGGAAACACAAAATCGTCGCACGCGTGCAATTTCGCCCGCACTTTGAAGGCGGCGTGCGCGTGCCGTGTGGGCATGGCAGGCAGATGGCAACTGACAATATTCTATATGTTAACATATTTTGCAAGTGCGGCAAACAAGGCGAGCCAGCAGCAGCCGGCCAGGCCATGTGAAGTTGCAGCGAGCGCAGCTGGCGCTGACTGAGTGCAGCTGAGCGGGCGGCGGTCGGCCAGCCACACATGAACAGCGTCCAGTGCGGAGCGGCAATTAGGCGCTCAGTCGTGAAAATTAAGTAAACGACAGCTGCAAGTTTACCGCAAGCACTCACACGCACACAAGCACACCCACACATGGGTCAGAGCCATTTCCGCTGCCGCTCTCAGTGGTCCTACAACGTCCAACTCCTTCGTTGCATGTCGCCCAGTTGCAATGTAGGCAAAGTGTCCATTTTTTATTTTTTGTTGCGTTTTTCCAAATGAACTCGACCGAAATTGCTCGCATAAAGTCAGCGCCGCAGCCGCATGGACGGTCAGTGGCGGCACTGTAAAAGCACAGTGAGTGGACAATTAAGTCGCATTTGCTGTATTGCAATTGCGGCGCTGGCATGTTGCTTGCAACATTTGCTGCAAGCGCCATGTGTGCAACGCGCCGAAGCCACTTTTATAATTACTTACTGTGGCTGCAATTTGTTTTGGCATTTTCGCCATTGTTTGCAATTCAAACTTGCTTCTTTGTGTGCCTGCTGCGGCGTTGCATAGTTTCGGGCGCATTTATTGCTTATGAATTTATTGTCTGGGCGAGTGCTTTATCTGTCGCCGTTGCAGCAGCGCACCAACGACAATAAAGTCACGCAATTCGCTTCCCCACGAAATTCCCACTCCGCACTGCCCAAATCTGTCTATTCAAATTTTCTAATTGACTGCACTCGATGCACGACCGCAGCTGCAGCACTGCGCCTTTGTGTCGCTTTGTTCGCGTCCGGCAGTCGCTGTAGTCGCTGTCAGTGCGCCTAAAAGCATGCACGCAAATTATCAGCGCGCAAATCTATTTTATGTGCAAATATATATGGAAAGTTGCTCGGACGCAAATCGCTAAAAAATTGAACGAAAAATGCAATTGTCGGAAGTGTCGTCCTTTAGCGCCGCGCCAGCGTCCCAGCCGACAGGCGCAGCCCGCCTCGTGCCACATACGCGTACATGCAGCAACATTTCTCGTTCATTATCGCCGCTGCCAGACAATGCGGTTTTCGGTTGTTATCCCCTTTTTATGGCTGTCAATTTTGCTCTGTACGTGTGTGTGTGTGTGTGTTTTTGCAGCTTCGCCATTGTTCCTCGCACTTTGTGGCACATTGTCAGCAACGCAATAGTTGCGCAATTTGCTTTATTATTTTTGCATGAAAGTCTTGTGCTCTTGTTTTATTGTACGTAAAATAGATTTTGCGAAAAATGCGAAACTGTTGTGCATGTTATTTTGTTGTTTTGGTGAGTTAATGGAATGATTTGGCTGGTCTTTCTGTACTTACCGGGCGCCTTTTTGCCCTTTTTTCCTTTTCCCTTTTTCGGTGGCTGCAAGAGAAAGACAATTTTCTTATTACAAAAACAATCAATAATTGAAATTGAATAGTAAGCAAATGTGTTGGGTTGAATCGATGCTTGGAGCAGTAAATGATTGACTATAGAAATTTTGATAATTTGCAAGTTTACTATATGTAGTAAAAAGTCCATAGTGGGAAAAATGGAAAACGTTCAAGAGAAAGCGGAGAGTATAAATGAGGAACTGCATTGCCATGAGATGGACAGTACTTAACCCTTTCGACCTCAAATTTTACCCTGTGTCTCGATACTACTTTTTGGTATTTTAACCCGAATTAGCACACGTAATTTTTTTTTTCGAATTTCAAAAAGATTTTTTAGGAGCATACTCTTTATGTGCAAAATAAAAAAACTGCATCATAATTTCTTTAATCCTGCCCACAGGATGCTCGGAATGTTTTGTTGCCATATGGCAACAGGTACAGAAAACTATGATATTTGCACCAACGCACAGTGATTCGACTCCATACAACCGCGGGACAAAATTATAAGGAGTGGTCCGTTCTTCATAAAATTTGGTATACTAGTTAATCATGGTCAGCTGAATTGAAATCTCTACTTTGTTTTTCTTAAACTTTTGTAGTTTGGCAATGCCTGAGGCTTAATTTTGCAAATTTCGTCATTTTTGGAAAGCTATAGCACGAAATTTGTTGGCTAGATTTTTCAGATTTTACATTTAATCGGTAACGTCAACATTGATTATTGCAAAGAGTAACAGAAATTGTATCGGGACCCTCTGGTTTTGCAATAAAAACGATAATAATAGATGTATGTTTGGCATTTTTGCAGATTTTATCAGTTTTCGTGCTAATTGCATACTTTTAGGCATAAATAAAATAAATTTTGTCGAAAAATACGTGTTTATTGCTGCATACTTTCAGGCAGCGATTTGACAATATGGCAACAATTTGGCAACAATTTGGCAACACAATTTTTAAAATTTTAAACACATTCAAACACACAACGTTGGTAACAATATGGCAACAATTTGGCAACACAACTTTGGCAACAATATGGCAACAATTTGGCAACACAACTTTGGCAACAATATGGCAACAATTTGGCAACATTGGCAACGGAATGTTGAATGACAGCGTTCTTTTTTAAAATCGAATTATTTGATGAGATCGGAAGATATCGGAGGATATAATTACATTATCCGACAAAAAACGAATGCTTCTTAAAATAAAAAAAAATCCAGGAACATACTTTCACATACTTTTTAGATATTTTCCTCTAAGTTTTGCCAATTTTCAGATTTTTAATTTAGAAAAATATTTTTAATTAAAAGTGAAGTAAAAGTCTACGCTTCGCAAATTTTGGGAAAACATTAAAGCGAAAATGGCCACATCATTTCTTATTCTATATTGAAAGTTTAAGCAACTTCCTGCCAACCAATTATTTTTAAAATTGTTTGTACTCAATAGACTAAAAAACAGAAAATATGAGTTTCAATTTTTTTGTGAAAAAAGTTTCAACTTTGAGCCGCTTTTGCACATACACTAATTGATTTTTTGCACAGATTTTTTGGGGTGTTCTTAGTTGGCGTTTTTTCTTTCAAATGACATCAAAATCTTTAAATTCTGAGACCATAAATTTTTTGAATTTTGTCTATGGAACGAATCACTGTGCAACGTTACAGGGGGGAAAAAAAATTGTTTCAAAGGGTATTGAGCTCAAAAGTTGTGTACGAAAACCTCCAAATTAAAATCGGACTGTGAAGGACAACAGACAAGTATTGTTGCCATTTTGACAGTTAAAAAGCTGAAAGTTTTCATTACTATTTCCCTTCGAGTTGAAATTCACACACACACACAAAATTCGGTTCTAAAAAGTCTCATAAGCTGGCTATTCTATAATTTATGAATGAATGCACACACACACATATACATATATAGTTAGATTAGCTGGACGTTGATGATTTTTTCTTAAAGATAAGAAAACTGCCTTCGTGTCAGATGAGACACATTTTCAACTCACTGGATGCGCTTATAATGAACGTTCCCACCAGACATTTTTTGTTGCCGGCAATAAGAAAACGAGTCTCATATGTGACAAAAAAACCCTCACGTGGTTCAGGAAACACCAACACAGACTCAAAAAGCGACTATTTGTTGAGCATTGTGAACATTAAGCATTACTTGCCAATTTATTTTGGTCGCGAAAGAGTTAGCGACTAATTTGTTGGTGTTTTAAGCTTTAAAAGTCTAAAATACATGAAATTTATGCAAATAAGCGATTCGATTTAAAATTTGACTTTTTCATGAATACAAATGCATTTCTCGGTGGGCTGATGTGCGGATGAAGAATAGTTGGCTGCACAGTTTGGCCAACAGATGGCGAGAGAGATTTGCGTAATGCGATAAGTTGGCCGCACACAAAATTGCTGTCAATAATTAATGAAATTGTTTCGTTTGCCGATTAAATATTGCATTATCGATTTCTGCATGGAACGAAATTAAATGCTGCAAAATATATGCAACACAACCAATAACAACAACAACCAAAGTTAACATCGAGGCAGCAGGTTAAACGAACAATGCAAACACTGAACAAATGTTGTGCACCACAACACATTAATTGCACCGCCAACGACAACAACACAAACACATGTATGGATATATATATAATATATATGTATGTGTATCAATTATAAGAAGTGAAATAATTTTAATACGCTCGCGCATGTCGGCGGCCTTAATGCGGCAAGTAATGCGAGACTGTGGCGCCTCGAGGCCTGCGGCGCTTATGGATGCATCTGGCCGGCGTGTCCTTGTCGTCGGACGGCGCGAATTTATGCCAGCACCGAAGGCGGCCGCATAAGGCGCTTAACGGCGCACAATATGAAAATGAAAAGAAAATCAAAAGCATGAAGAGTGCGCGCGCTGGCGCATTACAAAAAATTCACTTTCATTTTAACGGCGGCAACTTCAATAACGACTGCGGCCCGAACAACGCTGGCAATAGGATAACGACTGAAAATTTTAAAACCCTTTAACGTTCGATATTTTGTTTGTTTACATGTTGCCGGCTGGTTGGTTGGCTCGCTGGCGTTGCTGCTGTTGTTGCTGTTGTAGTTGCATTGGCAAAGGCGAACTTTCGTTTAATGCGCCAACAGCTATAACAACAATAACAACAAGTAGTGGCAACAACTATAACAACATCAGCTACAACAGCAACAACAACAATAACATCAGCAACATTGCCAACGCGTTGCGAAGGACGAATGGCCGCGTACAGACGGACAGACGACTGTATGGAGCGCCGCCAGCGCCAACACAGATGGAGGGCAAGGGCAGACCGCTTGGCTAGCCGCTGAGCGGAAGGCGGAAGGTTGGGTGGGTGGACGTGCGGGCGATCGCGGTGTTTAAATAATGTGATGGCGCGGCTTTCAAAACAATTTCGCAGCAGCTGTTGGCTTATTGCATATTTTATGACTGCAAATTATTCAAAAAACAAAAAACCACAACAACAACAACAAAGTTGAAAAAATTTACAGCGCACTCGAGCAATCTGGACCGCCCATGCGTTGATTCTTCGAGCCGTTTTGTGTTTGTTTGTTTGTGCTGGTTTTCGGCGAAAGGAGTGAAATTTTCATAAATGTCGAGTGTCTGTGTGTGTGTGTATGTGTGTGTGTGTGCGTTGCATTCGCCACGCGCTGTCGAGATTCCATAAATTTTTCCATATTTTTTTGTACATTAATTTTACAGTAGCTGCCGCTGTTCGCACTGTCGATGTTGTTGTTGTTGTTGTTGTGCATTGCAGCAACACATCGTCGTCGCTGGTGGCGCGCATGAAAAATTGCAACATTTTATGGCGCACGCTCGTCGCCTCTTATCGCCAAACTGCTGCCGCGACGCGTATTATTGCATCCTTAATGATGCATTGTTGCTGCAGATAATCACCGCCACCGCGCAACACTGCGCATAGCTGCAGCGTCCAACATGCTTGCAACATGCCGCGTTGATGTTTCTTCGAATTTGGTCCCATTTATGAAATATTTTGCACGTTTCAACGTTTGCATATGTCAGCTATTGCACGCTTTTCGAATTTTTGTCGTCATTGTTGTTGTTGTTGTCGTTGTCGATTTCTTGGCCCATATCTGTAGCGCATTTACTCACCATTCTTATCTATTGTCCGTTTCGCCGCGTCAGTTGCTGCTGAGAATTTCTGTTAGAAAAAAAGCTTTCAAGTGTTATGGTTGCAAAAATTTTGAATATGCTTTGAGATGGATTTTTTAGTTGTATATATTTTGTTGAAAATTGTGCTTCATGTGGCGACTGCGTTCGAAAATAGAAAATGTTCTGGTTTGTTTATTCACAAAATGTCGACATGACAGCCAAGTCAATAAATATAAGCAACGGTTGCCAGGCAATTTCGTCGATGCAGTTGATTGCTCTCGAGGACGACAGGGTTGATGGAAAGCGTAAAAGAGACATATAAGAACGGTGAAATTTCTTTGGGTTTAGTAAATGGGAGTAACAACGGATTATCGAGTTCTGTATCGATTGTATGGGTGGGTACAGGTTCAATATTGGTGACTAATGAGAGAAATAGTTCTTTAGTTGGTCTTATTTTTTTTTAATTTAAATCATACACGAAATTCATAACCAAGGTTATTTGTTAAAACCGAGGCTCATAATGGCATAAGGAAATAAATTATCACTAACATCTGATCACAAAATCTCGTTTGTTGGAGTCCAAAGTGAAGACAATTTTGATTTGATTTTACGATTGCAATACCATTGCCCATAAGGAGTTCATTTTAATGAGCCAAACAAATTATTTATGATTGCAAAACTCTTTCTTGACATTTCGAAACGTTTGGCAAATATCGCCCAGAAGGAAGTTTATGTTTGTTGCTTTCTAGCATTGATCAATGAGATCAACACTTCGCCTGATACGAAGTTTATGTTTTGGGCAAAATGCATGATTGGAAATATATTGCTAAGGTAGAAGCCAAGAAGTCAAAGTCGAAGAAACTTGAATCATTGGCAATTTAAAACACTCATTTGCCAAGCTTTTAGATTGTTCAAATCGCTGTATTGAGTTGGAAGGGGCTAAGTATTTAAAATAAAAAAAGTTGTTTCGCTAAAAAAATTTTTAATTTTCTTATCACAAAAAAGTTCTGTTTACTTTCGAAGGCATCTTGTATATCTATCAAATCTCGTTGAAATCACTTCTAGTTTTTCTTCAAATCTAAGACAAGACAACTCCAAATGCTAATAACGCAATGGAATTGATGAATTTGTTTCTTTGGTGGAGGTCCTTTGAGGTCCTGCGGAGTCCAAGATACACTCAAGTTGTGCAGAAGATCTATTGTGATATCATGAGACAAATTAGTACTCTTTTTACTTTGCCTTCTCATGAAAGCTATTCTCAGGCCTACCAAATAGTAATAATAGTAACTTTTCAACGTGTATCTTTTTCACTTAAACCTCCTTAAACCTATTGAAACCTGACTCCTCTGACATAAAATCAGGTATCCAATTCTTTAACCCTTATCAGTACACATTGTAAACAGAGCCTAGGGGGCTTCTAATCTCTTTAAAAATATACACACATGCTCCTTTAGAATGTTGGAACTATTTTCTTATGATTTCTGCAGAAGCTGCATGGATGAGGAATAGCAGGAGAGTCTACGTCATGTTCAACATGTACATGTCTTGTACTCTTTAGGCAAAAACAATTCACCTGGGTGAGTTCTTCTTTGGCAACCTGTGGGACTTAGCCGACAAGACTATTCGCGGTCTACTTAGCTTCGTCAGAAGATCTAACTGGTTCTGCTGGCGAGTGGTATCCAATAATCCAACAACAAATTGAGTCATTGCAATGGGCTTCCTTGGGTTTTGTGTTCTCCCTTCGGAGTATCCACTATTAGCTACCTAAGTACCTATACATATGTACTCCAATACATATTGCAATGCAGTGAGATTTAATTGTGAACTCAGTGTGCGACAATATTTAGTCTTAACCCTTTCGACCCCGAATTTGACCCTGTGCCTCGATATTCATTTTTGGTACTTAAATCATGAAACTCTTTCCTAAGAAGTGTGCATACGACATTTGAAGTCACCACGCCTCTTTGTTCGAGTTCTAGTTTACTTTTGAAAAATTTTAGCTTTAAACGGGTAAAATAAATTTTGTATCAAAATTTTTTTATTACAGAAAAATTATTTAATATTTATGGAAAAATACAATATTATCACTTTTTGATTTTATTTAACCATTATTAAAGAAACAGGGTTTTGATCAAACGCGCCCAATTCGTAGACTTCAATTAGAACACAAACTTTCCCTGATATCGCTGCAAATTATTGGAAATTATTTTGGGGATAACAGTAAACATTTGTAATTTGCTTTGAATTCACTTCCAAAAAAATTAGTTTGTTGTTATAAGTAGGCATTTAAATTAAACCCATAAATCAATCGCAGCTTTTGCTATAAGATGACAAATATGTGAAGTTGCTCTCAGGCAACTTTGGGGTCGAAATGGTTAAGCTGGAATTGAATTAAGATTAATCTTTAATAAGAAAGTAAGTGATTTCTTGTTTCACTAAGAACGAGATAGAAAAGAATGAAAGCTGATTCTGTTGCTATTGGGAGTTTTAAGAGTTTTTTTGTGGCTTTGAAGTTTTATTCAAAGAAATTATTACAATGTTTTTTATTCAAAATATTGTTCACCGTCAGCTATGACTATTCTCTAATTTTCAGGCAGCATACAGATACCGCGTTGAAAAAATTCCACGTATTTTGAAGAGATCCAAAAACCAACCCATTTCTGGCTTCTTCGTAAGAAACGAAGTGCTGCTCGGTGCAGGCCTTGAGTCATTGATTGAAACAAATTGTAATCGCAGGGAACAATGACTGGTGAATTCGGCGGCTGAGGTGGGATATCCTGTTAAAGCGCCTCCAAAGTTTTCTTGTCGCCTTTTGCAACATGTGGCCGAAAGATCAGCACTTTCCTCAAATTGTGTTTAGTTGGTATAAAGATTGGCATGGTTAGAGGATGTTCTGTACACTTCAGTGAAATTACACATTCTGATATTTAGAGAGAAAATATGACGCTTTAACATGAACTCAGTTTCAAAATGGTACAATGCCATTAAATTCTGGTGATGCCATCTTTTGTAAATCCTTCAAAACTTATTTGTACCCCAAATAGATTGATAGGGTAACGTCAGCCGGGTTTTTAGATTTGATTGGTCTAAGCTGATTAAAATCAAAACAAAACAGCAAATCAAAGCAAAACAGACAATCTGAATATTTTTCACCTTCGTCTGAATGGAGCCAAACAAAGGCAAAGCAAGTGCAGCTACGGTTTCTCACTAACTTTAGTAAACTTTTTGACAGAGTGTTACGCTACCAGTACCGATCGACCTTCTTCGAACTTCTTCAATATTTTACTTACAGTTTCAAATCATCCTTCAAATACAACATGTGTCTGTGGAAGAGAAACCGTTTCGAAATCAAATTTCATTCATTCGAATTCATCTAAATGTGCTTCGTTGGCGCAATGCGTGACGTGACCGCCCCGACTGTCTCTATGCCAGTCGATAAAGCTAATACAAAGCCGAGAAATCGGACGTGCATTGCAAAGAAATCGAAAAGTGCAACGCGACCGACTTGCAGCGGATATGCTGGCGAATGCAACTGAAAATGAGAAAAGATTGCGCGTAAATATTGGCCAATTTTTATGGCACAGCCAAGCAAATCATGTCTCGACCATAGCGAAATTTCAATGCCAAGTCGAGAACAAAACGAAATAAGTCAGCGGCAGACAGAGTGCAATGAGGTGTCTGCCGTTCTTTGTGCAGCGATGCATTAGGCGTACAGTGGCGAACGGGCGGGCTGACAGCTTGTTTGCTTGTTTATTTGTTTGAACGTTTCTCATCATGCACACACACACACATAGTTAGAAACACAAACATACGAGTATATATTTACTGAATGAAAATGTGTGAAATTTGTAAGAGTGCGCCGGCATGCGGCCGAACCGCTGCGGAACAGAGCTCGTTGTTTGCTGGCATTGCAGCGCCGGCCGCAGCCCACTGCCACTTGGATGCGTTGAGCGAATGTGGCATGTAAACTGATTTCGTTTTCTGCAGCCATTCCATTGCCATTTGCTGTGATCTGCATGGAAACCGACACCAACGCAGCGGCTGCCACTTTCGCCCACCGCTTGGCAGAACCGCAAGTAGTTTCGTTACCACTGCCGTCGGCCGCTCATATTTTATCAGCAAACGCAAAGAAAACCATGTTGCTGCAACGGCAACTGCAATGGCAATAACAACAAAAACGGCAACAACAACAACAACAGGAAGCAACAGCAACGGCTGCAGCTGCTGGGGCATCTTTTGCATTGTAAGTTTCTGCGTTTTTCCGTCGGCTGCTGTGCTGTGCGCTTCCTTTGGCTCGTTGCGCTGCAGTGTTGGTGTGTGAAAGTGCGGAAAACTTAAATACGAAATAAATTTGCAAATATTTTGGAGAAACGGCCGTCAAGATAAGATTGCCAACAACAGAAGTTGCCGCGACAACAACGACATCAGCAGCGCTGGAAAGAAAAATTACGGTGACCATTTCAGTAGCATGAAGTCCTTGCTGGTCCTGTTTGCGAGAAGAAGACTCAAAGAGGCTCTTCGGATAGTTAGCTAATGATGTGATTAGGTAAGTTAATGCAATTGGCTGAGGAAAGCGAAGAAAGATCTTAATGAAGTAAAAAATCCATTCATTGAGTCAAAACGAATCCATTGAGGTCTTTTTGCTTTCTGATAGAAACTCTTCTGTGTCTTTAAATGTTTTTCAAGTGAAATTAAAAACAAAAACTAAAAATATTATTAAAAAATTCTACCCATTCTGATGCTTAAGTAAGTTAATGCGATTGGCTGTAAAAAACGCAAAAAGATCTCAATGAAGTCAAAAATGCATTCATTGAGTCAAAACGAAACCATTGAGGTCTTTTTACTTTCTGATAGAAAATCTTCAGTGTCTTTAAATGTTTTTCAAGTCAAATTAAAAACTAAAAATATTATTAAAAAATTCTACCCATGTTTCTGATGCTTAAGTAAGTTAATACGATTGGCTGTGAAAAGCGAAAAAAGATCTCAATGAAGTAAAAAAAGAATTCATTGAGTCAAAACGAATCCATTGAGGTCTTTTTGCTTTCTGATAGAAAATCTTTTGGATCTTTAATTGTTCTTCAAGTCAAATTAAAAACAAAAACTAAAAATATTATTAAAAAATTCTACCCATGTTTCTGATGTTTAAGTAAGTGAATACGATTGGCTGTGAAAAGCGAAAAAAGATCTCAATGAATTTTTACTTCATCCATTGAGTCTAAACGAATCGGTTGAAGTTTTTTTGCATAGCTTTCTAAAAGAAAATCTTCTGTGTTTTTAACTGTTCTTCAAATCAAATTTAATACAAAGACTAAAAATAATATTAAACAAATGTTACCCATGTTTCGTGATTTGCTTAGGTAAGTTAATGCAATTGGCTGTGAAAAGTGAAGAATGATCTCAATGAAGTGAAAACTATTCCATTGAGGTTTTTTTATTTGATTGCATAGCTTTCTGATACGAAATCTTCTGTGTCCTGTTTTTCTAGTCAAATTAAAAACAAAAACTAAAAATATTATTAAAGAAAAGTTGCCCATATTTTATAACATAATTCCACAAATCAGACAAGTCAGCTCAATTAGTACGTCAGCTGAATTGTTTGAGGACCATAAAACTGTTGCCCTCTACAGCGATGAGTGCCAAGCTTTCGAACGTTCCAGACACATACACCTTGGCCCAATGACTATCACAGAGGTCGAGCTACTGGAAGTCTTCTTGCTTCGACATCCTTCGCTTCACAGGAGCCACGCATTGGCTAAGAGAGATTCAGGTTCTTTAGGAAACTTGATGACAAAGACTGACTGATTGAAGACCGCAAGATTAGCTAATATCGAGAGTATACAGAACATTAGTTTCTGGCCCGATCTTTCAGATTATATAATCACTTCTACTAAGAATATCGGATCCCAAAAGCGTTCAACAAAACCCAGAAAACTGACTTTGGATCACATTTCATGCGGGAAATCAGCCCATAAAGCGTCAATAGGACCATAAAGGAATGTTTTTCTTTCCATCTCTGACCACAGACGTACAAATTTCTTGTTGTCTTTTAAATCTTGTAATGTTTCCATGAAAGTCTTTAATTCAGCTTCACCTATGCCTCAAATGCCGACGCAGTGTTTTGGCGCTGTTAATTTTAAAGCGTCCATTCTACTAAAAGAACAGCAAGCTAAATGTTGGCAAATTTCCCGCGTTGTGCGCTTTTTCATATTTCATAATGTACGTTGCTCCTCCCGCGCCGAGCTGTTTTCAAATTATGGCGCTTCATAATCTCTTCCGCTGACTGGCTGCTGTGGCCGCTCTTGGCCGCACGACTTGGCAGCTCGACTTGCCGTCGACTCGCAGGCACAGCGCCGGTTTTCGTCTATGAATTTGCTTTGGCGTTTCATTTCGTCGCTTAATGAATGCCCACCTACAATGGATTTAATTAAGTTCGTTTTGGTGACTGCGAGCCTTTAAGTTGCAGCGCGCCAGCAGTTAGAGCAAAAATTAAATTAAGCTGCAGTAATTGACGCTTTGTAGCAGTTAGCGCAGCGAATTCAGTGTAGTCGTCGCTGCCAAGACAGCGCAGCCAGATGGCAAACTGTTTGCTGGCTGCCAACGCAATGCGCCCAAATTTAAAGCGCTTTTTAAAGGCAATTAAAATACATTGGCGGGCCAATTTATTGCGCTCCACCTTTAGTCGTCGCATATATTTTAATCAAATTCAATCAAAAATTTTATAACTTCGCAGCAGTTAGGGGCTGTTTATGCGCCGCTGCAATGGAAACCACAGGCAAAACGTGTGTAAACAAATCAATGCCGCACCGCCTGTCCGCCCTCATGAAAGCCACAATACAACTTGTGAAAACGGGTTTAACGAGCCCAAGTCGGCTGCGTCAAGTATTGTTGTAAGTCGCAGTCAACTAGTTTGACACTTAGGCCAATGCTTTATTGAGCTGGCGCCAAGTTAGAAACGCATAATTTCAGCATCGAACGGCAGCTGTCTGCTGTTGCGCGAATTTAATTTTTTTCCCGCCGGCATCGAGTGAAAATCAAACAAAAGCACAACGGCAAATGTTGGCATACTTTTCGGCGCTTTCGCCTCATCTGCCGTAATTTATGCGCCTTTTGGCCACAGCCGCATGTCCAAGAATGCGTGTTAAGAAAAGCATGAAATTTTGCCAGCATGCCGCAATTATACGCCAACTTCTTGACATTTGTGTAAACAAAGCGCTCGCCCCGCCCCGCCCCGCCACCGCTTCAATGCTGCTTTTGTGCGCGGGGGAACGGCTGTGTTCGGAAATGCCGTCATGAGTTCCACTAAATGCCAGGCATTGTGTCAGTTGGCGGTTGTTGCGGTTGGGCTGTTCGCAGTGAGGGATAGCAGCGATGGGCGGGGAGTAGCTGGTCGAGTGTTGCTGTAGATTACGTCTGGCGTGCTGGTGGCGAGCGCTGTTTTTGTTGCTGTTGCGTTGAGTTGGTGCGTTTGAGTGTGAAATGAGTTGTGGTTGGTTAACTGCTTTAATTGAAATTAATAACATAGAATTTTGAGCTGCCGAATTGCTGCGGAATTGTTTCAATTATGCAACAATTTTGGGTGCCAATTGATGGCATAAAGGGGCGCAATTGTGAAATTTGATTTGCAATTGTTGGTTGGGCTTTTTCGATTTGACGGAATGCTGGATTTTGGTTAATAAGTTTTAAGAGCTTTGTTCGTGGCAAATGACCAGAGAAAGAAGATGTTTTTTGTGTTTTTAATAACTCTAAAAGAAAATTAAAATCGATTGAAACAAGGCGGAAAATTGGAAATTTTTACTGTGATGGGCTTTTAAGTAAAAGCTTCAAAACTTTTAATTTAATTAAATTATCAGCTAATGGACATTTTATGAAATTTATTAACTAAGTTTTCAAGCAGTGAATGCATTTCGTGTTGTCAATGAGAATAAAAGATCCAATTTGAACACCAAACTTGGCACCATCCGCAAAGCACAATTAACATTCTGCAAAAAGTGAAAAACTAAGTTCAGAATCATTAAACGTGTGGAAAAAGGACATTCGAATCCTCAATTATTGCAAAATTACTATAAATGCAAATCAGACTTGGCACAGTTGGTTTGACACTTTTGTTGTTACTGATGATGTTGTATGCACTGATGTTACGGCAAGTGTCCTCACATGTTAGGGGCATTCACATTTCATTGCAAAAAGCACAGTCGATTGGACAAATTTTTAGGGCTCTTGTTATTCGACTAATCGATTATTCGAATAAATCGAATAGCATATTATTCGATTATTAATATTCGAATAGCGTTATTGGACAAGTCGAAGGCAAACGATTATTCGATTACTTGTTCAAAAATATTCGATTTTGAAAACTTAAGTGTTTATTCGATTATTTAAAAATTGAACAGTTACTCGAGTATTCGAAGCACATCGACTATTCGAATACTCGTACAAACAACTACTATTCGAATAATCGATTAATCGATTTTTAAACTATTCGATTACTTTTAAGAGCCCTACAAATTTTATTCTACACATAGAAACATTTTTTAATATTTAAAAAAATTACAAAATTATATAAGAATCGAGTTAAGTACATTTAACATTGTCTGCAGTCGTAATTTTTGTCATATTGAATCAAATTGTTTGTGGTCCACATTGCTAAGAAGAGTGAATGCCCACATTTCAGTTGCATGTGGATCGCATTTGTGACATTTTTCGACAGGATTTTGTATGACTTGTGCCGCTTGTGGTCTTCAAAGTTATTTGCGTTGTTATTGTGCAGCACTGAGTTTCCGCTGTTGCAAGGCGGATATCCGTGTTGCAAATTTTGTTACTTGCACTTAGTGTCACAATGCCGAACAATGGCTTAGTGAAGTAAATGAATGTATTTGTATGTGGCAGTAAGTGTGTGGAAAATGTTTGTTTAAAAGTTGAAATGCAGTAGACTGCAAGAAAATTACGGAGTCAACTAATTGCAGTTTAAATAGCATAGAATATTTGAGTCGGTTCTGACATATTGACCCATACAAATAGTTTTTTTTAACTCTTTTGTGGTATACACGGTTCATTTAATATAAGTTCTCAATATTTTTTCAAAACATTGCCGCATAGTGATTTCTCTGTTGATGAAAATATTTTTTTGTTGCTAAATATTTTAAGTGACTATTATGTTTGACGGTACTTCGTGCTTTAGAAGGAAATCACATTGGGTCTCATCCCTTACTGGCATCTGACTCAAGAGCCTCCATTTCTTTTGTAGGTCTGCTACTAACTCAGGGAAGTTCTTTGTAGGTTGCCACTTTGAATGATTCAATGATTTGCTTCTCTTTATTCACTCCACTTGGGAGCATAGAACCTCAACGTGGCTATTGCCTTTGTATTGGTTACGATAATCAATTAAAGTTCTGCCAAGGAGAATGAATGAGAAATCAAGTAAAATACTTAAACCCAGCGGATGATTACTTAAGACTTTGAGACTACCTTATCTTAGGCTCAGTGGGTGTTTACTTTGGTTAGTGGTTAGTTAGTTCAGGTTGAAATACTATTTTATGCCAAGGGGCTAACCACTTCAGGCGAACTGGTTGACTGTTTGAAACCAACCGTTATAGGTTTGTCGCTTGGCTAGTTGAGGTTTGGTTGAGGGCCTTTGGAGTTGAGGGCCTGGAACTAAATCTACTACACTTTAGGCCTAGAGGACACTTTATACTTTGGGCCTACAGGTTGACTATTTTATGGCTCGAGGCTGACTTTTTTATTTATTTTTTTATTACTTTTGCCTTCAGGTTGAGTATTTGAACTATGTACAGACCTAATTCAGACTTTAGTCACAGAGACTGACTCTTCTAGACTGCTATACCAAAAATAATTTTAAAAATTTTATAATTTCAAACCACTTTTAATACATTAGACACAACAATCAACTGTTTGCTAATGAAAATTAATTTTGAAATACAACAAACCTAAGTAAAGTTTTCAGTAGGTAAGATTTTTGGGTTCTATAGGTAAACAGGACTTAATTAAAATAATGTATTTTCTGATGGCGATAGCTGTATGTACTACGTTTTATCGTAGATACAACCTTTTCAATTTCCAGCCAATTCTTTCTTGACATTTTGTTCACTGAAAGCAAAGTTAACGAACAGACTGTATTAAGTTTTGTGTTAAACTTGGTAAAACTTTGACCGAAGCCTTTCAATTGAAGAGTCAAGTTTATGTCAATGATTGTTTTTGCCATTTTAGAATTCATGAGTGGTTTAAGCGATTTAAAAAACGATTGTGCGAATATAAATGATGACCAACATGTTGGTCAACTGAAATTTGTGGTATCCAGCAATTCTATCAAAAGTTTACATGAACTCATCAAGCATCAGCCAAAGGCTGCATTGAAATTCTTTTTATTGTATTTAAGCATCTCAATAACTTCGAGTTATTGTATTTTAACTAAACATTTGGCTACCGAAAAGTGTGAGCACGGTTTGTTCAATTGGCTGACGCTATCTCATCCATTGACACTTGTGACCGATTTTTTTACTGAAAATTGCCTTTTAGCTAACAACCACTCGCTGTATTTTCTTGATTTGAATTCGTTCAACTTTTATCTTTTCGAAAAAATGCATTTGACGAGGAAAGGACGTAAAACTCAAAAAGGTTGAAGAACATACCGGCCAATGATCTAAAACACTCATTCGACAAGCTTTTAGAGAGTGAAAAGCGATGTACTGAGTCTGAATGGTTATGTTTTGAATAAAATAAGTCGGTTTTGCCAAAAAACTATGTGTAATTATTTACAAAAAGTCCTGTAGAACACATCTCTCAATGTTGATATTTATCCTTTAGAGAACACACTGGGTCGTACCGACCCATACACCTACTTACTTTAAGCGACAATATAATACCTTTTCCTAAACCTGCGAGTATGTTACGAACTTAAGTATGTTACAAACTTAAGAGGACCTGTAATATTGTTTAATTATTAAATCAATGCTTAACACTAGAAAGACTATTCGGCCATTTTTACGATTTTTCATTTTTAAATACAGATATTTTAGTGTATTTTTTAGTGTTTTTATCAACTTTTGCTTTCGTGACTTTTATTTTTTATCGTGAAATATTGTATATTTTTTTAAATTTATTTTGTGAAAAATTATCCAAATCCGATGTGTACTTTTCGAGATATCAGCGGATCTGATGTGTAGTCATTGTAGACAGGGAACTTTTGCGGTCTTTCTAGTATTAAAGTACATTTCAGTTTTATTTTTAGATCAAAAGGTTCAATAGTTGTGGAATCAGAGGCGATCAAAAGTAAAATGGGTCTAAATGACCCACGGTGTTCCTGATGAATGAAAAATAGATGTGTTCTCCGAAGGTATATAGGGTCATAAAAATTATGTCGTTCGATCAAAGTTCGCAGTGCCACCATCGCTGGGATCACCAAAATTCCCATATAAAACGCACAGTTAATCAGTAGCGGTAAACATTGACACAAATTTGTATGTATGTGTGTGTTTGTTTCTTTAGATTTTGGCCTTTATTTGTAATTTTCATTGATTCACTTTCATGTACAATATATTCCGTATATAATGCTGCTATACTCGTATATATGTATGTATGTATATATAATTTGTTTTATATATGTATGTATGTATATATATTTATATAGTTCATTTAGATACATATGTAGTTTATTAATACTTATATATGTGTTTGTGTGTGTGTGTTTACATGCAGATGCACATACCCATGTACATGTTGTACCTATGTATGTAAGAATGTATATTTTTGTATGCGCGCCTTTGTATTCATGTATTCACGCATTATTTAGTGTACTGTATGTTTGTATTAAATGCTATACAACTTTTTAATAATTTACAAAGTTTGATTTTATTTCCAACCTAATTCGATAAATTCCTTTATACGCCTAGTTTCGTGTATGTACGACGAGTATTTGTGGTACTCACATGCACACAGTGCTGCATATGTACATATGTATGTGTGTATGTGTGCGTTTGTTCGTAATTCCTAAGCCATATATACAAAATCGAATTACTCCATAGAAATGCTGCGATTTTTTTTGACAGTTTTATTTTTTGCATGGAAAAGATTTCTTCGCCTGTAGTTTTGTTGTTGCGTCTCAGTTTATTATTTGACATTTTTATTTTATGCACAATTCAACAACAATATTTAGTTTGCTTTCATTCTTCTACATCAAACATTTCTTTGAATTATTACAGGAATTTTGTTAAAATTTGAAATTTAGTTTTCTCTAACGATTGAAAATTTTATTGAATATTTTTGTGCCCACTGCTGTCAAATTGGGGCCAAACTTCGATCTATCAACAATTTCTGCTTAAAGTACAAATTTCCAAATGAATGTTTTCAGTTTGGTTTTGGTTTTATTTCTTTGATTTCACTAATAATGGCACATAATTTTATTGTATTTCATCATTCATCGCTTTGGGTTCTTCCTCTGTTTACACTTTCAACATTTCCAACTTTTATGAATTAAATTTTATTGTTTTTCATGAGCATGTTTTTCACCTTTAACTGGAATTTTATGTAATCATTGTTTCTGTTGATCTTTGAGGGGTTCTTGTGCACACTCGGAGCCATCAGCACAGATTCACATTGCTCTCGAATTGATGATGCGAATATTTCAGACAGTGATTTTACGATTCAATGTGCTCTCACTCAAATGAAGGTGACCATGTGTACTTTTGAAAACACATAAATTTTGATAAAAAAATGTTGTTTACCACAATAATAATTCAATTCAATTTGATTAAGATTTTTTAGTCAAGTTAGGAAAGAAATTGAAATCCACAAAGATTTCTAGTTTTGTATAAAAGTATTAAATAAGTTTAGTACTAACAAATTGATTTTTTGAAAAAACTACTTTTTGCACTTTAAACGAAAACCAGTAAAAGTACATTTACCAGTAAAACCAGTAACTAGTAAAAGTAATTTTTTTTAACTGTTTTTCAATTCAGTAGTCAAACTCAGTATTCAATAGAAAGATTTAGTATTCAAAGATTCTACTAAAATCGTCAAATGTGAATTATAAAAAAAAATATTAAATGCATTTTTCATTTGAACAAAATGTGCTCCTATGCTGATGCGCCGTAATGTATGCAATGTTAATGCAAATATTTAACAAACACTTAAACTTTATGAAATCATTTTTTTTTATCTGCTAGAATCGAAATGCTTTTGGTAATATTTTCTGCAACACTTCGCTTCTTCAATAAATTCTTTATTTTATTAAATTTATTCAAAGTGAAGTCCGGCAAAATAATATTTGTAATATTTTATATATATTTTATAAATATTTTCATATGTGTTTCTTGTAAGTGAACATATCTTAAAAGGAATTATAAAACTAACATTCCTTTAATATGATATATTCTTTACTATATTGTTTGATAATTCTATATTACAAATATTCAAAGTACAGAATCGATAAGTTAGAAGTACATGAATCGTTTCAATTGATATGGAATCATAAAGTTATGTTCTATTTAATTAAATTGAACATATAAAATTTTATGAAAAATAACACAAAAATTTTATTGAATATAGTATGAAATGTGAAAGAAGTGTTGTAAAATAATTTATAAAAAAATTTTACAAAATATTAAATCAATCTTGGACATACTCTTCATAGATTTTGAGTGGTTTTTACAAAGACCTACACTCAAAAAATGCGCCAGCATTGTGTTTCTCTAGATGAAGAGATAGGTTTAGGGAATAGAAGATGAAGAAATGGAAGCTAAGCATGAGTATGCAGCTAAGTACGTTTACATTGAAGACTAGAAAACGCAATCTATGCATAGTTATCCATCATGGTAGTAGTTCGTTTGATGGTGTGGGTATAGAAGGCTTTGCATCACTGAGGACGTCACCAGGTTCATGCAAAGCTTCAGTTAGTTCTAACCACTGGAAAAGAGGGAACTTGCCGCACTCTCTTCGAACATCACAATGCGTTTCAGAGGCTTCCGAATGTACGAGGGTGGTCTGAAAAGCTTCCGACCTCAACAGCGCTTCACAAGCAAAGATAAACAATTTGTTTGCGCCTCTTTTGAATGGTATTCAACAAAATTTCAGTCACTTTGGACGCTCAGTATTTGTTTGACAATGGCTTGAGTCAGTCAATATAAGTTAATGTAATGTAGTCGATGTCATTAAAAAAGAGTTAGACGCTGTGTATGGGAATTCTTCATCTACCATCGGAACATTTTGGATATTTAGGACGTTCAAAAACTGCAACCACTGACAATAACAACGCTCAAGTTCATTAAATGATACTAGACATAGGTCTACATAAAGCCAGAGGGGAAATAGCAGGGGCTATGAATTTGTCCAAATAGTCAGTCGGCACGTTAGACCAAAAATGTGTTTCAATGAACATTTCCAACGCTCTGATTGGACGAGTTAAAGAAATAGTAGGCAACACTCTCCCAGTGTGTAGACTAACAAGTAGACTATATAGAACAATTAAAAAAAATTGGAAGAAAATGTCTTTCGAAAACTTTTCAGATCACCGTTGTACTATTCGAGTAATCAGCGACTCGCCTGGCACTTCTGAGGCCCCAAAATAGACGCAATCATTAAAAAAAGAATCAATTTTTTCACTGTGTCTCTCATAACAGGCCATGTTGAACCTTATTAAATATTTACTTGTAAAAAACCTTTCCACAGAAACCACTTACATTGAACTTTGTTCTATTGAGATATAAATTCGCACACAAAACATAAATAAACATTTAAAATGTGGCCCAGCCTGGATCACTGATGGGACTATCGGGCCAACATTCTGAAGCTTGCTGAGTTGTTAGGCAAACATTATTAAACTATGGATTATAAAATAAATAAATTTAATAAATAAATAAATTTAAGGATTAACTTTTAGAAAAATCTTAGAGTGGAAATATTCGTTTTACGATTAAGGCATTGAAAAGTTCGAGTGACTGCTTAAAACAACCAATTGTGAAGCGTCAAATAAGTGTGAACGCTTTGCTAACACCTGTTGAGGATTAAAAGATAGATTCTTTAGCGAACTGAGTCTAATTTTGACAATATTGATCCTTGATTGATAAGGAATGGAGGAAGCCCAAGCATACAAAGTATTTTCCAAAGTAAGGTTGTGTAGTCAGGTATGAAGTGCAGGATATCTTCTTCCTCATCTTTTGAACTGCAGCTACAGTGATACTTAGAAGGAAAGAACAAGGTACTATTAATTTCTACGTATCAACAATTCAATGATTCATTAACCCATTAAAACCTGACCCCAGAAAGGCTTGTGCGATTTCCATAAAATTTTACACAATCTTATTAATTGACCTAATCAAGAAAAAAAATCAAGCAAAAAATTCATACCATTTTTTTTTTGTCATGTTTTTCGCAAACATTACACAAATAAACAAAATCAAACATTTGCGGAAAATAAAATGTGCCAATAAAATATCAGCTGCTTGGATTTTGACATTTTCACGCGTTGCGTTGTATGAAAATTGGCAGTGTTTAGGCCCAACGTTGCATTCGCGCAACACAAAACTTAAAGCATATTTTTTGTTTAAAAAATAAAAAAAAAAATTTTTTTAAACTTATTTTTAAATAGTTTAGCATTCCAAAATGCAGCCCACTAAGGGATTTTGATAGGTTTGAAGAATAAGTATTTTTGATTGAATTTCAAAAACCCCAAAAAAAACCTTTGACTTTGGATCGAAAAAAACCTATGAATATTTAAATAATTTTGAAATTTGAGTATGGCAGAATCTAAAACGATCAATTCTAATCCAATTCTACCCATTTTCAAGTCTTATGTCTTTATGAATTACTTAATATAGCGAAATTCCCAAACGTTGCGCAAACGCAACGCTCAGGGCTAAATAGGTTAAGGCTGAAATCTATGAAGTGAAAGATTTTACTGTAGATCCTTAATAAGTCTGCTTGATAGTCTGCTTGATAGGTGAGTGCATGCTGGATAAAACGTACTCCTCAAGAGCCCTAATTTCTCTCTTTGGAAAACGAACTCTGAAACCATAGAAGTGGGGTATCACATCTCGTGTAATAGGTTGATTGATGCTACGACTGCCAACCAGGTTTTACTGGTAAGTTGTATGTTGGGTTGAATGGAAATTTAAAAATGCAAGCAAAGCGCCCACCAAAAGTTCCCTTTCTTAAAAGTTAACTAACTTCGAAAGCATTAAAATGAGGATATAAGTAATGTCTCAGATAAACAGTTGCTTGATTCTACCACTTAGTAACAATTAGGCTTTACAGGAGATCCTAAGTGACTCTGTTTGATAGTCGGTTTGATAGGTGAGTCCATGCTGGCTTGATTCATAATTTTATAAATGCAAGTAGAGCGCTCACAATATCAAAAGTTCCCTTTCTGAAAAGTTAACTAACTTCAAAAGCATTAAAATGAGGATATAAAAAATGTCTCAGATAAACGGTTACTTGATTCTGCCACTAAGTGACATTCAGGCTTGATGGTTTGATTAGTGTAGACCTCCCTCAAGTACCTAAGACTCACTTTTTGGCAAGTCTAGTTATTAGTTGTAGAATCATTAATGCGTAGTTGCTGTCGACTTCAACTCGATAACGGCCTTTTGTAGCCACATATGGTTCTTATGTATGTGTATTTGTATATAGCATACATATGTAGCAACACTGCTGACTACTTTTCATATTTCCTATATTTCCAATATTTCCTACTGGGTGCAGTTGTCGATTGAAGATGGCAATTGCAAATTTCAAACTACATTTGCCTTGAGCAATGAATGCCCACATTAATTATGATACAATTTACGATTTTTCTTCAAGACAACACAGACAGTTATGCAACGTTACTTATTTGTACACAAATAATTTTAATTAAGTGACGAAAGTGAAACGGATATAAATGGAAATTGCTTCAAAACAATTAAACCAAATTAAGACACTTGCAACTGCTGGCCAAGCAAGAATGCTTACATAGTTACAACGCGACACAAATGGAAATTCGTTTGGCTACAAGGACGAACACAATGAGCAGAGCAGCGACGGCAGTGCAACGATGTTTTTCGCTCTGAATGGACGTCGAGATAAGACGAAAGAACGGCACCACTGGGGACAAATGCAGCTGAATCACAAACAATAACCACTCTGCTGCACAAACACACGCCGAGCATTTACAAATTTATATCTGTGTGTGTGTGGCCCAGCGAGAATACAGAAAGCTGCAGGTTGCAATTAAACTCATTATTTTAATACACGGCCCGAAAAACGGATACAAATTATGGTAACAACCAACAAATGAATGCTGGCAATGCAATGTGATGGCAGCTGCTGAAGAAATTATCACATTACGATTTAATTGTTTACAAAATCAAATTGAAATCGAAATTTGTATTTGAATTCAAGTTGAAATCAAATGCCAAATTCTAATGTTTGCGCATGTGTATGTGTGGGTGTGTATGTGTGTGTGTGTGTGTGTGAAGTGCCAAATGTGATTTTATGTAATTCGAATATAGAATTCGCCAAGGGTCATTGAAAATAAATACGGTCGACGTTGCCAGTGCACGAAAGGAAAGGAAAGTGCAGGCAACAAATTATCGATGTGTCTATTTAGTTAACGATTTCGCTATTTTGTTGCCATATGACAACATGCTACTTTGTGGACGTCTGTATCCTCTATGGTTTCAAGAATACATTTTTTGTTGGTCCTTAGAATAGTTTGAAGTTTTAGGAAAAATACGAAATTAATAATCTTAATATTTAAGTTTAAAGAAGAGAAGTATACACGTTTTTTTAATGGTATATCTTGACATAGTAAAGGAAGAAAAAGCAGAAAAATTTGATAACGTTTTAATTGGACGTTTTCTTTCAATTTATATATTTTTTTTTAATTTTGGCTGAAGTTAATGGGCAAATATTCAAATTTTTGTTATGCGCAAAAAGTTGTATGTTTAAGTAATTATTACAGCCACAACGATGTGGTTGCTCTCATAGAAAAATACTCTAAAATACAGGGTCCGAGTATACAAATTAAAAAATTGCTTATGGAATGTTGCTAATATAGCCACATAGAAGCCTAAATCGTAAAATTTAAAATTTCAACTTTTCCCAGTAAAAATCTGTAGCGAAAGGGTTAAAGCAGCAACAGTTGAAGAAGGCCTGACGTTTGTTAAAAGTTGTGAAATGGTCAGACAAATATTGATATTGCAAAGGATAACGTAAAGCTTCCAGCAACATTCAGGTGAGGCATTGCACATGAAAAAAACAACGAAAATCAATAATTAATCTTCTGGATCACCAAATAAACGGTCGCGTGTTGTATAAAACAATCATTGTAGGTTTAAACTGCTAAGCTGGTTCTCGATTGTGTCAAAAAAACACAACAGGTGTGTTTGTAGAAACTAGGTGACTCTGATACGATTTAACCCTTTCGGGACTACTGGGATAATACGACCCACATAGTTTTTAATACCCCTTAAAATTAGATAATAATAATTCAGATCTTATGACGCATGCAAAATATTTATTCGAATTATATATTCTCGGATAAAAATATGATTTTAGAATTTGTGAATATGCAACATAGTTTTCTAGACCCAACTTTCTTAGAATGAGAACGTATCTACCAAAAGTATTTTGGTTTTCAAAATTAAACTCTGTCCCGAAAGGGTTAAAGGAGATGATGACACAAAGCATGACAGATGATGCATCATAGTCAAATACTTAGTCCGGTCCAATACCAGTCCGATCATGAATTTTGAGAGACGATTTGACACTTCAAGGTCTGGTCGACAACTAATCCACAATAGGTGGAATAACTCTACCAATGACAGACACTCCAGACCAGTTCTAAGTGTCAAGACACCCTTCCATCTTTAGCCTTAGACATCCTTAGTAGTTTTATTTTTTTCCCCAGCGGGTTTGTCTCTGACAACCCCAAATATTGAATCAACTAAACTGTCTAAAAAAAATTGCAATTTGTAAACACTGAAATGTGTATATTTCATTAATATACCAAAAACATGGCCACAATTCGTTCTTGGTTGCTGGCAACTGTTGCCAACAATTGCCGCATAGTTACAATTTAGCAGTAATGCAAAGTGAAATTTCTCCCACAACCTGGGCCGGTACGCCGTCGGGGCGCAACACTTCCGCCTTTGTGCGCTCGGTGACTCTTTGTTGAAGTTTTAACATTCAATTAAATTGCCGCCAGGAAGTTTTGACGCATACGAGCACTTTCGCCGCATCGCCTTGCGGGCTATAAAATAAACATGTTGCCACATATACAAAAATTTGAATAGATACAAGTTTTCGCTTGATGGCACAGCACAATGCCACCAACGCCATCACCGCACAGCAGCCGACAGAGTTTTCACCAAAGCAGAAAAACCCATAACGGCGTCGGGCACATTGCTGCCGGCAGCAGGTGCTGCTGACGCCCCCGAACTCCAGACTTGTTCTCTCGTACGATGAAAAAAGATGAAAAAAACCCACAATGTTGAAACCAAAAGCAATGCTGCCGAAAATAACAAGAACAACCACATTTAAATGCAATTTAAATTTTATAAAAGTGCGCCGCCGAGTAATTAGGGGCTTGTTGCGTCTTACACGGACCGCAACATTGGGCCAACAACCGCTATACGTCTCGTCTTTATTACAAACTGCGTCAATTACATGACAGCCAACAACCAACGCTATGAGACAACAACTACAACAATAGCAAATACAATAACAATAATCATAATAAGCATGAAATTGTCAATTGAAATGTCGACAGAGGCAATGAAGCCGCACGAACGCGCGAACGCTCGAGGCTTCGGTGAGTTGAGGGGAGCCTGAGGCTGTTGGTCGAAGTATCGGAGACAAGTCTACGGCGCAATGGGGCGCATAGAGTGGTGGCAGCAGTGGTTGCACGTACGAATATTTGTGAAATTTCAGCGTTGCTGCTGCTGAGCTGTGGACGTATAAATGTAAAACGACGTAGGGTAGCATACTTTTCGGCTGTCTGCCCCGTGTACATGCGAACTCATGCCATTGAAAGCACTTGTGTGAAAATCGCTGCTGAGATAATTTTCATAGTGGCTGTTGCGTTGATTGTTCTTGTTGTTGGCGCTGTTTTTTTTTTGTGGCTGTGTAGCTGCTGTCAGTGTGGTTTTTGTTGCCACTGCTGCTGCTGATTTTTGTACCCTACGCTCGGTTGTATGGGTAAACATATGAATACACTTTTTCATGAAGTCTGTAACGTTTTGAAGAAGGCGTGGCCAGTATGAAACGTTCTAATATTTATTTCTCGTTAGAATTGTCAAGAGCAATGTTCATCAGATCCGTTTGGCAATGGATTTTAATATAAGTGTTACATTTTCTACTGTTTTTGCTAGAAACTGATTAAGAAATGTAATGATGCACTCACTTAAAAGTAGGGTTGCCATACATTGGCATTTTTAGATATAGGAAAATGTTGATATTAGTTAAAATATTTCGGGAATATTTGAGACAATTAACTAAGATTGGATTGTATCGGAAACTGGGTGTGACAAGTAGGGTTGCCACATATTCATATTTTTTAAAATATGAAATGGTTGATATGAATATAAATTATTTGTAATTTATACACGCATTTAATTGAAAGCAGTTTGGTATTTCTTAACCCATTATGAACAATATGAACTTTTTTGTACGTTTAAGAAATTTTTATATTGTAACATTCGACTTATTTCTAGTAATTTTGACATTAAAGAGGAGTCCACAGAAAGGCATGGCTATAGTGACTAGCAGTGGCGCACGCAAAGGAAGGTTTTGGGGGTTCAAACCCTCTCAAATATCTTTTTTTGGAAAAATTGTGTGGCAAGATATGATTTCAAGTGGTCAATACCACAAAAAAGCTCAAAAGTTATGCCAGTGGGTTAAATAAGTCTGTCTGATTGACTGAATCATAAGTATTACAGTAACGCACACAGGATTTGATTTGGGGGGGGGGGGGGGGGGGCGGAAGTTTGCGTATAACTTGGGAGCCGCATACCATTCGAAACCATTTGTACCAATAATTTTTGTGTTTGGGGAGGTTTAAACCCTCAAACCCCTCTGTGTGCGCCACTGACGTATTATATATAACTTTTTTCAAGCCTTTTGTTGTTGATGTTGCTCTCTTTGCCGTTCTTGAGGTTCGAATTAATTCAAAGGTTTGTTCAAAGGTTGTTGTTCTTGTTCGTATTGTTGTCATCAGCACCTTAGTTATACTTGATGTTGTTGTTGCTGCTATGCTTGTTTTATCGTTAGTTTTGTGTTGGTGTCGCTGTCATCAGAGGTTGTTCTCTTTTGTTGTTGTGTGGCTAAAAATGTTGTTGTTGTTCTTTGGGCGCGGACTGTTGTTAACATCATCAGCAACATTCGTTTTGGCGGTTGTGTACAATTCATGTTCGATACTTTTTCATGTATGTGAACTGTACACACACACACACACACACAAATGCTTGGAGTGTTTACTTTATCCTTCACGTTTGGTGCCTGGGATTTTTGTCTTATTCTAGTTGTTGTTGTTGTTGCTGTCTCTTTTACAGTAAAATACACTTTGCGTTGAAAAAAGTTTTTATTTCATTAAAAGCTTGTGCTGCTATCGCAAGCGTCCGTCCGTGCATGCGTGCGTCCGTCCGTCTGCCATGATGCGTTGTTATGTGTGCAACAGCTGTGCTGTCGCATGTGCGTACGTGTAGCTGTGTCTGTGCTTGTGCTTGCCGTTTAAAACCAACACAACAAGCTGCACAAATTTCTTGCAGTAATTCATCAAAATCTTCCCCCTCAACTGCAAAGTCCTGCGCTGCCATCCGGCTGCCTGAATGCCTGTCTGTCTGCCAGTGCTTCGCTCATGCCAAAAAACGCCAAGTTGATGAAAGGAGTAAAGTTGGTGAGATTATAAGGACTTCATCTGCATTTGGTGTGTGCTTTGCGGCTCCAGCTCGGCACACACACACACATACACGCATATTTCTGTTTCTATATATGTGCGTGTGTGTGTTTGGTTGTGGTTATGTGTGAGTGATAGTTACATAGTTGTTGTTGTTGTTGCTGCTGTCATTGTTGCTGTTGTTGCACGGGCATGAAGTGCATCTTTGAGTGTCTAAACTCTTTCAGTTGCCGTGTTGCCAGCTTGCCGTACTTAAGCCTGCACTTGCTCCACTTAAGCGACGCTGAGGCGGGCGCCCCTCCTCCGTTACTTCGCGCAACTCATACGTAACTTTTTCTTTTGCCAACTCGTCCGCGTACTTCGGCGCGTTGTCATGTTGCGTGTAGCTGTGCCTTGGTACTGTTGTCCTGTGTGCATGTGCAAGTGTGTGTGTGTTGCTTTACATTGAAATGTCAAGTTGAATGACAAGTGTGTTAGTGCGCAACATTTAATTTGCATAAATTAAAAAATTTTTTTGACATTTCGTTGTATTTTTGACAGCTGCATTTTCGATATGCTGTTGTTGGTTGCCACTTGTTTTCGTTTTTGTTCAACTCCGGCTTGTGAAACATTTTACAAAGTGAACAAAAGTTTTGACTCATTCAAAATTAAGAAAGTTTAATCCAATTTAAATCTATCCAAATAAGTTTATTCACTTTAATTAAAATTCTTAAACAAAAAAATAAAACACTGAAAGGTGTCGAACTGCGCACAGTTTGACACTTTTTCGATCGATTCTTGTTCTTTGATAATTTTTAATTAACCCACGAAAATGTAAAAAAAATTTCAAACAAATAAAATGACATTTTTGTGCAGTCAAGCGATGATTTTCCAATGCTGCGCCAATTGGTGACCCAACATTGATTAATAACGAAGAGTTGGCGCCGCAAATGGCAAAAAGGGTTGCCAATTCTAATAAAATATAAAAATTACAAAATAAATCATTACAAAGCAACAACAGCTATTGGATGCATGTTGTTGTTGTTATTGTATTTGTGGCCCCTTGACACACACGTGCCGCACAGCAGTGGGGCCGCTGTTTGTTTGTTGCTTTTCTCATTTCGTTTCGCTTTGCTTTGCTTTGCTTTGTTTTTGGCTACCTTTTCATTTGCTGACATTTCCGCCATTGTACGAAATATCAACGCAATCTGACAGTTGCAAGGATATTAACCAAAACTGAAATGGAAAATTTCGACCGCATTGTGCAAGGGTGTTAATTTTTTGACTTCTGTTCAGTCAACGAACTGTTTTTGACATTCGAAAGAAAGCAACTTTTTTTTAATGAATGAGCACTGAATGGTGCTTACTGCCAAAAGCGTTGCGTTTTATGATATTGTGACCCTTTTTTGAACTTTCAGGAGATTGAAATTGAATTTCTATATTATGTACATTAAATAAATTCAAAGCTCGAGTCTTTTGTTAGAGATGAGTACAGTTCACGTATATACGAAATTTGATTGAAATATTCGTAATGTTAGGGTTCATTGACCTTTCTAGCAGCTTCACACCGTCAAGGTGCAAGTTGGTCTGACGATCGAATTGTTTTATGAATATTAATTTTTTGATATAGAATATTTGAATTTAGATATTTGATTTATTTTAGATATTTGAATAGCTTCATGTCCAGCAGCCAACTTGTAATGTTAGTGTAACGAGCGAGTTATTCTATGAATCTGAAATAAGTTTTGGATTATTATTTGGATTATTCCAATAGCTTCAGGTTCAGTAGTCCATAGCGCAGCTTTGACAGAAAAAAAATGGCGAGTTTGGAATCAGCACAGAACTGTAGATTCCGCCACAATTCACAGCTCCATCCACCTAACTATTTATACAAACGTTACACAAGTAGGAAATATTTTAATGAGTATAGTGTAAAGTAGAGTCAGCATACTTCAGATACCTAATCAATGGTTTATTTATCTTTGTACCAACTTTCCATCGACAATATTTATGTCAGTCTGATGATCGAAGTGTTTTAAAAAGGCTAAGAGCCTTAACCTTCATATTGACAATAAGTAACGAATACGAACGAGCAACGAGTTGTATGAGTTGTTTACAAAAATGAACCTAACAAAGCGAATTAACATCCAGCGGTTACGCTGGCTTGGCCATGTCTCCCGTATGGACGAGATGAAGCTCCGGAAAGAAGGTGTTCGATGCGATAGTTGGAGGTCGACGGAGATGAGGGAGACCGTGTCTCCGATAGAAGGATCAAGTTGAGAATGCCATATTATTTCTTGGTGTGATCAACTGGAAAAATCAAAAGAAGTGCGACCTAAGAATGGGCGCCTGGAGAGAACTTTTACGAGAGGTCGTAAGTAAGTAAAATCCTTCATTTTGAGATCAGTGCCTTGCACCACAATTTAAATGGTTCTAATGGCTTCATCTTCAACAGCTATGACAAAACGCTGAGAGAAAAATATTAATAATTTTGATCCTCATAGGACTGCAGATTTCTGCGTAACTGATAGCCTCAAGCATTCTGAGACACAGAGGGGTTTTGGGGGTTCAAGTCCCCCAAATACAAAAATTTCTGGTACAAAATATGGTTTGAAAACGTATTGGGCTCAAAAATTGTAGAAGAATACAACTGCGGCATTGTCAAGCAGACCTGGATAACCCATCTCACTAATCAGTAACTCAATCTTAATTTTAACTATACTCAAATGCCTTTAAATGTGCTATGGCTTTGTCAGGAAAACCTGAATCTTCATCTCACTAACCAGCAATTAACCCTTTCGACCCCAAAGTTGCCTGAGAGCAACTTCACCTATTTGTCATCTTATAGCAAAAGCTACGATTGATTTATGGATTTAATTTAAGTAAGCACCAACAAATTAATATTTTTAGAAGTGAATTCAAAGCAATTTCCAAAAATTTTACTGTTATCCTTAAAATAATTTCCAATAATTTGCAGCGATATCAGGGAGAGTTTGTGTTCTAATTGAAGTCTACGAATTGGGCACGTTTGATCAAAACCCTGTTTCTTTAATAATGGTTAAATAAAATTAAAAATTGATAATTTTGTATTTTTCCATAAATATTAAATAATTTTTTTGTAACTAAAAAATATTGACACAAAATTTATTTAACCCATTTTAAGCTAAAATTGTTCAAACATCAAAAAGTGATAGTTTTGTATTTTTCCATAAAAATTAAATATTTTTTTGTAACTAAAAAATATTGATACAAAATTTATTTAACCCATTTTAAGCTAAAATTTTTCAAAATTAAACTAGCTCTAGAAATCTTACAAAGAGGCGTGGCGGCTTCAAATGTCGTGTGCACATTTCTTAGGGAAGTGTTTCATGATTTAAATACCAAAAAGTAATATCGAGACACAGGGTAAAATTCGGAGTCGAAAGGGTTAAATTTTAATCGGAAACATGTTGGAATGACTTGAAATGTGCGTATGGAATTGAGTTCAGTTGGTAGACTAGGTTTTGTGGTATAACAACTTCTGTCACGAATGTGGCTTTGAGAAAGAGAATAAAATGGATGCAGGTGCTCCATCCAATTCGTCAGTAACTGTCTTTTGCCAAAAGAGGACTATGAATCGTATGCTTTTGGTTCTTTTTCAAGCTCATTGAACTGTCACTCAGAATTTCATTGAAACTTTGTGATAATTCCATAACTGGCAACCCTTCTAGTATCTTCCAAAAGATTGTGACCTCGTTAAAAAAAGAATGAATAAAGTACGCACTTGTATCTTTAATAAATTAGTTAATTAGTTATGGTATTAAAATTCGATTCCATATCACTTGCAACTCGAAACTCAACCAATTATGAGTCTTTGTCATTATTTTACAATTATTTAGTTCGACTCGTATTGATTGTTTTTTCTACGAAAGCAACGCTTTCGTTCCACACCGATTGACTCTGACATCAAGTGTCAGTGGTTTGCATTGCGTTTCATTCTGTTTTCGTATGTTTTGTATCTGCCTGGAATTGTTTGTTGTTTGTAGCATATTAATTATTTGTTATTGTAAATTAGCCTAAGTTTTAGTTTTACTTGTTCGCTACACTATGTAAATATGCAAATTTCATAAATACGCACTGTTCACCTGTTTTGTTTGTTTTTCGTGTTTCGGTTATTTCATATTTAGTTCATATTTTCTGCACTATAAATACTTTTGTAATTTCCCATAAACCTTAACGCAATTAAATCTCAACGCAACGTAACGTAACGAAATTGCAACTCACAACTACAACAGGCGCTGCGCTTTGAAGGCTTCGTCGTTAACAACATCCGACACGCCGGCGTCGACGTCGACGCCGACGCCGACGTTCGCTGGTCGGCCTGCACGCGCGCACGGCCACTTCACGGCCGTGTATTATAATAAATTCCAGCCGAATGCGGTGATTGAACTAGGAAGCAGCAACACCACCAAGCCCAGCCAGTGGCTGCGCCGTCGGTAGTGGCTGTCCGTGTGCCGCCACCACCAGCGCCACATCGACGACACCGACACTTGCGTGCCGGCCGATGTCAGCTCGTTATTGTCGGTTGCATCGCGCAGCTCGGTGTTGCCGTAAAGCGATGGCTTGCGCGTGTTGCTGGCGCTGCCGGCCGCAGCGAAACCACCGCCAATGCTGCCGCTCGCCGTGGAGGCTGCGCCGCTGCTGCCCATGCTGCCAAAGTCGAGTGCACCGGTGCCGGTGCCAGCATTGGCGCTGCTCCCCGACGTGCCGCTTACGCCGTGGTAGTGATGGCGTCCGTCGACGCTGACTGCGCCGCCAACGCCAGCACCGGATGTCGGTGGCCCGTGCGTGGGCTGCTTCGGCCCGTTGGGGTAGTAGACGTTCGGCGAGAGCGGCGGCAGTTCGCTGTCGTCGAAATCCTCGGCCGAGCCATAGAGGTCCTCGTCGTCCGGCTGATATGTGACTTTGGCCTGCTTCATTTTTAAAACGTCATTGGTGTCGGCATCGTTGTTGCCGCCATGTTTGATCGCAGGATTTTTACGATTTGGGCCGGGAATTTCTGCATGAAAATATATTTAAAAAAATGGGCAAAAAATCAGCGAATGTTTCAATAAAAAACGAAGTAATTTGGAGTAATGATATGAAAATGAAATGTACAGAAAGTGACAGCCAGAATGTGAAGTAAAATCATAAAAGTCCAAGGACAATGGAAAGCAATGAAAGTGCATCACAAAATGGCTGCAATGCGCCTTCGAACTCACCATAAAGCCGTATGCTGCTATCCACCTCGCCCAGTGAGTTTTTCGCTATGCAACGATAGGAGCCGACATCGTCCTTCTGAAACTTGCGCACAATCATTGTCATCTTTGTTTCGTACATGGATTTGGACATTTCCTGTACGTGATATTTCGTCGACGAAACAATCATTTCACCTGTTGAAGATTCGTAGAGAACTGTAAGGAGTGCGTAAGTTTGGGGATTTTCAAATACAATTAATATTTGCGGTTAGTGAGAACAAAGCGAGCGAGGACGATAGGGTTGGCCGAAACAAATGCCAAGCATATTTGATGCCACTCGAAAACTATTGATTGAGCAATTGAGCGATGTTTGTCGAGGAAAATGTCTGAAAAGGATCAACACATTGTGCTGTACCTTTGCCATTGATACATCAGTACTGCACTGTGGTCTAGATGGCCATTTTCGGAGGCATAAAATCACACAGAGCAACAGCTGTGATAG
This sequence comes from Melieria crassipennis, assembly GCA_963668005.1. Taxonomy (NCBI): domain Eukaryota; kingdom Metazoa; phylum Arthropoda; class Insecta; order Diptera; family Ulidiidae; genus Melieria; species Melieria crassipennis. The sequence continues at coordinate 20,200,864 of OY764962.1, forward strand.
TAGGAAGTTATGTGGAAGACATACAGATGCACAAGGACCAGTTTGGTGCATTGAGATAGGCTATGTTAAGAAAGCTTTCAGGCCAAGTTGGTTACCCTTTTGGGTCTATAGAGATATACCAGATAGAGTTTCTTAGCGTTGTGAGTCGATGTAGGAATAGTAAGTTTGAGTCAGAGTAAGTGTGTTTCTAGCAAATTTCAAAGACGAAGATGTCTTGCTTTGGAATCTCATTCCATCCAGAAAAGTACGCAGCTTCCAAATAAGTAAAGCGCTGTCTGGAGTTGTCAGATTTTGATCCATGATTACTCTGAGACCCTTCTTTTCACATTCTGATATCCCAGGACATAGTTCAAAGTTAATATAGATATAAATAATTATATTTACTTATTATATTTAATAATTAGGTTTACCTAGGACTCAGTGGCGGATCCAGGTGGGAGGAGTTTTGGGGGTTGAAACCCCTGAAATACTTTACTTTACTTTACTTACGGCTTTAAAACTACATACAAATTCAAGGGCATTTTATAAATATTAAAGAATTACTTTTTGAAACCCCCCGAAATATTTTTCTGAATCCGCCCCTGCTAGGACTCGAACCATTTAGAATTCATAATACAAATTTGTAGGTCATTGATGATAGTAGTTGAATTCTCAATGATATACGATATCAGTGTTGCCAGATCAGGAGATTTCCTCCTAGATGTAGGAGGTTCTTGGAGAATTTAGGAGAATTTTTAGGAGGAAGAATTGTTTAGGAGACTTATGTTATGTTATGTTATGTTATTATATATTTATATTTTATTTATTTATATTTTATGTTAGGGGATTTTTCGGATCCTTAGTGGATTTTTGGGAGATTTTTGGATAACGAAGTATGATGTATTGGGAACACTGGCAACAAAACATATTTTGGCAACGATTTTAATAGTCAAAGCATCCTATTGTGTTAAAAATGTTTAAGCTTACAAAATGTAAGCTCGTTCTATCTCGTTCTCACTTATTGCTGTCACAATGAAATCCCGCCAAAAATGGCACTTTTTGTTTACTTCATTTGTTATATGTTTTGTTTTTGTTAAGTTTTTGTTGTTAAGCTGAAGATGAATAAAAAGGGCTGAATAAAAAAATTATAGGTATGTATATTTTTTATTTTTATGAGAAGTTTAATTCCTTTAAAATTACGCAAATTATAAAAAAAAAAAAATTTGGAGATGTTTTTATCTTTTGCGAGGAAATTTTAGTATTTTTTTTAAGATTTAGGAGAAAGGTATCTGGCAACACTGTACGATATTGACGTATATCGATAAGCTTTGATTAAAAGAAATAAAATGTTTTCTGGGCATTTGGCAAAAAGCTGAACAAAACAATAGTTAGACGGAACTCTGCACTTTGAAACACGCTTTTGATATAATTCTTGCCAAGGATGTGAAGCATGTCATTTTGTGAGTGTGTATGTGATTATTTTTACTAAGCGAATGTGTAGCTTCAATTGGAAATCATTGGCACATTTGAAAGCGAATGTGTTTCAAATCCAAGCTAAAACTTATCTGACTACAAAAAACTAAAAACAAACTTCATTGAAACTACTGATCAGCTTATAATCTGCAGTAATTTATTTTTTGATGGCTTTACAATTCCAATACTTTGAATAGCTCAAAGTAATAAATATTAATAAGCAGTTTTGCATTGGACTTTTTGCCACAGAAATTAGTTTCCTTGACCCATGGTGCACTGAATGAATGCGAGTCGCATTTCCTTTCTACACATTATTCCACTAAATTGCCGATACATTGCGAAAACACTGACAGGCCGACTTCATTGTCACTGTCAGACGAAATGTCGGCACATTGATGGGAGTGAGTAATTGTAAATACTGTTCAAACAACATCTCAAAATACTGTCGTCTCGGCAATTGTTGTTGCCGCATGTTGGCAGTGTGTTGATTTTATATTTCAAAACCATGTTTATTGACATTTATTGTCACTTCGAAGTGCATTTCTCTATTTTGTGCTGTTGATATTTAACAGCTGTGTAAATTTACATTAAAAAGAAAACATTTGCACTTGTAATGAAAATAGCAAAAAATACTTGTAAGTTACTTAAGATGAAAGTAATTAATTGAAAACTATGGGATTATTGCACATACTCGATTAGGACTTTGTAAAAATTATTTATTTTTTTGTTTAGGCGTAAACAATACTTTAAGGGTCTAAAAAGAATATACAGTTGGTCCTATAGTTAAAAAATTGCAAGAGGTTAATTCTCAATTTAACCTCAGTTCCTGAGTGCTCGAAAAAATTTATGCACTTGTTTTCCTCGAAGCTACTTTTTGAAAATTTGGTGCACAGAGTACTCGAAGCTCGAACTCGATTAGTCGAGCTGAACTAAGTTCAGCTTCAAGTGTGCTGCCTTAAAAATTGAAACTTTATCGAATGGAGAATTTTTGGCACTTTACTTTTGAAAAATCCATCGACTACAGCAAGTAGCCACTTTTGGATTTACTGCCCCTTTTTTTTGTTCAAAAAATTTCTACATGTTTTTTAAGTGCAATTACTAGTTCTATGAAATTTCCAGTTTGAATTTTGCTACGTTTCATTAAAATTCATTTTCTCTTATTGCTTTGGGATCGTAGATTTGAATTGCTTTAATCGTTTCACAATATCGATTTTATGCGCTCTGCACTATTGGCCGCCAATTGCTGCTATTTGCGCGTAAATTTGAAATTTATTTGGCGGGCACATTTACTGCCCATTAACTATGACCAGCACTGTATGTCGCTTCGAAAACAAGAGAGCTCGTCCAGCACACTAGCGGTCAGTCGGAACACACAGTCACAGTCACAGTCACAGTCAAGTCAATGTCATGCGTCGCTTGTAAACAGTTGACCCGTTGGCCCGCCTCCTCCTCTTCCACGGTCCAGCGGCATCAAGTTGAATTTTGGGCGGCCAACAAGCTGGCTGCCTTTATGGCCATTGGCCATTTAATTGGGCCACTACTAATGGTAATGGCAGCACATGTCCGAAATGTCTATAAAATGCAAAAATAATGACTCGCTCGCCAACTCACCGGCTCGGCTCGCCGACTGCACTTACCCGTGTCCTTAATCCAGTAGTTAATTGATTTTGGCGAGGCCTCCACGTGACACTCAATCTGCACATCAGTGCCAAGTGGTGCGCCGACTAATTGATTTGGTACTTGGATGACTGGATGAACTGCAAGACACAAAAACCATAAATCAAAAAGAATGATAGCGGCAACGCACATGGCGTGTTTGTGTGTTTTTGGTGGTGCGAGGTGAAAGCCGTTATGGCACAACATGCTGAGAGCTATTAAGTTGTCCAATGGGTGGAAAGGGGCCATTTATGATAATTTTTGTGCAAATTATTTGAAAGTTGTGTGTAAGTGCATAAAAGTTGATTTGATATTGCTTGGCAGTTTTAAGCGTGATGTGGTTTCTACTTTTTCTGGCAAAGGATATTCGCTGAGAGTAATAGAGTTGCCAATAGAAAGTCCCAAATTGACTATTAACAGCTACTTCTCCTCTTTGTGTATTAAGTAGAGCCCGACCGAAGGTGACATTTTAGCCGAAGCCAATTAATCGGCTACAATACGGACATTGTTAACTTAACTTAGTTGACTTGAGCGTTTCAACTGAACTGAAAAATCCAATTTCGCGTTTAACCGTAGACCTACGTTAAAAAAAGACTTATCTTACGTTAGGGTCGTTTTCGACCCTCAGATATGGGAGTTAGTATAAAAATTGACGTTTATTTTAAAAAAACAAAACTTTTTGGTACGGTTTATTCCAAAACTTAAAATTAAATAAAACGGAAATATTTATTTGTAGTTTTTAAACACATTCAAGGCATTTTACACACACATTGCGGTTGTGCTTATTTTTGCAGGAATTTTTCTGTTCTGTTTTTTTTCTTTTGTTTTAGAATTTTTTCCAGGCAAAAACTTTTTTATTTGAAATAAAATAAATAATAATTTACATTTTTATTTACGTTTGCTATGAAATCACGAAGAAATTCGAATACAAAAAGCTTCGGCATATAACGGGTCGAAAACGACCCGGATTGACAAAAATAACACAAAATACAAAAAAGGCAGGGCCAAAATAATAACAAATTTAAAAAATATTAGAAGTAAAAAAACAAATTTGATCGAAAACGACCCCAACGTAGGTCTACGGTTAAACTAAGTAGAAACTGACTTAAATTTGCACTGAAAAATTGACCCTTAGTGTACCAGTTACACTTTTACACGTGGACAACAAAAATTTGACAGGAGCTGCCAATAAATTCGACTTCTGGTTGTCAAATAGTTTCGCTATTTATAATTTACTTTTACTATTTATAATTTACGTTGTGTACTCTCAAAATATTGCGAGTACAGATAAGTTCGGTCCGTTTTCAAAAGATGGTTCTGGCTATTAGGAATGTGTGAGATCAACACTACCCGAAAGTGTGTGCTGGCAATGCTGCTTTTCAGCTGTTCTCTTTGAATTCAACTGGTTTTTTGCTACTTTTGCATTTCCATATCGAGCGATATTTACTCCAAAAATTTTTACCTTCGGCCTGTATTTTGGCCGAAGCCAATTACACTACTCGACGAAAAATGGGTCAATCGTGTGCACCTAAAAACAAAAGTATTTTCTAGACTAACTTTGGGCCGCTGAACACGAAACTGAAAATCAAAAAACTTTTTTAAGAAGCGTTTTCGAAAAATCTTCGAAAAACCAGTTATTTCCCTGTTCTTTCAGTTATCAGCGCATATCTCGTAAACGAATCATCCGACTAACACAAGCTGTCCGTCTTTCAATATAGCAAATTTAGTTAAAAGGAGACAATTTTCCTCTTTCATTTGATACCCATATCTTCATCATTGCACAACCGCAAACAAAAAAAATATTTGAAATGTGTATTCCTTAAAATTTTAAAGTCCTTTAAGAAGGTTTTCGGGTCAGAAAATTCAAAACTGACTATGCCAGGATACTCTAAATGACATCTAGTTTCACGACCATATCAACATTTTGATGGGTCTCGGCAAAAAAAAAATTTTTTCGCACAGTGTAATAATGTAAAGTTGGTGTTTTCACTCAGTTCATCATAACTTTATCATTTTTCTTTAATTCTATTGATGTTAGGCTTAATATTTGCTCAAATAATATATCTTTCATCTTAGATTTTAAAACCAGAGGAGAGAATCTATAAAAAAACATTCGAAAATTTATGTTTCTTTAAATTGGTCGAAAAATTCACTTGTTTACAACTTTCACCGTCAGTAACTTCCCCAAATTTCATCTGATTTGGACAATCTATATATTGCTGGAAAGGCTAAGGTATTATCTTCTGACCGACGGACAGTTTGTGTTCGACGGATGATTCGTTTACGAGATATGTGCACATAACTGAAAAAACAGCAAAAAACTGGTTTTTCAAAGATTTTTCGAAAACGCTTCTTAACAAAATTTTTTGATTTTCAGTTTCGTATTCAGCGGCCCAAAGTTAGAAAACACTTTTATTTTTCGGTGCATTTTTCGTGTCGAGTAGTGTACAAGCGGCTTTTGTGCCCAACTTTATTTTATTTCAAGTCCAGTCCAGGCAGTAGTTATATTTTTTCTTTGACTCTTAATGTCCATTAAATCGATTCATTACGATTTCTTTGTTAATTATAGTCGCCACCACAGACAGAAAAAACTGCAAAGCTGAATTTGAAATTGAATTATGTAATTTACACTGTACATGCACTTCTCGGTTTAGACACGACTTCTTTTCCTAATTAACCCAATTTCCGTTGCCATGTAACTTCAGCATGCGCGCACAAATGTGCAGAATTACCGAAGGTGTAACAAAATATTTCGAGCCGAAAGTCAACGTTGCCAATGACAGGCCGACACTTGCGTAAAGCTTTGCACAAGCGACTAACGAAAACTTGCCAAACAGCATAAATCTATTTACATCTGTGCATGTGTGTGAGTGTCCTTGCTTGTGTGTGTGTGTGTCTGTGCGTGTGTATTCAGGCTTCAGCCGGTCACGCAGCAGCTCTTGTTCGCTTGCGATCTGAGCGGCATGTGGTATTTTTGGGCATTTCATCAATTGCAACAATGACAGCCACAATAACAACAACAACAATATTGCGGCAATGTTACTGAAGTTAATAGAATTTGGAAAATTTGAAATATCTTGTTGCAATATGCTGAACGTGAGCCGTAAGGCCCCCAAGGAAGCTCGGCGCATTGTGTTGTTATTGTAGCCATGGATTGCAGTTGGCCGTTGGTGGGTTGAAGGGGCCGCTGCACGTTGCAGCCAGTCCGATTTGTTAAGGGCCAACAAATACTGCGACAGAGCACAGTTTGAGAAGTTATTTTGTTGTGTGGCAAGTTGTTGCACATGCACACTTACTTGCCACAGTCACAGGCACCTGTGTTTGTGTGTGTGTGTGCGAGAGAGTGTGTGCATGTTGCAGCAGTTGACGTTTTATTATGAATGCATTGCAACAAAATGCAATAGCCAAAGTTTTTTTTGCTTCGTCGCGTTGCATCGAACTGCAGGTTTATCGACCAACCTGACCATTACATCAGACACACCAACCGATGCAGCTCTGTCCGCACGGCAGTGTGTGCTTTGTGGACTTTATTGTCATTTACAGGGGATTATACGGCCGAGTAAATTTTTGAGCTTGGCTAAGTCTTTAAAATTGTGGTTAGCGGCGCGGGGCGGCAGAGCACCGCAAAGTGGCGACGAGCGTGCCGAACGAGTGACAACTGATTGCAATGGCCGAATGCACATACACATACACATGCACTCGTAAACACACATATGCCCATGCATGGACAAGTGTTGTGTTGCGATGTGATAAGATTTTCGGGTTTTTCGTTGGCGTTTTCCGAAGGCATTGAAGGGTCGAGATTTTAATTGATTTCAGCTTAAGAATGTTAAGCGAAGCAGATGTACGAGTGAGATGCATGCCCAGAGTCAACTGAATGAATGAATGAAGGAAGGAGGGTTGTGGATTGAGTGAGTGATGTGTGTGGATGTGTGTGGACCACAGGTGTGGTTAGTGGCCAAATCTATTGTCGCAGACTTAATTGAACTTGCAATCGAAGCACCGAAACAGTACAAATTAAATTTTAAGGTATTGGCACTTGAAAAAGCACAGCTGTGTTTTATTCAATTTTAGACAGTATAAGCCTTCAAAGGACCTTTTAATGGAGTTGAAATTGAAGGCTAGAAAATGTAGTTGGAAAGCAACTTTTGCAATGACGTTAATGATTTTATGAAAAGGAAAAGTAGAGTTTTTGATGCAGTGAATTCAATTATAGCACCGTGCGACAGCATTCTTCACACCGGGAAAAATCCATATGTGCGTGAAACTAGAGACTAAATATAGTAATACTGCTTACTCAATTTTTAATTTCTACATCCTTTGTCCTTTTCAAAGGACTTCAAAATTTTGAAGGGGATACAAAATAAAAAAAATATAAAAAATATTTAACCTCGTTAAAATATGGCGTTATGTATATAAAATGAAAGAGGAAAGGCTCAAGAATTTAATTAAAATTGATTTTTTATCTAATTGTAAAAAAAGGATATGAAAAAGGTCCTTTGAAAATTTTAACCCTTTATATCCTTGAAAATTTATATAGAATTGGTTCGAAAGGGATTGAAAAAAAGGCGGAAGCTGCAATTCTAATGAAGTAAAAAAATTCCATTTTTTTTTAGTATCAGTATTTTGAATAATAAAAAGATACAAACTCAATGAAGCGAGAATAATGAAATTTTGACACGTGATCAAGGAGATTTTGGGTTTTAACATACTTACTTTAAAAAAAAATGCTATATAAATTTTCAAGAAAATAAAGGATTAAAGTTTTCAAAGGACCTTTTCATATCCTTTTTGTTAGAAATATATAAATAATCAATTTTATTTAAATTCTTGAGCCTTTCCTCTTTCATTTGATATACATATCGCCATATTCTAACAAGGTTAAGTATTTTTTATATTTTGTATCGCCTTCAAAATTTTGAAGTCCTTTTAAAAGGACAAAGGATGTAGAAATGAAAAACTGAGTACGCAGTATTACTATGTTTGGTCTCTAGTTTCACGCCCATATGAATTTTTTACGGTGTGAAAAATTTTTTTAATTTTTGTCACACGGTGTAGTCGGAAGATTTGATGAAATTTTTGAGTGTGGGTTTTTCTTTCCATGCTTAGACAAAGTATGAGTGCAGTAGGTAATGAAATTACTGGCATTGCTCTTAAAAAAGTTTAAACGTGATTGGAAAGCTGAAAAAAGGATTACTTAGACCACATTATGCAAGGATTACCATAACTATTGAGTCATCACTTGGCACACTTCCTTCACTGAAATTCACCAAAATTGAATGAACGAAATTTACCATGAGATAAAGGAGAAGATTGCGTCTTGAACTGAATTCTTGAGAAGCTTACAGAGTATCTTCCAGATTCACTGACAAAGTTGATCGGAGGAAATTGATTGTCGGCAAATGAATTGTCGTTTAAAGTTCCCCCACTATGCGCTATCTTCTTTCACCCAAGTTAGGTCAATGATACATTGGGATTGAAAAGGCAATGGAATGTTCCCTTGCTGTAGTAAGACGCCTGACACCAAGCACCCAATGAAAGTTAGCCCTCAATTGCCGGCCTCGATAGTCCAGTGGGTAGCGCGCTGGCTTCTCATACCGAGGCCCAAGGTTCGATTCCTAGCTCGGGCTGGTTAAATGCTCATCTACTTCTATCGCTATCCACATGAAACAGATGAGAATTACAAGAATCGAAAACCTCCAAGTGTGAAAGGAAAATTGCCAACCTCCGTTCGGATTCAGCGTTTACCTGTAAGTCCTCTGCCCCCTTCAACCATCCGATTGAAATGTGTGCTGTAACACAAGTTGAAAAAAAAACAGTGTTGCAGAATGTGGTATCACAATTGGCCTTTCAGGCCTCCGAGCGTGTCTCTTATAGAGGCAACAATTGCTCCTTTCACCCTTTCGGAACGGAGTTTAATTTGGAAAACCAGAATACTTTTCGTAGAAATGTTCCCATGTTATGAAAGTTGGGGCTAGAAAATTATGTTGCATACATAAAAAGTCTGAAATTATTCTTTTATCCGGAGACATATAATGCGAATAAATATTTTGCGTAGGTTATAAGATCTGAATAATTGTTTTGAAGGGTATTGAAACCTTGGTGGGACGTATAGTATTATTCCAGTAGTCCCGAAAGGGTTAAGTTATTGCGAGTTCAGTGGCAATATTGGTTATGTGGTTATAGCAAGGTGGCTGCCTGACTTCGGATAGATAGATAGATAGATAGATAGAGGATATCGAAGGACTCATCGTAGAGTTTTCGCACAAATTGTCCACGAGAGGTTTGTGAAACCAGAAAGGTTTGTATAGAGTAACCTTAACTAAGGAGTAGGCAGTTCAGACCCCACTTGCATTCAATTGTTATCCTTTAATCTTTCAGAAGGACAAACCCATAAGTCTCTCTTCAGGACAAACCAATTCGGAATCTCTTTTATAGGACTCGGGAGTTCAACTACTTCATAGTACGAGTACTTATTTATGTAGCTGACAGTCCAGTCACTTTCCCAAATAATGACATAGGAAGTTTTCCAGAAACCTGTGTGTATCAAATACCAATACAACGCAGAAAGGGTATAGATCCTGTTTCTTTCTAGGAGCAAAAAAATAATAATTTTTAAAAATTGAAAACGAATTTAAGTTTACATTCATTATGTGCATTGTTTGAAATGTTTGATTAGTATTTCATATATAAAATTTGACCATTACAAAAACTATTTTCAAAGAAAGCAAATTTGGAATTTTTCATTTTGAAATTCCATTTAAAATCGTTTTAAGGCCGGTTTTTTTTACAGAATTGCATTTTACTCGTACTGACTATACTCTAAGCTGTGCAGATTAATTTTTATCAAATAAAAGCGGCATACACAACAGCAATTACACACACGTACACAAACATATATATGAAGCGACCATTGCTCGTTGGCCACACATGAAGCATAAGTACCGAACATTTTGAAAATTCAAAGTGGCGCATACTGCAACTTCCGGTGATCCTTTGCTGTTGCCCAAGTTGCAAGAACCAAAAAGGCCAAAAACAACTCGAACTCGATGCTTCGCCCTGGCATGATTACTCGTTGCGGCTCAGTTGCGGCAGACAAAGCCACAAATATTCACTAATGACGTTGTTGCATGCTGCCAGCACAACTCCGACCGTATGTTGGTCAGTTCGTGTGCCGGTATTTGCTATGCAATTTCATGTACGTGTGTATGTGTGTGTGTATGAATGTTTGCGTAGAGTTGAAATTGTGCTGCACATTTTTTGGCTACTTGCCGTCTCGCATGGGTCGACCGCCAGCGCAGCAAACTGTGAATTCAGTTAGCACCCAGCGGACGCACTTCTATTGACTTTGGCGCCCGTTCACATGTCACCATGCACACACACACACATACACATATGCATACACATATGCATCTACCATTTGGACGTATATAGGCAAATAATTCAGAGAGTTTGAGTCCGTAAATCGGGTTGTATGATATTACAGCGTAGTGGATAATCAGTTTTGGCATTTTTGAATTGTAGAATCAGTGTACAATTTAACTAAGGTTTTGACGAAAATAGAAAGGTGTTTAGTTTTTTTGAAATACACTTTTCAATGAATTCTTTCTTAGAATGCCCAAGGTAGTCATTTTGACTACATTGAGGTCTTTTATTGTAAATAACTTTTATTGCATCGCTTTCTAAAAAAATATCTTACGTGACTTTTATAAATTTATAAAGCTACTTAAATGGAATAAATAAACTAAAAATATTGTAAAAAAATTGTTTACCCCAAATTTGCAAAATTTACCTTAAATGCCCAAAAGGAGTCATTTTGACTACCTATAGCATATTTTCAGCAAATCTTACTGATAAATAGACAAATATGCGTCTTCAATTGCGAAATATGTAAATTTAAAATAATTGCAAACATTTAAAAAAAATATACATATCATAGTAGGCTGTGACAATTCCCAAGTTTTTCAATCCAAAATTCACCAACAAAATTCATTCACAAATTCCAATTCCAAATTTCATTCCATTTCATCCCATTTATGTGTAAAGTACGCCATTATTTTTAGATAAATTTACTTTGTAAGCCATACAAAAATAAAAACCAAAATTATTACTTTAATTTTAATCTCGTTTTATTCATATTTGCTACTTAAAAACTAATAAAATAAAAAAGTAAACAATATTGTAGTCAAAATGACTACATATGGGCATTTTAGGTAGGTCAGATTGTCGGGCATTCTAGTGTTAAATTCATATAGAGAATCTAACAGATTAGTCGTTACGTTGTTTTTCATCTCTAGAATTTTTAGAAATACGTCAATTGATGATCAAAAATGTCATAATATGCGTAATCCTTTCATTCAATAGAAAACATTACTTCCAACTTTTGGGGGTTCTCTATATAAGTTTTCCCTTTTCTCCGTCTGATGTTTTATTGACAAGGATAACACTGTGCAACAGATTTTTTTTACCTGGAATCGGCCACAATCGGTCGGTAGTACTGGTATAGACTAAGAAAAGTCTAGCTGGGTTTTACAAAGTAAGTTTCCTTTTAAAAGTTACAGGCGTCTAAAGTTTGTGTGAGTTAGAGTGTTTTCGAAATCAGTTTTTTCTTTATAAGTCTTAAGATATTCAATATTTTTTATTGCTGTCTTCGGCAATGTTGCAGCTAATGTTTAAATGAAGAAATTCTGTAATCATTCTATAGCCTAATAATTATATCTAACCGAATTTTTTAAGGTCAATGTTTAAAAATCATTGTAACCAAAAAACTAGTTATTGAAAAAAACTGGTTATTGAAAAAATTCGTTAAAAAAAAAATTGAAAAACTTGTTAAAAGAAGATCAAAATACATTAAAAATAGAAATTAGCTCGGAATAGGGATGGCTTTGTTGTATAGAAGTTCGTTATAAGGAAGTTTGGAAAAAAAGATCAAAGTACACCAAAAAACAGAATGAAAAGGAAATTCTTTTGTAATCAATTCGGAATAGGGAGTTATTTGTTGTATCGAAGTTTGTTATAGGCAAGTTTGATTGTATATAGTATTCAAAATATATGTACAGTATAATCTCGATAATTCGGACACTCGCCAATACGGACAACGCGGTAATTCGGACACTCAATTTCTATTGTAGACTCTGTAAGCCGGACACTCAATTTCTATTGTAGACTCTGTAATCCGGACACCAGGGTTTGGTTTTTAATTGTCCGGATTATCGAGATTATACTGTATAGTCTTTTTCAGCCCGAAAGTAGACTCAATTAGTGCAACCAAATCATTTATAACTTAAATTCATTCCACAGTGCTCGTCAACGCTCCAACACTCCGTTGTCCCATAGTTGACTCAAACACGACTCTCAATTGATTTCTTAATAGACGATAATTTCAGAGCAGCCGACACAATGCGCCAACTCACCGGCAGCCAGACCTGAATGCAAAATTTTCACCAAAAAAAAAAAGGACAAAGTGGACGAAGGCCAAACCTTCATAGTTGCCGTTTGGCTGACTTTCCTGTCCGCTCGCTAATGCAGCGCAAATGTGAAATTCAACACTTGTGGTGGACAGAAGAGGGTGAGAGAGCGGCAGAGATGGCCGTAGGCTGTGTCGCGCCGAGGCCAAAGCGCAATGGCGGTCGGTCAGCGGCTGCACTTCGAACAATAAGCAACAGCGGCCACACAGCGCGAGTGGTATTCGAGGGAGCGAGGGATGAGGGATGGGTGATGGGTAGACCAGTTTTGGGCTGTGTTGACCAGCGGGCTGCTAAATTTCTAGGCAGCAGCGTATTTGCCTATGAATGCTAGGAAAATGACTGTGCAAGTGGGGCGGTGTGTGTGTGTGTGTACATGTGTTGGGACATTAATCAGGATAGTGAAATACAAGCGCTCGTGTCGCAATCAAATATAGGTATCTACGGCTGGCTGAGCGCGCGCACGTGTGTGTGTATGTATGTGTGAATGTGAGTGTAAGTGAGTGTGCTGCTGCCATTTCCCATTGCCGCATTTCGAGAAGTGTGAACGGACAGTGTCCTGTGTACTGTGTCCTGTCGTTCGGCGTTGTGTAGCTCGTGAAAGTAGCTTGCAACCGGCTATAAGTGCTTTTGTGCGCGTCCCTGCACGTGTGTGCGTTTGCGGGCACATTGATGAAATGTCAAATTGTAGCCGCCATAATGAATGCGGAGTATTTTCAGCACTTGGAACGTGATTTTTCATGATTTTGCGTGATATATGCAGCACACATGCGTGCGTTGATTTTTTGTTTGTTCCGTCAGACCGTAAAAGCGAGCGACCGGCAGTGGTTGTAAATGTGCTTTAAAAACTATACTTTCAACGCGAATTAAGCATTGTAAGCTGTGAATTTTTGGCAGATATTACATGAGTACACGAAACAGTGGCAGCTGCAGGTGGATTGTTTAGAATTTGGAACTGCTGCTGCATACAAATATCGACGCTACAAGCTATCAGATAAGAGTAGACTTAGGCCATGTTGGGCCCATTGTGTTACTAAAGGCTTCAAATGAAAAATTATAAATTAATGCAGTTCGACCGGAACTTTGTAAATATTTATGGCCCGAACACATTGAGAACTTCGGAACATCTGTCAAATTATAGAATTAGAACATTCTTATGGAAACGATTATTTTGACCACAATTGTTGTTGTCGCCAACCTTGGAACTATTTCTATCTTGTAATCCTACAAAACAAAGCAATTGACATAATTGATTCAAAACAGATGTTTTTAATGGCATTTTAATGTCTCCATAGCTTCTATTAGAATAATCTCTATTAAAATTTTTCTAATTTTTCGAGAAAAAGAATATCAAAAATTGAATGTCAGATTTCAAATAGCCGCCATTTTTACTTTATTTTTTGGTTGTTTTTTTTTTTTTTTTGTTTGTTTTGTTGTTTTTCTTAAATTAATATACTTACTTATATTAATCTCTATGTATATAATTTTTGTCCTGACTGACTGACTGACTGATTCATCATCGCGCAGCCCAAACTGCTGAAGCCACAAACATGAAATTTAATCTGTAGGTACATCTGGAAAAATGCACCTCTGCTAAGACGGGATTTTTTTTTTTAATTCGGGGTCTAAAAGGGCAAAGCAAGTGTTGTATGGACAAACGCATTAAATGGACTTATTTATTTAAAATTTGGTAAAATAATTCGACACGTGTTTTTAATTTTTTGAAAATCAAAATTTAACGGGGTCAACAAGGGGTTAGGTGTGTAAAAGCATTTGAAATAAAAAATAATTTGACACGTGTTTCTCATTTTTTTTTTAAATCAAAACTTAAAGGGGCGAACCAAGGGTTAAAAGTTTGTATGAAGAAACATGATTTTTACGCCTTTTGACTTCGAACTTGGTGAAAGTAGTTCTAATGCGAAATAATTCGATACGTTTTTTTTTTCGAAAATCAAACTCTGACGGGGTCATTGACGGGTTAAAAGTTTATGTGGAGAAACTGTGAAAAAACATGAATTAATGAGCCTATGAACTTCAAACTTGGTGAAAGTACTCTTAGTGAGAAATAATTCGACACGTGTTTTTCAGTTTTTCGAAAATCAAAATCTCACGGGGTCAACGACGGGTTAAGAGTTTGTATAAAGAAATTGTGAAAAAACATGAATTAATATGATAAATAATTCTCTAAGTGAGAAATAATTCTACACGTGTTTTAATTTTTTTGAAAATAAAAAGGTGACGGGGTTAACGATGGGTTAAGAATTTGTGTAGGGAGCCAAGATTTAATGCGCTACTTGACTTCAAAGACGGCGAAAGAACTTCAAATGAGAAATAATTAGATAGGTATTTTTTAATAAAAATCTGACGGCATGAACAAAGGGTTAAGAGAAAACGTGATTTATTGGTCGTATTGACTTAAAACTTGCGTGCAAAGCCGCGGGGCCCTGTTAGTTAATCGTAAATAATACACATACAAAGGTTTTCTTATTTTCGTTGAATAGAAGCACAGCTTCAATCGTGAGAGGTTCCACGAAAAGTTTCCTGAGACCTGACCTGTTTGAACTGACTTGTTTGAGCTTCTTCAGAAGCTCCATAAATGTGGCTACAACAGGAAATTTGCTGCTCCGCTGTCCGCGTCCTTCCATCATGTGTGGCTTCCCTTTGTTACGCAGATGTTTTAAATTATGATTCCATATAGCCACTAATTATTTCCGACCCGAATATGTGTCGGAAATGTGTAGGAAATGTTGCTGCAACATGCTGCTAAATGAATTAAATGAGCGCACAATTTCCACAAAGCATTGCACCTTAGGCTGGCACCACCAACGCACTGCGGCCCCCCTCCCCCCTTAATGGCAACGTATGCGCATTTAGAATGTCAGCATGTGGCAATTAATCAGTCTTGGGCGAAAAAGCGCGTGGCCCTGTTGCCAAGTTGCAAGCAATGCGTTGCAGGAAATGTCGCGCAACTTTCACTGGAACGCAGGAAGCGCCAGGAAGCCAAAGTGGCATTAAATTGCATCGCGTTGTCAAATTGTTTTCACTTTCAGCTTGAAGCAACTTTTCACTGATAGCGTGCCCGAAGATGTTGCACGTTGCCTTGGCGTTGCTGCAAAATGCAAAATATGAATTTTTCACTGGCAACACACCCTTTGCCGGTGCGGCTGCCTTTTGTTGTGAAAGTGAAATTATGCGAACAGGGTTTACTGCACCGACGTTTGCTTTTATCTTTGCCGTGCAGCATTTCCGTTGAATGTCGTATTTCTGCGCGAGGAAATGAAGACATTTCTCGCTGTCAGCGAATGCTATCTTCATTTGTTTGATGCCAATTACTGAATCCATATTAAAAAGATTTATATATCTTAATTACAGCTAAAAGTGAAAATAATAAGGAAGTGTATTGTTTGTTTATTTAATTTACAGTAGCTTCGGTTAAATTATTAAATTTCCACTTTTGAGGTTTCAAATTTATTTTGTTCTATTAGTAGAAACTTTGAAGTGGTTATTTTTGTTGGAATCGAAAACGTTGGCTTTGATGTTATCAAATTGTAAAGTGATGCATTAATTAATTTACTATTTTGTGCGAAAAGAATATTCATTAATCTTTATTTATTAGAAGAATAGAAGATATACTGGCGGTATTCACGATGTGATGCAACTGCTCCGCAAAAAAGAGCTCAACAAAAAAATTTAATAAAAATAGTAAACATTTTTAAGAAGCCTCGCGTTTGCAATCAGACACACTGAAGAGCAAAAAAGTAGTATAGGACGATATAATTGACCTTGAGCAACACAGCTCAACTGCTCCGGAAAAAAGCTAAACCATTTAATTTAGTTAAATTCATTAAATTTAATTAATTTTAATAAAATTTATTAAAAATATAATGATTTTTACGACCCTCACTTTTGCATTCAGATTCACTGAAGATCCAAAAAGTAGTATAGGACGATATAAATGACCTTGGGTAACTTTTTTGCAGCTCTACCGCTCCTGAAAAAAGCTAAACCATTTACTTTAATTAATTTTAATAAAATTTAATCAATATTGAAACGACTTTTAAGACCCTCACGTTTGCAATCAGATACTCTGAAGAGCAGAAAAGTAGTATATAATATATAAAAAGTAGTAGTTTTTCACAGCTCTTTTAGTTAGCCTACTTTCACAGTTTTCTGGTTCAGTCCAGGGTTGCATTTCGGACCAACAGAAAATCACTCAAAATCTGTGCAATGATAGAACCAACGAGATTTTCTAACTTGGGTCTATATTTGAAACAGTCATCCTCCTTTGTGCAAGTCCACACAGTTAAGAAAAATATAACACAAGTCTATTTGATAAATACAAAATAAATAACTCTCTTTGTGAACACAACCAACGAATTGCAAGTCGTGATTTTCAACAGTGCATCAAACAGATTTCCGCATTATTGCTCGGTTGAAGTGCTCAGATTAGAGACTTAAGTATTTGTCACCTAAGCAAGCAACCGAACTAATGACGATGCTGGTATGGCCGGACGGCGCACAGACCACGAAGCGTTGGTAAAAATGCAAAAGGCAAAAGTGTCCCGCTGCCTTATTGCAAATACCACACAAAGCGCAAATGCGGCGACTGTCCACCGGCCACTGTTGCTGGCCACTTGATTGAGCGAACTGCCACAGTGCACAGCTGAGCGCACCGAGCAGCACGTGCTGGCGACATTTTGACAAAAACCTCGAAACGCAGTAAGGACGACGAGTGAGCCAAAATCACCGCAGTGGCAACAGTGGAAGCAGCAGCAGCAGCAACATTAGAGAGGCACACAAAACCGACCCCATAAAACTGGCTGCCGTTAAGCGATGCAGTAAAAAACGGCGCCGAGAACGAGAGGACAATGCGATGTAAAGTGGGGCGATGGCAATGCCGAAAAATGGCAGCGAGCACATTGCTGCAGGCAAAGGTAAACAAGCGCGCTGCTTGCGCAAACAAACATGCACACTTTTTGTGTTCTTCGCAGTGCTGCTGCCTTGAGCTTTAAACGCTGCCGGCACTGACCACTGGCCGCACACACACGCACACATAAAGCCCTGCACTCCAAAACTAATAAAAAGGTGAGGAAAAGGCAAATGTGTTGCATGCAGAGTGTGATAAGTTGGACAAGAAAGCGACAGCGGGCCATCAGTGCAGGAGCGGCTGAGGCGCTCGGGGCGACAAAACATGAGTGTGTGGTAATTAATGAGCAGCTGCCTGTCGGATAGCCAACAATGTGGCGGCAGCTCTTCTTCTTCTTGCCGTACTTACAGTGTATGCTGAGCGAGATGCGCTTTGAAACCGATGGCGGCACACCGTTTGATGCAATGCAGAGGTACGAACCCATCTCGTTGCGTGAGATTTTCGTCAGCTTTAAAACTTCGCCACGAAACGATGAAACTGCGGGAAAAAACGTTAAGAAATAAATTGAGTATACTAACTAAGTGCTGGATTACTGGGCATTGAGTTGGCTGGATTTAGGTTTACCTAATGTTTTTGTACCCATGTTGTCCTTGAGTACAATTTCGTTGCCATCTTCGCGACGCCACGTCACAATGGGCTCAGGGTAACCGCGTGCGCTGAAAATGAAAGAAGTCCATTCAAAAACTTCCTTTCAATGTACTAATTTTGTTAAATAATTTAATTTACAAGTATGACTAAGCAAAATTAAATGTTAGATTGAGTGCCGATAAAGCCGAGACTGTAGTTTCTCTGTAAGATTTTCCCTCTTTAATGACTTGAAAGACCTCAAATCAGTAAACATTAGAGAACATTAGTCTTATTTGAAGATTAGAAACTAGGGTGGCTTGAATAAGCTTTTCACAGTCTTTCCACAGAGTTCGTTCATCAGTGACTTAAAGGACCTCAAATCAGTGATGACTTAGAGGACCTCAATTCAGTGAAGATTACAAAATTGAGTTTCTTTTCAGTCTCTTTTGAACGTTAGAGACTCAATTGGATTGAATGAGATTTTCACAGACCTTGCACAGAATTCGTTCATCAGTGACTTAAAGGACCTCAAATCAGTGATGACTTAGAGGACCTCAATTCAGTGAAGATTACAAAATAGAGTTTCTTTTCATTCTTTGTTGAACGTTAGAGACTCAATTGGCTTGAGTAATCTTTTCAAAAGCTTTGCATAGGCGTAATTTTTAACGACTTGAGGGATCTCAAATCAGTGAATATTACAAGCTTGAGTCTCTTTTCAGTCTCTGTTGAATATTAGAGACTCAACTGGCTTGAGTGATTTTTTCGCCGACTTTGTAAAGAGTTTAATCTTCAACAACTTGAAGGACCTCAATTTAGTGAAGATTACAAAATTGAGTTTATCTTTACTCTCTGTTAAACATTAGAGACTCAATTGGCTTGCATGAGCTTTTCACAGACTTCAATGACTTAAAGGACCTTAATTCAGTGAAGATTACAAAATTTAGTTTCTTTTCAGTCTCTTTTGAACCTTAGAGACTCAATTGGCTTGAATGAGATTTTCACAGACCTTGCACAGAGTTCGTTCATCAGTGACTTAAAGGACCTCAAATCAGTGAGGATTAGTGACTTTAGTCTCTATTCATTCTTTGCTGAACATTAGTGACTCAATTGGCTTGAGTAAGCTTTTCAAAGGTTTTGTAGAGGGTGCAATCTTCAATAACTTGAAGGATCTTAAATCAGTGAAGATTAGAGGCTTGAGTCTCTTTTCAGTCTCTGTTGAATATTAGAGACTCAACTGGCTTGAGTGATCTTTTCACCGGCTTTGTAAAGAGATCTTCAATGGCTTGAAGGACCTCAAATCAATGAAGATTAAAAAATTGGGTTTCTCTTCAGTCTCTTTTGAACATTAGAGACTCAATTGGCTTGAATGAGCTTTTCACAGACTTTGCACAGAGTGCATATCAATCCCCACCCTCTCCCCTCTTGTGGTATCGCAAGGGGCCTACTTGTAGCGTATCTTTCGAGCACATTCTGGTGACTTCAATATAGTCTAGTTGGGAAAAAGGATCTTTGAACCGTTTGATGTTTTTAATTATAAATCCCAACGACTAAATTAGTGCAGCTTGGAATATTCTGTCGATGCCGTTCGAATGTTTTTGTTTTCTCTTATGTTCCAAATCGATTTTGTTATACTATTAGTTCATATTTTTTCCATATGCAACTACTTCTCTCATAATGTTTGCATAAAAAATAAATTTAAAATTGTAGCCAATTCAATTTGAATGTTGCTCTTTAAGTTTGAGGCAACACTGAAGCTCAGCTAAACAAAGTGGCTGCTGTCTGGTGCCTGTGCAACAGATGCCCACGGCAGACATCAGAAAAATAACTTGCGGCAATTCGTGGCCTTAAATTGCTGAGGGAGCGGAATGTCTGCTTTGAACTTAAGTGCAGCTTTTGTTGAAATGCCGGTAAAACTGCGCGCTGCAAGTTGCAGCAAATGTCTGCTGCTGAGAAATATGCAATGCGATTTTTGTTTTTTATTTCAGCACATCGTTGTTGGACAAATGAAAACAATGGCAGCGCATGAACTGTGTGCAAGTCTGTCGAGTCTATTACTGTGTGTCGGCGCTGGCTTAGTGCAAGTTTAACTTGACGCGTTAACATAGCTGGACGGACAACTTTTATGGCCGCAGCCAACCTGTGTGTCTCACATTGCCGACGGAGCTTGTGGTGAGAATTTTTGCTGTAAAATACAGAAAATATTGGCCATTATTACTTATGACAACAGTTGATTTTATTTTTGGCCCAATTTTTGTTCTTATTAAATGTAAATAATTTCAATGCAATTAAAATGTAAGCTTTGTTGTGTTTAATTGTCAGTTGAGTTTTGCAATAAAACTGAGTGTGAAGAAGAAGAATATCTTGGGCAAGCAAGAGACTAAACAAAATAGTAAAACAAGTGAGAGTGTAAATTTTATCAGTGGCGTACACAAGATTTCCTTTTTTGAGTGTTTTGCGTACAACTTTTGAGTCCTACACCATTTGAAACCATATTTTGTACCAGCAGTTGTTTTTATTTAGGGGGTTTGAGGCCCCAAAACCCCCTCCCCTGTGTGCGCCACTACTAAAGCAAATTCATGTTTTTATTATGTACAACACACACCACATTCCTATGTAACTAAATATTGCAAATATGTAATGTAAAAGAACATAAAGCAAAACATAATCTTTGCCATAAGTAGAGCGAAATTTTCATTGTCAAATGGCATTGTCCAACTTCATAAATCAAGTACAAAGTGTACAAAATATTCCCTGACCACAGTGCGGCACAGTGACCACAACATTAGACAGAGTTCGGCCAACAACTGCGCACACATCCGCGCAGCCAACGCACCGCGTTGGTTGTCCCCACTCAGTGTCCAGCAATGCGCGGCAAATTCGTCTCGTCGTCGTGCTAACGATTCGACGAGCGAACCAAGTAGCAAAGTTCTGCCCACTAAATCAAGAAGAATGAAGTGTCGCTTAATTTGTTGACATTATTACTTAATGGGCAGATGGTTTCCTCGGATTTGACCAGCGAGCGTGTCGCAGTTGGCTGGTGGCGTTTGTCGCTCTTTGCGCCGTTTGGGCAAAAGTTAAGTTTGATGAACGACTAATGTGCGCCACAAAATTGTGTGCAGAGTGTATGGCGACATTTTGTAGGACTTTTTAATGTGTCTGTGCTTTGGACAGGGCCGAGGGAGGTCAGAATATTTTGTTGCATTGGTCAAAGTTGTTATTTCGAATATAAATAATAACAGAATAATAGGTTTTTTTAGAGTTTGCATCACTTACCGACAGGTTAGTTTGACTGAACTGCCCTCGGGCACAATCACATCGGACGAGGTGTCTTCAGAGACGAAATCAGGTGGTATGACAACATCTAGAAATCCAATCTACAAAAGAAGAAATAAACCATCAGGTGATAAAACCAAATATGAAGCATGGTTCCGCAAAAACAAAGCATATAAATAAGACTTAGTATAAATTTACTGATATATTTTTGCCTAAAAAGTGAGCAAGTGAAGTTGATATCTAGCAAGAGGAGCTTCGGATTTTTTTTTAAATGAGTAAAGTTGATATCTAGCAAGAGGAGTTTCGAATTTTTTGGAATTTTTTTTTTAAATAACTAAAGTTGATATCTACCGAGAGGAGCTTCGGTTTTTTTATTTTTATTTGATTTTTTAAAATAAGTAAAGTTGATATCTAGCAAGAGAAGATCCGGATTTTTGTTTTTTTTATTTTTTAAAATAAGTAAAGTTGATATCTAGCAAGAACAGCTTCGGATTTTTGATTTTTTTTTAAATAAGCCAAGTTGATATCTAGCAAGAACAGCTTCGGATTTTTGTTTTTTTGATTTTTTTTAAATAAGTAAAATTGATATCCAGCAAAAGGAGCTTCGAATTTTTTTTTTTAAATAATATATCAAAGCAAGAGGAGCTTCGGAGTTTTGTTTTTTTAATTTTCTTTTAAATAAGTAAAGTTTATATCTAGCAAGAGGAGCTACGGATTTTTTATTTTTTTTTATTTTTTAAAATAAATAAAGTTGATATCTAGCAAGAGGAGCTTCGGATTTTGATTTTTTTTTTAAATAAGTAAAATTAATATCTAGCAAGAAGAGCCTTGGATTTTGGTTTTTTGATTTTTGTTTAAATAAGTAAAGTTGATATCCAGCAAGAGGAGCTTCGGATTTTTTTTTTTTAAATAAGTAAAGTTGATATCTAGCAAGAGAAGCTTCGGCTTTTTGTTTTTTTTTTATTTTTTAAAATAAGTAAAGTTGATATCTAGCAAGAGCTTCAGATTTTTGATTTTTTTTTAAATAAGTAAAGTTGATATCTAGCAAGAACAACTTCGGATTTTTGTTTTTTTTATTTGTTTTTAAATAAGTAAAGTTGATATCCAGCAAGAGGAGCTTCGGATTTTTGATTTTTTTTTAAATAAGTAAAGTTGATATCCAGCAAGAGGAGCTTCGGATTTTTGATTTTTTTTTGAATAAGTAAAGTTGATATCCAGCAAAAGGAGCTTCGAATTTTTTTTTTTTAATAAGTAAAGTTGATATCTAGCAAGAGAAGCTTCGGCCTTTTATTTTTTTTTTTATTTTTTAAAATAAGTAAAGTTGATATCTAGCAAGAGCTTCAGATTTTTGATTTTTTTTTTTAAATAAGTAAAGTTGATATCTAGCAAGAACAGCTTCGGATTTTTGTTTTTTTGATTTTTTTTTAAATAAGTAAAGTTGATATCCAGCAAGAGGAGCTTCGGAGTTTTGATTTTTTTTTAATTTTGTTTTTAAATAAATTTTTGCTACCATAAAACACTTAAATACAACGAGCTGTTAATTCTAAGTGCTTGAAACTGGGTCATGAATGTGATGGATGGATGGAATGTGATCTTTGATGTGGGTCAAAGATACATTGAATGTCTTAGGTTGTGGACATTTTTAGATAAAATGTCAAAATGTTAAAAAGGGGAATCAATTGAACCTGTTACATATACAACATGTTGGTTCACAATGGGTTAAGCAGTTCTACTGTGGAAATTATGATCCAGAACTACATAGACTCATTCAATCTGATACAATGGAAGAAGACAATTATAGGTTAGGCCAGACATAGGCAAGTAATACCACACAAAGGAAGGTATATACATTTTCTACCAGATCCAGACTGATTTGAGCCTTATTCAAGACATTGAATAATGAATGAATCGTAAAAATTCTGCATTTATCCACTCATTTATGGTAATCCAGAGCGTTGAAGAACAGACAACTAAGTTTTCAACTGCATTATAGTCTTCTCTTTCTTTTCATTGAGGTAGCTGTGACAGAAGTGTCAAGAACCAAGTTCTAGTTCTGTTGACATTGTAGTCAAAGAGGGAACACCAAGTTCATTTCTATCTGGCGAGATATGAAAGTGCTGTGAGACACTTAAGTTGAGTTTAAGGTGAGCCAGAGCGGTCTTGTCATGTCACAAGTAATTCACAGATCGGATAAAAAATCTAAATAATTAAATATCTAAATAACATAAACATAGGCTTCGTAAAAATCCAGCATCTACTTAGATTTGTCCACAGATCCTACGCGATCCATAGTACAACGCACGTTCTCTCGTTACAGGTTCTGTAGAACTAATTCTGATATGCCATTCCTATACTAGAAAAGTTCTCAGTTTAGATCGAGGAAGACAGAGATGATTGACATATATTAGAACGAGATATGGGACCATCAAGCACAAAGATCCACTCGCGTTGACGTCGAATATGATGGATAACTATGGCAGACATCTGGATGACTAATCTTTTTCATCTAAGGCACAAAAAAGGGTCCGAATAAGTGGTCCGTTCTGTCGAATTCCCAAACGGGGCATGGCTTTAGCTGGCGGGTGTCCAGCAGAAACACATTGGTATCTTGTAAAAAATTGCCTAAACTACCTTCCACAGGTTCATTTTTCGACTCACTCACTCAAACACTTTAAAGCTTTTCTCTCCATTGCTGTCCTCTCAGCCAAGCTACACCAAATCTCTGAGTTCAACTCATCTAAATGCATTTTATAAAATGATTTGCACATTTTTTTCCACTTTGTACATTGACCTGTCGACCAGCGGTCGCAAAGTTGACGTTAAAATAAAAATTACCTTTTAATAAACAGCAAAGCAACTATCTTACGGCCGCGCATAAATTTTGCGCAAATGAACAAAGGACATAACGGCGCAGAATTTACGGCCGGAGCGCGCGCAGCCGCTGTCATTACCCTCCGCAGCGTCAATGCAGCAGCATCAACATTGCAGCGGCAGCAGTGCGAAAGAAAATACGACAAAAGCGCGCCAACAGTTTGCTATTTTATTGCACAAATTCACACACACGCAGACACACACACACATGTTCGAGTGCGCGTGTGTGTGTGTGATGGCAGCTGAAATGTCCGTTCGACTATTTCCGCTGGCATGGCCACACCACACGTGCAAGCACGACAGCATTGGAGGCGCGGCAGAGTGTCACTGATGCGGGGGAGGGTTAGTGTACCTTCGTCCTTTTCGGACGGACGCCTGGCGAAAAACAAAAACTCATTGAGACGTGCATTTTCCCGTCGCACTGCGAGCGATGTCCGAGAAAAATGCGAAAATTCATTCCATTATGGCGAGGAGAAGTGAAATAAAAATTAAGGAAGCATGAAATACATTTTATTGGCGCCATAAACTTCACTTCGCTGGACACTGAAGTGTGTGTGTGTGTGGATGTGAGCGTGCATGTGTCTCTGTGTGTGTGTGTTTGCTTGCTTTTTTGTCGGCTGGTCTGTTTGTTTGTTTATTTGTTTATGTGTTTGTAGTCTGACGCTTTTGCTTTTTGAGGTAGTCGCCACATTGGTTAAAGACGCTGGAAAACAAGCGCGCTGACTGCAATTGCGGCCATGAGTTCGACACTTTGGAAATTGCTTTGCCATAAAATGTTTGGTGGGAACAACAACGCATGTGAAATCGTGCTGAAATTTTTGAAAATGACCAAAAGATGCCGCCGACCTGCTAAGTTGCCATGGTGTGCGTTTGTGTGTGTGTGTGTGTGCGTAGACACTGGAAAACAATGAAACAATTTAAAAGAACACTGACACAAAATGCAGAACTGGTGGCGTATGAGTAATATTTATTTCGAAAAGTTTGAAATGATGCTCTTTAGCGAAGAATTGTGACTGCATTTAGCAAATTGAAGACATACAAATTTTTACTTCAGCAACTTATGGGATTATGGGACAAACGCTTCGATAGGCGACAATTTTCGAAACTTTTCGTAATGCTTAGGAATGTTGACGGCGCTCAGTTGTTTGAGTTCCTGTTTTATTTGAATACCAAAACTGAATGATTTCGGGTTTGTTAGTTTGAGATCGTTGGAATTTAGTTCCGTGGGTTTTGCTTTTATCAAATAATTAAGTCGTGTTGAAATTTGGCGTTTCATTAACCCTTTCGAGCCCGAATTTTACACTGTGTCTCGATATTAGTTTTTGGTATTTAAATCATGAAACACTTTCCGCACACGACATTTGAAGTCGACACGCCTCTTTGTTAGAGTTCTAGAGCTAGTTTAATTTTGAACTATTTTAGCTTAAAACGAGTTAAATAAATTTTGTATCAATATTTTCTTAATTACAGAAAAATTATTTAATATTTATGGAAAAATACAAAATTATCACTTTTTGATTTTATTTAACCATTATTAAAGAAACAGGGTTTTGATAAAATGTGCCCAATTCGTAGACTTCAATTAGAACACAAACTTTCCCTGACATCGCTGCAAATGATTGGAAATTATTTTGGGGATAACAGTAAAATTGTTGTAATTTGCTTTGAATTCACTTCTAAAAATATTAATTAAACCCATAAATCAATCGTAGCTTTTGCTATTAGATGACAAATAGGTGAAGTTGCGCTCAGGCAACTTTGGGGTCGAAAGGGTTAAGTCAATTCAGAAATGTTACTCATACGACAGGAAGAACGCGATTGCCAAAACTGCACTTGTTCTCCTTAAAAATTTGTATAACTCATTAAGACTTGAATCTTTTCAGGGTTCCGAACAAACCTTTGTACCGCAGACAGTATAGGACCCACGGTTTTATATTTCTCTGTTTCTTTCTATTTAAGTAGATAGAAACACATATGTACTTCTAAAACAACCTTTTTTTCTTCTAAACATTTATAATTATTTACCTAATCAGTACCCGAATTGATGACTTCTCTTCTTACTGTCACTCAAATTGCAATCAAGTTTGAGTATTGCATAGTCCATTCAAAGAAGTTGCTCATACGACTGGTTGAACAGAACCCAAGTCCAGGGGATTATTTTGCCACTTTAAATTTGCATTTCTCTTCTTTTATAGACGTTTTATTTCCTACTCTTTCATAATTTGATAATTTGCTGGTATTTATAACTCACCTGACTCTTCATTGGATCCGTGTTCAGCTGACACATATAGCCGCCTCGATCCTCCTCGGATACCGACTTGATGTGCAGATTCCAAGTGTTCTGATCCAAATGGCTAACACTCACGCGTGGATTGTGCGTTATGACGTTCTCGTGTATTGCCTGAATGGCTTTTGTGTCCGCCTTCAGCCAGCCGACCTGCCGTTGGCGGCCACCAGCCGACGCGTTTACATATTGCAATTACAATGCAGCGCAGTTGTGTTAGTGACAGGCGTTGTGTGCGCGTCGTGGGCGTTTGTGCGGCGAGACAAAAAGAGAGTAGTGGCAAACAAAAGATAAAGTTAACATGCCGCAAAACAGCTGTACAATTGTTCAGGGATTTTTCGTTTCGTTTTGTACTAAATCACAGCGACAATTGTGTGACTGTAATGTGCATTCACGACAGTTGCAGTGTTTTCAATATACGTTTTAAAAATTGCTTGCAAATTTAAATTTATTTACGCAAAGTCAGGCAGAGCTTTGATTAAAATTTAAGGTAATATTAAGTTTTTAAATTAGTAAAAATTATGAGCATTCAATTCTTACCCGATAGCCGCCCAAATGTCGCACATGGCAAGTAAATGTGGCATCTCGCCCCACGGCCACTGAGACGTTCGTAATACTCTCTACGAATTCGGGCTGAAACGCAAAACATTCTGTAAATAATATAAGATTTGAATTTAGTTCCATCGGGAGGAATAAAGCAATTTTGTATATCATCGGCACTGTTTCAGTAGAAATGTATGACTGCGAATCGTCGCAATCTATCGACACCGAACTTCTATGTTGTGCGCAAAATTAATACAAGCAAACTTCAAAACTGCAACAACATGTGTGCTTAGGGTCCCCCACGGCCACAGTCTCAGACAGTTCACATTGGCGTTGAAGCATTCAAATTTGTTTCGCAGGCTCGCAGCGTGTTTGTGTGTGTGCTGGCCACTGCACTGCGGTGGGCGATTAACCTCTCAGACACTGCGAAAGCGACTGTTACTGTGCTTGTTGCTTTTGTTGTTGCAGTCGAGAGATCAGTGTGGATTACAGCAATGAAATATCTTCACGATGCAGCTAACAACTAAACAGCTTGACAAACACGACAGTCGGCCAAAGTGTCTTGCCCGCAGTGGCCTTTGAACAAATCAAGAAACGCCAAGACAGAGCGTAGCGTACAAACAGGAAACCGAGACAGGAAATGTGTTGCGCCAACGTCAGCAGGTCAGACACAATTTGCCAAATGTTGTGCCATGTCACTGCACTGTGCCGTAAAGTGTTCAAATTAAATTAAGAAAAATGTTCAAGTACTTCAAATTCATTATTTTAATTTCACTCATGCGCCGGACAGCAGGGCGTATAAATAACACAAACAAGCATAAATATTCGAGTGAAAACAACTGCACCCGCACAAACACACACACACACATACACACAGCAACCAATTTGCCAAGTGGCCGCATATGTTTTGGCACAATAATAACACGCCCACACACACACACACACAAACACACACACATGTATGTATCATACAGACGGACATATTTGCACATACAGTCAGTCAGCTGCCTGCTGCAACTTGTCCAGCAGCGGAGAAATCGGTTTTCAGCCTTTGATCCCAACTGTGGCCGCCTGCATTTTCCATAAAATTCCGTTAAATGAGCCACAGCACACAACTCTCTCACTCTCTCTCTCTCTCTCTCTCTCTCTCTCATTCGGGCTTTAATGTCCGTCAAGGCGTTCGCACATGAAGTCATTAATAATTTCCGGAAATTCGAACATAACTTTTTGCTTTCACAAATAAAGCTGTTGTTGTCGCTGGACACAAGTGTGTGTGTGTGTGTATTTGTGTGCGTGGCATTGCATTTCACCCACGCGCCAGACATTCGTAATTTTCAACCATTTAAAGTTTCGCCCAGCAAAGTGCAGGAGACGTCGCCACCGACGCAACGCCAAATGGAATCCGAGCAAACCAAATAAATATCCTGTTGGCCTTTTAAGTGCAGCGCCGTTGGCGCTCCGACTTCACTATCCACAGTAAAATGTGCCATAAATCATATCTTCGGTCAATTGTGTCGATTCAGCGGGGTTTGGTCGTTGCCGTTTCCTGGCCAATTTTTTGTTGTTGTTTCTTTTTTTTTGCCCAACTTGCAGATTTCTCCGCTTTTAAGCACTTTTGCACTTTTTCAACTCATTTTTTGCATACGTACATATAAAGTTTTTTTTAAGTTGAATTTTTTTCATTTCATACAATTTTTGTAGAATATGAAGTTGCCCCAAGTTGTATAAATATTTAAATGTCGATTCGAGTTGTGTCTGGGTGTTGAGTCTCGTCGGCGCATATTTTATGCATGCGCGCTGCCAATGAAATCGATTTGCACATCCTTAAGTAAGAGTTTCTCACTCATTTTAGTTGAAGTTTAGTGGGATGGAAACAGCGCGAACGGAATGTTGCAAGTTTTTTGGCAAATGTGAATGCGTTTAGCACTCAATGTTGGTCTCATAGATTTGCATCGATTTACTCAATTATTTATTTTCGCATATATTTTCGCGGCAACTGTGTTTGGCTCTGTTTGGCGGTTGTCTGCCAACTTTTTATGCCGGCAACGCTTTTTTCGGTTTGGCCTTTTTTGCAAGATTTTTCTTAGTGTAACTATGTAAAGCATTTGTAGTTATTGTTGTTATTTGTTGTTGGTAGAAACAATAAATCAGTGAGAATTGAAAGAATTCGGAAATCGTAAAGACGAAGAGAAAATTTGTGTTTTTTAGATTCTAACTTTAGTTAAGCTTTAGGGTTGAAAAAATATTTCAAATCGTGCAATAACTTAAATTTTAAGAATTTCACTCAAGGATTTGAATCGAAATAAATTTATGCCTAAACAATTTTTAAAAATTCAAAGTCGTGGAATAAGTTCAAGGCTATGCATTAAGAATGACATAAACATGATGCATTAACAAAAATTCTGCATATTAGAAAAGCTGTTTTATTGAAGTGACTCTGAATGGGATCTAGACGCAAATTTACTTCTAATCATACGAATCAAAAAAACTGTTTTGAATTTTTACTGCTTCAATTGTGATCTTTTCTTATTGGGTTGCCCTGAATTCTGTATTAAAATTACTCTTCTACTGACTTTTCTAAACTTATAACTTGCACAAAGACTTTATATATAAAACGTTCGAAAAAATTCCAAAAAAATTGAGCGCAATGTAGAACATCAATATGGATAGAAAACAAATAGAAACTCCCTCAGAATTAATAAAATTATAATTTTTTGGTGTGCAAGGACGAATATGTAATGAAAATGTCTTTAAAAACTTTATCCTTAAATATATTTGAAAATTTCCAATAGTTTTCTTTGAAAACATATGCTTGAAGTTCAAATATGTGACTACCACCTCATCGAATTTCGAATCTTCTAATTTTATTAGCTTAGGATAAACACATTTTAATACTTCTCTCTATCAAACAACGAATTTGTTGCACCGTTTGACGTATATAAAATATATATTTAACAAATGAATAAATCCTAAACTAATGAATTTAGAAGGACAAAATTTGAGGGTGTGGTAGTGTACTAATTGGTCTTCAGACATATTAAAAAAAAACCCCCTATTCAAAATTTTCAAGAATATTTTTAACCCTAATTCCCAGAAGTGAGCCTCACAGTCTCACTTAAGATTTCAAATGCTGATAAATCCTATACCAAAAGATTTTCGATTCCAAATTTTTTATGTAATCCTCTAATGGAATGTTAGAATTATATTTAATTTATAAATTTAATTTTTTAGACAATTTTTCTACTTTTTTTAAACAATTTTTTAAAAATGCAACGTAAACCCAGAAGTGAGCCTCAGGAGCTCATTTAAACAAAAACTCAAAAACTCAGAATTCCATGACTTTTTGCCAACCATATGGAAGAATATTTGTATTTTTCATGTTTAGATGCATTTTGATCGTGCCAAGTTCATAGTTTTTAAGCCTAGCACATATCTAGTCGGCATGGGATGAAGTCTACTAAAATTGTTGAAAATACTGCAATCTACGTAATATTATGAAGAATTTATGCCTTATCGATGTTGATGCTAGTTCATACAGTTTATGTCTTCCAATCCCGATAAATATGTAATCAGAATATGGAAGTGCGACGGTGCTAATACTTCCTGAAATGTCATATACACCTATCCTTCGATTTACACGGTAGATTGGTTCTTGGTTCTTCTTCATGCACAATGTCATTCACGTTTAAAACAACGCTAATGTGAATGGCCTGTTGTGAATGGAATAAATATTTACCATATGTTTTGCAAACTTATACAAATAAAACTATCAGAATAAGAAAAAAAAATTTTTTGTTGCGATTTGAAAACCGTGTTAAAGCGAAACCATGTAAATCAAGTACCGTGTAAATCGAGGGATAGGTGTACATGCAAATACGGTAATCGAGGAGCTGTGGATCTTGCAAAAAGGATGCTGAAAAACTGTGTGAACCTCACAAACACAAATGTAATAATGACCAACTAGTTCACCAGTAAGGTATTAGCCAATAGTTTATTGGATGCGAGGTTCGTACACTCAGAATAAACAAAATTTGTATGATGGGTATATCAAAAAACGCAAACCTAATGCATGGTCTCTAGCGCTGCAGTAGCAATGTTTTTACAAGTTCTTTACTTAGATTAAAAAAACTTAAATAAAAACGTCTTTAAGTAGTAACTAGATTTGGAAAAATTAAATAAATTTAGTTTTTCAGTAGTTTAGCTCATATGAGCTTGACAGTCTCACTTCTGGGTTTACGTTACTTTTAAAATTCTGGGAATTAGGGTTAAAGGAAATTTTCAATATGCAAGGACGAATAAGTATTGAACCTTTAATTTTTTTTAATTATAAGGAGTTTCTCTTTTGTTTGATATTCACGTTGATAGCCTACATTGCGCTCAATTTTTTCAAATTTTTTTTTAAATATTCACGTTTTTGAAATTTCAAAGTCCTTTGCAAAAAATCCTGACATCTGAGAAAAAACAAACGCGAAACAAACAAAAAACGCAGTTTTGCTTTATTTTTTGGTGTTTTAAATTGGTTGTCGCATTGTGTAATACATGTATATAGTCATGTACATAACAGTATATGTAAATATGTATGTTTTTATAGCTGTAGCATTTTGACAAAACAACTTGTCTCGAGATAGCGAAAATTTTCAGATTTTTAATCATAAACATACAATTTTAAGACGCTTCTTTTGGTGTAATCGGCTTGTTTCTATGACATTTAGTTATAGAGATATGACGTATGGAATTTCAACTTTTCCCGAGTTTCGTATGAGATTTGCTTTGCACCTTTTCAGTATTTTCGCTCTCCTGAAAAATTTGAAAATTAAATTAAAAATTAAAAATTAAAATTAAATTAAAATTTGAAAATTAGACTTAGGTTGTTTTGTCAAAATGCCACAGATATATAGTAAGCAATAAAACCAATCCAGTCAGTACGATTTCTTCTCAATTTGCCTAATGTCATTGTTATGTCCTTTAACCACTTTGTCACAAGTTTCAACTCAATGCGCTTTTTGACATATTAAAAATTTGCTCAGATCTGAAATTTGCTCAAATTTGCCACTTAACTCGTTGAGATTGAAAGAAATCACCTCTGACTGGAGCACGTCACGCTTCGGCTGCATGACGTTCTGGCCAACACTTGCGCTCAGCGCCAATAAAAACAGACACAATCCAATGCCAAATTCAATGAAAACTTTTGTGATTCAAAAAGTTTATCAATTAAAATACAAAAATGAAAAGTCCAACACCAAATTCAAACCCAACTCAACCCTTTTCCGAGGCGTCGGCCACAAAATTGGGCCAAGAGAGAAAAAATCGCAAGATGCAGCACAGCGAATGTAATGGAACGGCTGGTGAAACTTTTTGTGCAAATTGAAAGCAACACAGAAATTAATCGTGTGTCATTTGAAAAATAACACCGAAAAAAAAAACCAAACACAAACGCACACAAATTGAATTAAATTTGTATGCGGCGCAAATTGCGCACAGCAAACGTGGCCGGCGCGGATTTGCGTTGGCGCTTTTTGGTGGCAGCAACTGCTAATGCAGAAGAAGAACAAGAACGAAAACAAGAGGCAAAAGTCGAAAATGTTAAGGCGCCGCAGCCACAACTGCGGCGACTGCGAGTGAATTTGTAGAAATTTAAATTGTACTGTCTCACATTGTGTTTCCTGCCGCCGTTCGCCGAGCCGGCAACCGGCATTGGCCGGAAGCAATTTCGCACAGTTGTTGCTATCGCGCTGTCACTACGCCATCGCCTTCAACTACATACCCGTACATACATATTCATCCGCAACGTGCTGCATTAATTTGGCCGAAATATTACGAACTCGCGCCGTTGGCCGACGCGACATTTTACTGCATTTAAGGCCAGCAATGTTTGGCGTCTTTATCGCGGCGGCCAGCGTGCAGCAGCTGTGGGCTGTACGTGTGCGCGGCCGGGTCGTTCGGTCGCTGGCGTCCTGACTTGGTGCTCTTTTCCATTATCACATATCATTCCGGATTTGCCGCACTCCGCACTCCGCATCCAATTCGTGCTCCACCTTTCGCTGATGTTTATCACCGTAAAAAGGTGCCATGCAGATTTGTATCTGCCAGATACTTATTGGCTGTGTCGTTGGTGTTAGTTGAATGTTTTGTTTTTTATTAGCGCCGTGTGCCGCCGCCCACTTCGAACTTGAACAATAAATTTCAGCTGGCAAATCCCGTGTTGTCGTTGTGTGATTTAAGTTTCACCTTATTTTGAGAATGTCACTTCCTTATTGCGTCGTGATGCGGCGAGCACTGTACAGGAGCTGTTAATACAGTTGCAGCCGCTGCGACATTGGACGGCGGCAAAGCGATAAAGAGGACAGTTGAGGCAATGAAGTGGGAATGAAAAGTCGGCATTGGCGTGCGACTGAAGGTGGGATATTTATGTTATTACTGAATAAAATGAGAAAAGCTCCAAACACGACCCATTCCGTTCGTTCTTATGCTGTTTAAATGCGTTCGTGCAACAGATTTTCGAAGGTGAAAATATGTTGTTCCGAAGGACTTGCGGACTTAAGCAGTGCTGAGACTTGGATTTTAACTAAGTTTGTGAAACAGATTTTTAAGGGTAAAAAAGCTTTGTTCAAGGAACTTTTGTTGCAAACTAAAGCAGTTCTGAGATTTGGTATTCTTGGAATTTATGGTGAAATCAAATGAGTATAGCTTCAAGTAATGGTTTCAGATGGCATTCAAGTTGATCTAAGCTTATCCACCCGTTCTCGACAGTCAGCTAATGTATCAATTTCAAGAATTCATACATCCAAAATCATTTTTACGAAATAGAAGAATTGATTCATGAATTGTGACAACGTCCTGATGCAATATTTTCACAATGGAAGGAAGAAGGAACTTGTGTTGGAATCCTCAGTTAGATATATCAGATGGAATGCAAGTTAATCCAAGCTTAATCACCCAATGTCGACGGTCAAGAAATCACACATCCAGGAAAATTTTCACGAAATAGGAGAATTGATTCATGAAGTTTGACGTTGTCCTGATGCAAGATTTTCACAATGGAAGGAAGAAGGAACTTGTGTTGGAATCCTTGGAGTTTATGGTGAAAAAAATATTATATATAATCAGTTAGAGATATCAGATGGCATATCAGCAATCAATTGATGTCTCCATTTTAGGAAATCACATATCCACGAAAATTTTCACGAAATAGAAGAACTGATTCATGAATTGTGACGTCGTGCTGATGCAAAATTTTCCCAATTTTTATAGTTCAAAGCTTTGTCTATATATTAAATTAAAAATGAAAAATAAATTAAAAAAAATATTAACAAATTATATTAAAAAAATGTTTAAAAAATAAATAAACAAATAAAAAAAATTAAAATAAATAAAATAAAAATAAAAAATTAAATTTATAAAAAAATATTAACAAATTATGTAAAAAATTACAAAAAAATTAATAAACAAATTAAAAATTAAAATAAATAAAATAAAAATAAAAATAAAAAATTAAATTTAAAAAAAATAAATAAATTTTATTAAAATAAAAATTATATTTAATTAAAAAATAATAATAATTCATTGTTTACGTATTAAATTGCATTGGAGTGACTGTTATATTCTTCAAATTGACCCCAAAGAAGGTCTTATTCAAAGACCCTGTAAATATTAGTTTCCACTTGCAGCACTCACACACGTTTCCGCAGATTATTCAGCAACTAATAAAGCGCGGTAACGTTTAACGTTTAACTACTCAATGCGCGGCAATTTAAATTGCCGCCACATAAAACGTCACACATAAATTCCACAAGGAAGCTGCATTAAATTATTAACACACAAGCAGCGAGCAAGGCAAGGCAAAACATTAACAGGCGAATGCAAAATGCAACGAGCGAGCAAATAAAGGATTTTACGCAAAATAAACGGCGCTCATTAAAAATTTAACTGCGCTGTGCCACGGCGCGGTTGTGCGAGTTTTTTTTTCATCACATTGTTTGGTTTTTCACACTGTTTTCTATGTTGAGTTTGATTTTGCAGATTTTCGCCGACATTGTGCGGTTCACATGTGCGGAGAGGGAGGGGCAATGAAGTGAAGGACACAACACATATGCACAGATACAACTTAATTAAAGCACAGACGCAGCGCGGACAAAGCTGAAAGTGTGGGTGGACGGAGTTGGCGTTGGGCGGTTTAGTTGGTCAGCACTCAGACAGACATACAGACAGATGAGCGTACAGCGGGTTTTGGCAAAGCTGTGCTGGGCGAACAACAACAACTGACTGGAATGAGCTGCCACGGGACGCGTTGCAGTGCACCGGGGCGAACTGCATTAAAAGGTCGCAAGCTGACGCCCGCTGAATTGTGGTCATGGTCACTGGAGGCAATCCCCCTCACACACACAGACACACGCACACACATACAAAAAAGTATGCGTTTGTGTGCTGTAGTGCAATGTAAAAGCAAACTAACACTTTCCATGTGTGTGTCTGTGTTTGTGTGTGTGTGTGTGTGTTGTGCGTTATTTCATTTCAATTAAGTCAGCGAACCTGTGCCGGCCATTAAATGCCGCATTGGTTCCCGTGCGGCCAAATGCAAAAATCTTGTTCTCTTTTCAATTTGCGCCTCTTTATGACATTCCCTTTTTTTTTTGCTTGCAATTATATTTTATGTAAATTTGGCAACATTTTTTTGCCAACCATTTTCAGCAGCCGTTTCAATGCAAACACACATATGGGCAATTAATTCGTATTTAATTTAGTCTGCAGCACGGCAACGAAATAAATTTAGTAAATGAAGCAAAATACAGCACAGCCTGTTTGCTTTGGCGTGTTTGAATGGATTATTATCTGCGCTAATGTCGCCGTAATTGAAAAACTGAAAAACGCAAATTTGCGCGCCGTTGATTACCACTGTCGGCGCTGTTTAGGTTTTGTTTGTGAATTCACAATTATCGGCCAGAATTATTGTGGATTTACGCACTTGGCTTACGAATAAATTCATTTCGGCTCGCACTGACACATGCATGCATACATACACTCACACACACATGATTTGCATGATTTTGCGCAGTTTGAATGGTTGATGCTGAGGTGAGCTGCGAGTTGGTACTTTGGAGCTAACACACACACACACACTAATGCATTTGCTTTGAAATTATTACCATTTCATTTTAAATAATTCCAATGTAACTAAATGTTTTATGCAGTTTATCGAAACGCAATTCCACTGCAGTGTCAATGCAGCTGGAAGTTTGTGAAATAATTTTGATAAAAAGCATTCGACAAAGCGTTGTTCACATTACGCACGTCCATAATTGATTCTTATCGAAAAATTAGATGAACTCTATGCAAACTGCATGCCACATCTCTGTTCAGTTTTCAACTGATGGCAAATTTCCCAATTTGCTTTCATTTCTTGGTGCTTTTTCATTACTCACAGAAAACTAAGATAAATTTTTTATTCTTTAAAAAGCCTCTTTCAACATGGAGTGTCATTTAAAATCAACAATTAAATACAATATTTAAATTTGGTGATATTTTTATGTTAATCCAAAGCACAAACTCAACATCTGGAAAATGTCCGTCTCAACTACTCTCACAAACGCTCATCACTTTGATGAAATTTAATGAAATTTTGAATGTAATAGCTTTTACCTTCGTTTACATTTCTATTGTTTTGTAAGCTCCATGACAAAAAAATTATATAAATGTCACTCACATCCATAGAATCAATGTAAAAAAATTCCATCAATATCCTTCGGTAACTCAATTCCTTCACCACATCTATAGAACCAATAATACTTTTAGATTAGTTTCAATAATACTTTTAGATCTCCAACAGCAACAAACTCTCTCTCTCTCTATCTCAAACAGAGGAGAGTTTTGTTCTAATGGCCCAAACACATTCAAGACGGCAGCGACACAGCCACACAACTTCATAATAGCGCCGACCTCAACCGCCGCCATGTAGTGACTACGTGACTACAATGAAAGCGCCAACAACGTCCCAATCCCAATCATATTTTCAAGCTCCTAAACAAAAATTTTAAAGTGCTTATGCACTCCCTTATGCACTGGCCCGAACACATTCAAGACGGCAGCGACACGGCCACACAACTTCAAGATTGTTATAACCCTAATCAAATTTGCTACTACTATTTTAACATTGTAATCTATTGCAATCAACTCTGTAATCAACTCTGTAACCTTTCAACTCTGGAATAAATCAAACAGTCGAATTTGAACTACGAAACGCAACGGTCCGTTTATATCAAAAATGGTGCCGGCTTCGACCGTCGCCGTGTAGTCAACTATGTGATTACAATAAAAGCAGCAGCAACGTTATCACAATCACATTTTTGAGCTACTAAACACAAATTTTAAAGTTCTTCGACACTACTCCATTCGTCTATATCAATTTTATTGTTGTACAATCAATTTAAAACAAATGGCCATGCGTAATAATTTTTAAAACGAATAAATTTTAACTGAAATAGTAACAAATTTTTAATTGTTGTTCAAAGCATACCAAAATAGAAAGAAAGCTGCCATTAAAAAATATTTATTTTGAAGCAGAGGGATGCCAAATTGTTTGATTTTGTCACATACAAAATAGAGAATAGTTCTATCTTTGGCGACAACTGTATCTCATACGAACGTTCCGATTCAATACATTGACAGATGCAGTCGTGTCGCAGCCGTCGTCTATGTGTTCGGGGCATTTTTCTTTATCCATTTTGCCGTAGTACTGTTAATTTAAAACAAATGGCAATGCATAATAATTTCTAGAACTATTAAATTTTAACTGAAATACTAACAAATTTGTAATTGTTGATCAAAGCACACAAAAAAGTAAGAAACATTTAATTAAAAATATCTATCTTATACAGGGGCGTAGCCAGAACTTGGTCATGGGGGGGGTTTTAAAAAATGTGTTTGCCAGTTTAGTATTACATGTTTTTTAAAGTAAAGTGCACTTTCCAAATAGGGCATTTTGTTGTGGCTTATGTGACTTAATGCATTAAAACTTAAATTTTGTCCCTAATTTTTAGTAAAAATTTCATGAAATTCGGTGGACTGAAAGCGAAGTTATTGCATTTGAAGTGGAAGTATGTTTGTGTCATGGTACAAAAATGTGCATCGAACAAAGATCCAATATTAACTATTGTTTTAAAAATGTTTAAACTTTAACCGAAGCATTTTAAGTTTATGGTGATTATCGTTTATGCCGTGGCAGAGTTCATAAGTGGTAAAAGCGATTTAAAAACGATTGTCAGAACATAAATGATGACCAACGTGTTAGCCAACTGAATCCGCGATCACCGTAGATCAAAATTGGGCGGTAATTCATAAAAGATTAGCCAAAACTTCATTGAAATTCTTGAAATTGGATTTAACCTTCGCTTTACTTATACCCACCCGGGCGATATTTTTCATATTCATGTTTAATATCTGCACAAATTTTAAGGTAATTTTCAATAACATGAAAAAAAAGTTTTTGAAATTTTGTTCATATTTAAACTTGAATTTTGTCATTTTTTATACAAATGTACCTGAGTGATCCCAAAATAAATCATTAAAGTTAGGCCTTTTTTCGAAGTACGAACTATCGCCAGAGGAAGATACTAAATACTGAAGTATGAAAACAATTTATAAATTAATAAATATTTATATATTTATTGTGAGTTTTACTCAAAATAGCGGCGGAAGTGCCTGGGATCATCTTTAGTAAGGCGAAGGTTAAGCATAACATAAATTTATCGCATTTTAACTGAACATTTGGCTATCGAAGGATGCCATCCCATCTAACTATTGACACTTGTTTTGACTGTTTTTTTGTTTACTAAAAGTCGAATTTTAACCATCAACCACTCCTCGTTTTCACATGATGTGGCACCGTGCAAATTTCACCTTTTCAAAGAATGTATTTGCCGATGAAAAAAGCGTTTTGAGAACGTAGAAACCATCCAAAAGGCTTGTACCGACATCCTAAAAGAAAATTCTGGTCGACGAACTAAACTACTCTTGAGACATGTGTTTAGAACATGCAAATCGCTGTATTAATTATTAATAATATTAATCAATTAATAATTAAATAATTAATTAGTATTAATAACACTGTGCAAGTCCAAAATTTAGACATGGGGGGGACCTACTGGGTGAGTTTCCTATAGGTATACTAAGTTGAGATCCACCAGCCGTTTGGTAAGATTGGCTCTAGTTTATGAGAAATCCGACTATGAAGTTTGGTAATTTTCGTCAAATTTGTCGCTTAAATAGGTCATAAATCGCTCCGATTATCGCTTTACTGTCTTCGGCAAGTTTGTAGATATTTTAACGACCAACAAATTTGCTGAAGACACCAATCCAAAAAAAATACATTCAAACTGTGTAATTGCGATGTGTGCATTTTTTTGCGCAGCGCTACGTGGCGTATGAGTGTCATTTAATTATAACACTCAACGTGGCGTATGACACTCATACGCCACGTTGCGCTGCGCTCAAAAATGCACATATCGCAATTACACAGTTTAAATGTATTT
This sequence comes from Melieria crassipennis, assembly GCA_963668005.1. NCBI lineage: Eukaryota > Metazoa > Arthropoda > Insecta > Diptera > Ulidiidae > Melieria > Melieria crassipennis. The sequence continues at coordinate 20,240,425 of OY764962.1, forward strand.
TTTTTGGATTGGTGTCTTAAGCAAATTTGTTGGTCGTTAAAATATCTACAAACTTGCCGAAGACAGTAAAGCGATATTCGAAACGATTTATGACCTACCTAAGCGACAAATTTGACGACAATTACCAAACTTCAAAGTCGGATTTCTCATAAACTAGAGCCAATCTTACCAAACGGCTGGTGGATCTCAACTCAGTATACCTATAGGAAACTCACCCAGTAGATCCCCCCCATGTCTAAATTTTTGAGGGCAAATTTCACGCACAGTGTAATTAATGCATTATTTTTACATAAAAAAATGTTTAAATTTTTTTATGTAAAACATTTAAATTTAAATTTAAATTTTAAATTTTTTTATGTAAAACATTTTTTTATGTAAAATGCATTTAGTAATAATGCATTTAACAGAATAATTGTTAGCCAGAAATGCTTAGAATCAAGAAGAGAATAAGAACATCTATGATTTTTTTCAGAATTTTTTGAGAAATTTTTGCAATTTGTTAAGAATTGACAATTTGCAAGATTCCAAAAGTTGATCAAAACCTTTTAAAAAAATTAAGACGTATTCTCTGTCAAATTCTAAACACTTTTTGTTCTTGAACATTTTTCGTTATAGTGCGTCGTTTTCAAACAAAAAATTCATGAATGATTGTGAAAAAATTTTCCGCCATTTAAATTTTTCCGCCATTTTGAGGATGTTAAATGTATTCCCATGGGGCAACTTGGGTATTTTCTGAAAGTTCAACATGTTTGTGCACTTTTGTGCATATTTATACCCCAACCAAAAATCTATTTCGGTACGAAATATTGATTTGAAAAAAAAAAACTGGTCGAAATTTTTGCATTTTTTTCCGAAAATAACGCCATATTGGATTTCCTTGTGACCAAAATGAAAATCGAATGGCATAATCATGTAGAGCGGACCCGAAAACATATAGAATGACTATATTCAATATCCGTAACGCCGATTTCATCGCTTGGTACAATCGCAAAGTTGTACAAAAATTTTAGACGTTTTGAGCGCTAATGGGTTAAGCCTAAACGTGACTATTATAAAAACAAATTAGTTTCGGTGAAAAAAAGGGTTTTGTTAATATTCTTTTAAATATTTAAAGATGAAAAGACCTCTTTGCTAATGTGGGAACGTACATACGATGCATAGTGATTGAAAATGTTGACAAATTATAGGCTATGGGGGGGGTTCTGACACCCTAAACCCCTCCCTTGGCTACGCCCCTGATCTTATATCTGTCGCCCAACAAATAGCGAATAGTTTTATGTCGTGCTGTCGTCAAAATAATCGTTTCCATACGAACATTCTGGGTCTATATTTTGACAGGTGCAGTCGGGTCGCTGCAGTCTATTATGTGTTCGAGGCATAATAGGTATTCAAAGTCTCAGATTCAGTTTTGCTTATTTGCGAACTCAAACAAATGATATGAGATGTCGTTTTCAGAATATGATAGAATTAGAATTAGTAAATTTTTACTATATACTTCAATGCATTGTATGAGTGTGTATTGATCAATTTATGAAAACCTCTTAGATTTTACATTGTCAATTCAGAAATGGCGCAAAACATAAAATCAAACATTTTTGTACAATTTAACGTTACTGTTAATGTTACTGTTAATTACTTTCTAAACAAAAAATGGTTATTAAAAATATCTCAAGCTTATTGAATCTATTGAGTACATAAGGTTAGGCATAGTAGATCGAAGTAAAAGCTTACGATAGCTGAAGATGAACTTATTTAGGCCAATTCAGGCCCATTGTGGTACCGCACCATCGCTATTATCCCTTTATAGGAGTTTAGGTCTCAATTCTAAATAAACAAATATTCTAAATAAGTAGTCTAAACAAATATTGAAGCGTTTTATGCCTCTAGTGTCAACCTCAGATATGTCCGCAAAGTTAATGGAACCCCTGATTTATTTTAATTTCCTACAAGCGGGACAAGGGCAAAGTAGGTGGTTTTTTGGTCTTCAAGATCTCTGCAACTTCTAAAGAAATCGTTTAATTACTACTACCAAACAACTAGCAACGATGGTACCAATTTTATTCTACTATCTTTGCCCCGACAGCAACTCTGAGCGTTCCTTTACAGAGGTTTTTCAGGCATTTGGTTCGTTTCCCAGTGAGTTTGTCAACACTTTCTTTATCCTCAACATGCAGATGGAGTGCCAACGCAGGCAAATTGAGAGTACAGCTTGCTGGCCGCACTTTTTCGGGCCAGTTGTTCAACTGCTCTGGGGTCCCTTTGGATATCTCTCTGATTAAGCAGCTATGTAAGGCTGGTGGTCAAGGGTTTTAATCTTGAAATTGAAATTTTAGGGCCCAAGAGGCTATTCTTGATTTCAGATTATTATGCGCCTATACACTGCTCTTCTTCTTTTTTGATCCGTTTTAGGTTAGCTTCAATGGCTGAAGACTTCTTCAAACACATTGCAGTGGTTCATCATATTGAAGGAGTAATTTTTACCGAATGAGTCTAAGTAAACGTCAACACTGGAAAGCATGGACAATGTCGCGAAACATTCGAGGTGCCCTTGAGGTGTTCGAGAAGAAGGAGCTGCGAAAATCTTCGGCCCTATTCGTATTGGCAACGACCACAGAACACGAACGAACAACGCGCTGTATGAGTTGTTTGAAAACATGGGCGTGGCACAGCGAATCAACATTCTTCGCTGGCTTTTCCAAGTCTCCTGTCAGGATCATGAAGCTCCGGCGAAAAATGTGTTCGATGCGGTAGTTGGATGGCGAAGGTGCCTGTAGAAGGACAAGTTGGGCGCGTAACCCGTACGGGTTGTTATGACCAGTTAAGTAAGTAAGTAAGTAAGTATGTAAGAATGAGTCCAAAAAATGCTTTCACCTACCGTTTCTATGTATAATTTGGAGTCGTTAGTAATGATCTGACATAGTCTACGTATTAATACAGGGTGGCTCAAAAGTTGTCACCCAGTGTTCTTTGGCTCTAATTAGTTTATGAATGAATGAAATAATGAATGAATGAATGAATGAATGCATGAATGAATAAATGAATGAATGTATGAATGCATGTATGAATGTATTAATGAATGAATGTATGAATGAATGATTGATTGAATGATTGAATAAATGAATGAATGTATGAATCCATGTATGAATGTATGAATGAATGTAGGAATGAATGAATGATTGAATGAATGAATAAATGCATGAATGAATGCACGAATGAATGCATGAATGAATGCATAAATGAATACCTGAATGAATGCATGAATGTATGAATGAATGAAGGAATGTCAAAGCAGATTTTACTTTTGCCGCCATTTGCAAAAGTTATAGCATCTGCCGATAGGGTTACGACTTTTGCGCCACCCTGTACTATAATTTAAAAAAAAAAATTAAATAGAATTGAGACAATGACTAGTTGAGTTGCCCCTTTTTATAATTTCAATTGGCTTTTAATATACATAATAATTTATATTATTTTATTTTTAGAATCATAAAAGATTCTAACACTCAATGATCGTATATATTGACGCTCTTGATTTACTAATTCAATAAAACATAAAACATGCTTTTAATAGAAAATCAAATTCAATTTCGTATTTAAATGGAAACCGGCTGTGTTGCTGGTAGCAACCAGTTCACGCTAATATTTACTTGGAATTGAATTCAATTTGTAGGCAAACGTGTAAAAAAGTCATTTTTAATCGCCTTACAATTCCACGTGTGCACACACACACACACATCATCATCATCCGACTGGAACCAACAATTTCGGTATTTTAAGTGTTGAAAAAATCAAACGAATTATTGTAATTAAATGTGAAATTTATTGCGGTGCAAAATCACTAAAGCTTTCCACATGATTTTTTAATCATTGCGTATTTCCTTTCACTAGACGAGGGGTTTATTTGTCGCTCATACGGTGGCAAATAAACAAAAGTATTAAAATTTTAAACGGCAGTCAATTATGCCGCAATAAAACAATTTGCTTTATTTATACACACGACCGCAGTTGTATTTATCAGTCGGCCAATGTGCAACGCGCCCAACCAACAACGCCAACAACAACATCAATAATATTGCATATTGCATGGCGTTTTTTCGTGATTGCGTTTTTGCCGTAGAATATTTGCATATTAATTTCATAAATTTGAACGATGCCACTCGATGCCGCGGCCCATCGACGACACGGGCGCAGGCGGAGGCGGAGGCGCCACAAATGCCAATGAAATTGAGCAAAATTAAATATTGGCAGTTGGCAAAAAGCCGCGACGCGCATCATTAGCTCATAGTCCTGCGCGTTTCAATGATTATTTCAACAGGACAAATATGTGTAGTACAAAAAGAATTCAATTAAACAGCGCAGCCATGAAGTGGGGCAAATAAAGTGTTTAAATGCTAAAATTTACAGCAAATTTCGGGAAACACGTGTCGTAATATTTTTGTATTTTTCCTGTTTATTATTTTCCGATTTTAAAAGCAGCATTATGGCTCTCAATCGACGGTGTCCACTTCGGCATATCCGCTTCCGCATGTCCACGCGTCCACTCACGCCGCTTGTTAATTACTTTATCGTCCATATGCGCCGCATCAATTATTTACCAACCGAATGAACACCTTTGCGTGTTTTTTTTTTGTTTTGCTCGAGCGGTGCAAAACACTCGACTGCGAAATTGTTGAAGTTTTTCACATCAAATTGCATTTAATTGGTTGAAGTTGGCACTTTTGATTTACAATTTGTTTGATATTGAAAAACGGCAATAAGCTGGAAAAAATGCCAGATTTTCGGCATCATTTACTAAAATGTCCAAATGTGGGTGTAGTGTTTTTTTCTTTTTAACGAATTTTTATTTAGTTGCGTTTCGCACAGTGATTCGATTCCATACAACCGAGGGACAAAATTAGAAGGAATGGTCTGTTCTTAATAAAATTGTGTATGCTAGTTAGGCATAGTCTGCTCAATTCAAATCTTCATTTCTTAAACTTTTGTAATTTTGCAATGCCTGAGACCTAAATTTGCAATTTTCATCACTTTTGGTAAGGTATGGCAACAAGTGTGCTGGCTAGATTTTTCAGATTTTACATTCAATCAGTTACATCAACATTGATAATTGCAAGGGAGTAACAGAAATTCTATCGGGGCCTTTTAGTTTTGCAATAAAAAGGATAATAATAGATGTAAGTTTTGTTTAAATTTTTCATGGTGATAGCATACTTTTAGGGATGAATAAAATAAATTTTGTCGAAAAATAGGTGTTTGCACCACTTTTCAAATTGAATTATTTTCTGAGATCGGAAGATATCGGAGGATATAATTACATTATCCGACAAAGAAAGAATGCTTCTTAAACTTAAAAAAATCCAGGAACATACTTTCATATACTTTTTAGATATTGTCTCCTAAGTTTTGGCAATTTTCAGGTTTTTAATTTTGAAAAATATTTTAAAATAAAAGTAAAGTATTAGCCTCAGCTTTGTAAATTTTTGAGAATACATTGAAAACGAAAATTCCACATCAAGTCTTAATCTATATTGAACGTTTTAGCCACTTCTTGCAAACCATTTACTTTTACGATAATTTGTAATTATAATTAATTAATTAATTAATTTTTTGCACAAGTTTTTTGGGGTTTTCTTAGTTGGAGTTTTACCTTTCAAATGACATGAAAATCGTTAAATTTTGAATTAATTTTTTGAATTTTTTCTATGGAACGAATCACTGTGTAACGAGCTGAACAAAGTGATTGCATTGAATTTACTGAGCTGAGCTAAGTGACTACAAAAACTAAACTTACTGAAATCAAACACGGAAATTGGTGTAGAAGATAATAAATTTGCCGCTGAATTGACAAACTATGAATCAAAAAATTAATCAATCAATCAAAAATTTGCGACCAGAGCCCATAATCGGAATCAGTTGAGCAGGTACGACTACTTTAAACTGGATCTGGAAAGAAGCGCTAGTCTAGTCTGTAAAGCTGCCGAAGTGCCAAGCGTTTTGTGATTAATTCGAACGGGAAGGCCAGATAATTCTGTTTGTCCATTGGGAAGGATCTTTGCTGAATTGTGAGACTAACCACGGGGCTCAATTTATGGGATCAGCATATTGATTATTCAACTTCCGAATCCTGTCTGCGGCATTTTCTCTGTTACTAGAGCTTTTGCTAGAAGGAGACTGCTTGGGTTCTTGATCATGGGTTCTGATTAGTGGTGCACGCAGGATTTCAGGATTTGCAGAGGCTTCAGTACACAACTTTTAAACCTTATGCCATTTGAAATCATATTTGCCACCCAGATATTTGGAGAGTTTAATCCTCAAGACCCCTTTTGGTGCGCCACTGGTTCTCATGCTATGAAAATGGATTGAGTTTATTCTCTTAAGCAGTGTGATCACTTCAGACTCTTAATTGAGTCCAGGAAATTCGCAGAGTAGTACGTGTGAAAGACTAAACTTATCCATTTTCACCCTAACTTTAGCTTTTCTCTGTTTCTTACACCTTCCACCCCTGACGCTGTTTTCATATTTACTTCTAATCAGTGGCATGTACAGGATTTCATTTTGGAGGGAGGGCACTTTCAGTACAACTTTTGAGTTCCATTTTCTTTTATAGGTTAGTTTCTGATTGCGAAAACTCGCAGTATTTAAAAGGAATATAAAATTCGGATGATTTAAAATTTTATAAATTCATATGAAAAGACTTCAAAAAACTAAATTCGGGGTTAATTTCTAATGACAACCGTTTGTTGTCTTTTCCAGTTAAAATTAAATTAAGAAAAAAATTACTTAGTGCATTAAACAAACCACCAAATAAATTATATGCAAAGCTTTTTTAAAACACTAAAATCTGAAAAAATCGAGACAATTATTTGTGATTATTTTTTATCTATAGTAATCTTTATTCAGAACAGAAAACAGTTAAAACAGAGCCAAGTTAAAAAGTCTAATTTAACTGTCTAAGGCTCATGAAAACCGATTTTGATGGGAAACATTTTTAGTGATGTGTAAAAGTACAAAATAAAAAAGAAACATAAATTGAATTTCGAAAGAATACATAATAATATATTTACATGCAAAACTTCGCCATGTTTATGGAATTGATTTTATAATTATATATTTCAACGTATAGAGCGATTTCTTACAAAATGTTTATGTAAATTTTTCATAAAAAGCTATGCAATATTCATACAATAAAAACAACAATTTTTTTTAGTTAATTTTGTAAACTCGTAGTCTTGTTTGTCCGTCTGTTTGCATATGATTTATACATAAGTTTCACTAGAAAATTGCTAAAGCCATATCCGTATATTTGTCTTTTTGTCTGTCTGTGACCAAGGTACCAAGGACCAAGTAAAAACAGCTCAGAACATTATCCGGCCATTTCGAACCAATGCTACATTTGAAAGGTATTTATTTAAATATTTAAAAAGAAGCCAGAATTAATTAACAATTCATACAGACTAAAAAACAATAATGAAAGATAAAATTAATACTTATATTATAAGTCTTTTACGCAAATTCTTAAAACATTTTTTGAAGACCTTTTAACCTCAGTCAAAGCTCGCAAAATTAGAACGAAAAACAGATCTTGACTCCCAAGACTCCTCAGCAGGGAGATGCAAAGATGTCCGCCGAGATAATCCGAAATGTATGGGCACAAACAATTGGAAACGAGTTAGTTTAGCCAGTGATGGCAACTTCTAGTAAGCATATCGTGATGAAATATTGTTTTCTATTAGTAATTAATTAATTTAATAAATTAAAAATATTTTTTTTATACAAACTCGGTTCTGTCGGGATTCAACATTAATTTTCAGAATTTGAATTGCTTTCGAGCACTGATACATAGTGGATACAGTAATTTGACTACTTAAGTAGTACACTCTGTATTACGGTGAACAATGGTTCTGTTTGGAAAAGATCATTACATCATCTCCCAGTAATAAGTAGCAGCTTTTCCGGGTAAAACTGCTTTTCTCACAGCCAGTACTAAGATTTGTTTTTTCGGTTACTAGAAGGAGAAAAGACAAAACTTTTCATCACAAGCCTGGCAAAAGGCAATGCTTAATAAGATACCTTATCTCCCTAATGAAAAGAAGTGATCCATCATAATCAGACCAAAGACATTAGGATCCGTGGGCATTTATAACCGATCGAATCGAAAGCTAGCTTCATAATTTCAGTCATTCACAGCTGAAACTATTATTTTTTTACATGTTGTCTGTCACAGTAATAGATTTCTTGTAAGCAATGTGTTTTGAAAAATGTCATATTTTTTAAATGAAATATAAATGTGAACAGATCGTTTGCTTCGCTCATGATTGGGTTAGACATGTGTTGACCCATATTTCAATTTTAGTTCTAGATAGCCTTTCTCTCTATGCACTTAATATATTTTTCAATGTCCCAATTAATTGAAGTGGTTTTGGTGGCAATAACTGTGCCCCCAATCATTCTTTTATTGCATTCGGTCTGCTGGAGAAGTTTAAACTTTACTCCAGTCTATTCAAATTACAAATACCAGCCTTTACTTTGGCTTTGGATACATGAAGAAAAAATTCATTGCATATATACTGAAAAGTTTAAAAATTGTTACGTAAATGTTTAACTGAATACTTAATTAGATTAATTAGAATTAATTTTATATTCCATGGACCATGTGAGGTTCTGGAATGCATGAGTTGAGGCAATAGGGACTTAACTTAACTCTGGAATACTACATTTATTTCGCAACAGTCGCATTAAAGGATTGCCATGCGAATCGAATTGACTAATATTGCCTTTACAAAAAACATTTATAAAAAGCAACTTTTGAAAAAAATAATAATTTTAGTTATTTATCTAAAACAAGAGTTAGAAATTAGTCATTGAAATACGTAATAAAAATTTGTTTCTGTTATTCTGCCTAAGCAACCTTCAAGAAGATTTTCTTTAGATCTAATAAACTCCGGACGGCAAAAAACTTGGGTAAGACAGCGATTTGATGTCTCCTCTTATAACTAAAGTTGCAGGTTGATGGTAAGAAGAACGTACCACATTCTGGTTGATCTTCCAACATCACCATTGGTCACTTGTTTTCTAGTTAGTATTTGAAAGTTGTATAGTTTCAAAGGGTTAATTCTAACTGCAATATGGCAAACAATCTACTATGATCTAGCTAAGGTCTTTAAAACTCTCCCTAACCTAACTTATCCTAACATTCGATAATAAAGTCATTTTTTTCTAGGTGTCTGGCTGAAATAAATCCAAGCACTATAACACTTTTCCATCTATTTATTCAACGCCAGGTCGAGTGTTTTGCTTGTTTCTTTCTATTCGAAACTGCATTGACTTCACATGATGATTGACCTCATTCCTTTCAACACTCAGTGCTCATTTACCTTTGACGATAGCAATGATCAGCAGCAACACGATCGTCATCTTTTCATTTTTACTAACAAGGCCCGAGAAGAATCTGTACAGGTTGAGTTTTGAAATGAATTTCATGTTCTCGCGCACACACACTTTTCTCTCACTTCTACTTGCACTTCTTTTTCACATTCGGCTGAACTTTCAATGCGCTTTAAGTAAACTTAAACTTTAGTTATCTCGCATTGGGCCACATGATTCCGCTTTTTCATGCATCCGAAGCACTTTTCAACACAATTTTTCTTAGTTTATTTGACTTGTCTTAGACAAACATCGATCACCACACTTCAAGTTGTCCATCATCGACGATGGTTTACTATCGCACTGACAACGACACAGCCGCGGCTTGGGTTCGACCGATGTTTCAACAGATCACACAAATATCCAGATTTGAAAAAGCACTGCCACAACGCTCGCCCGTCGCCCAGCAATTCGACGCGTCCAATTAACAGCAGCGACTTTGGAAAACTGAAGCCAAATTCCATTTCAGCTCCAATCAGCACAGCAGCCAAAGGACATCTCGAGGTGCCGAGTGGTGCCGAATGGCGCAAATGCTTCGTACGTGGTCGGCACAGTGTCACAGCGCCACGAGAGCAGCGCATCCATGCTCGGTGTCGGCGGCCACGAAGCGCCTTCGAAACTCTTCGAAATTCACACTGGGCACAGCGATGCCGACTTGCGTTCCACCACGTGGCGACGCTCCACGTGGTGGACCGTGTTTTTCTGCCAATTTGTAATAGGGCAGCAAAAATTTCGCCTCAATAGATGCGAACGACATGCGCAGTAGCGCTTTGAAGGAGGAGTATACGCCGCTGTTTTGACAAATGGTATGACAACTGCTACAAGCTGTGGTAGCACTCGGCGGCCTGTGTTGCGCCTCAGATGACGCGTGGCGTGGGGAGGGCGGTGGTCCGCTGCGGCCTATTGACTTGTGCGCGCGTAGGGGTTTTTTGTCGGGTCCGTTGGCAGCGCAGCAGGCGAAGGAGGCTGGCTTAGTGGTTGAAAAATTGCCGCGAAAGTAGGTCTGCACTTGTGCTAATAGCAGCGGGGCACAGCTTGCCAGCACTTTGGAATTTAATAAATGAGCACTTAAAGTTGGACCGGAGCCGGCAGCTAGTTTGTGGCCCACGTTCCGGCCGCCAGGCGGACCTACCCCAATCGGGGCGCGTAATTGAAAATCAATTTGTCTTGTGACGGTTTTACTATCATTGCACGACTCGTGTTGAAGTTTGTCCCTTTGACAGTAGTTAGCCGCTTCCCAACTCGATTTACACACATTGCCAATTCTCAGTTCGCCAATTAGCGCCAACATTCAAATTTCACAGAACATACTTTAGGTGACGTGTGCGCACACACCAAAGTTTTCGTCGTGCAGACGTCACCCAGCAATTGATGCATGAATTATGTGTTGTTGTCCGTCGACGACGTTTCCGACGAGCCGGCACCGAACGTCGCTGTCAAATATCATTTAACTGTCTGGTGACTTATTAAGCCTGTCAAAGGAATTGACGGGCCTACACAGCTTCCGTGTGGAAGTGGCTGGCGTATTGGTTAATTGTCGTCGATACTACATGCTGGATGCTTTGGCAGATTGAATGATACGCTTCACTGGCCATACTGGAGGTTGAATCTCTCTGGCGGAAATTCGTTTAATTGCTTAATAATGAAACATATTGAAACATGAATATCGAAATTAGTTCATTCGAGTAAGAAAGATACATATTTATGTCGGAAGGGTTGGGTGTTTAAGAGTTTTAGTTCAAAATATATGGATCGTACTTACATAAAATATGCTTCCTTCACTTATGGGACAAAATTACTTTCGAGATGATTTACTCATATAGCCAAAATAGCCTTAATTGTGCCAACACGTTTCCTCAGACGCGTTTCCCCTTTTTGTGTTGAGTTCTCTAGAACGCAATATGGCAGTTACGCTTCTATTCCTCGAGCCTCAGCTGACTTAAACGCGCTGTCGACCTCTTCAATGTTCGATATATCTGTCCTAAACCCTTGTTCATTTCCTTTGTTAACTCCCAGTTTCCCGTTTAAGCTTAAGTTTTCCACATTGTAATTAGTCTGTAAGAATTGTACTCAAAGACTCAATTTAAAAAAATCAATAAATAAAAAATAAATGATTTCAAAAAAATAAATTTCACTTCATAACATTAACAATTTAAAACAAATAAAACTTGGAACAAGATGGAATGGTCATAGACGGGTCCTAAGCCATGGATGGGTACGAGTAGATTGAGTTTGACCAAAAGGTCCTGCACAGCTTACGTGGCTAAGTGACTCTGTTGACCGAAAGGTTATTCAACAGAATTAATTGCCGATGGACTTCTAAACTAAGGAGTGTGAGGATAGCGTCGTTAGCACGTTTATTTCTCATAATTGTCAGGGCAGGAGCCGAGATTTGTATGGAAGAAATTAACCATAGGTGCACTCTCGAGTCGAACCTCCATTAGAAAGCTCGTTGAAGTAATCACTGATCACTGCGCCATTGGATCTGCGCTTATCAAATGGCGATGACTGCAGAAGCTGCAGACATGAAGAAGAAGTAGAAACAATTCAACACTTCTTGTACCACTGGTCGGCTCTGCAAGAACGGCGACTCTGTACCCTGGAGTCAAGATTCCTGATGGAACTAGCTTTCGCGGCAAAAGTTGAAAACTTGGATCTGCTTTCCTTCATTAAAAGGTCTAACTGGTATCCAGGTACGTTTTGCCTCCGAGTGGAAGTGCGGTCCGTGCCGAACACACACCCCCTCCCCCTCCCTTACCAAGCGCACTACGCACTACAGAAAAAGTTCGTTTCTGACCCGTACAGCGCGGTTGTGGAATGTTCTCCCTGCGGATATTTTCCCCAGCACTTCGTCGCCTCAGAAAACGAATGTCGTATGTTTCACTGAGCCTAGTAAGACATACGACATTTGTATTCTCAGGCAACGACTTGTGATCTCGATGGGTTCAAGGCAAGAGTCCACAACCACTTCACTCAGAACCCTATCTCCTAACCTTTATATCCTTCCTGAACCAACGCAATGACTCGCATTAATGCCTCTGCGCGTTTGTTCGAGTTAAAAAAAAAGGTGCACTCTGCATATCGGAGGTTATGTATTGGTTTACCAAGCAGAGGTGCTGGAATACGCTCATGACTTGGATCAACTAATTGAGAGTCAGGTGTCGAATAATGTCATTCTTATAGGTCATTCTTAGTAGGTGTTTTAATGCATGCAGAAGTCGACGATAACCTCTAATCTCATTCTTGGATGTGTTTGAAAACTCAATAGATGCGCCCCAGATGCAATAACCCTGGGTACGGACGTAGGAAAGGAGGTCGATAAACAGCAAAATGAGCTGGCAAATCCAACATGGAAGTGGGTACAAGACTTATGTGGGCCTGACCTAAAAATAAGGCTGGACAATTTAGGGGTTAAGGTTCTGGTCGACCGTTGGGTCACCTTAGTGTACCGTGATAGGTGGAATAGGTTGACCAACAGTAGGCAGTCAAAGATAGCCTTAAAAGTGTCAATGGGCAGCGAAGCCAGAAGAATTCTTGGATTGACCTTGATTGGAAGGAGGCATCTGGCACAATTAAACCTTGCCGAGGGATGTGATGTTGTGATGTGATGGAGGGTGGGCAGGAAGGCCACAAGCTTTCCATAGCACTCATTCCATTTTGGACCATTGTACTATGCTCATGGGAGATAGGGGAGAAGAGGAGAGTGATATCTCATATTTCACGCGTTTTGGAAATGTGTATGGAACACTGTTTTTTCTAACATATGTTACAGCACACATTTCAAGCGGATGGGGAAAGAGGCGGAGGGGTTCTGAAGTTCAACGGGGAATCCGAACGGCGGTTGCCAGTTGCGGCGGTGCGCACTTGTCCGATTCTTGTAATTGTCATCTGCTTCATATGGATACCGATAGAAGTACATAGATGAGCGTTTCACCAGCCCGAGCTAGGAATCGAACTCAGGGCCTTTGTTGTAAGAAGCCAGCGCACTACCCGCTGGACTATGGAGGACGGCTGGTCGAGGGAAGTCCTGTAGACTGTACTTCAAACATAACGACACAGTCACGCACATTAGACCTCCGCAGACCTCCGGTATATGAACTTCATGCGGATGAAAAGGGACTCATTATGTGATCGGTAAATTTTCGAACTGGGGATGGTTTTAAGTCGGTAGGAATCTGACGGGCTGGTGAATAAGCGTCTACTAGCTTCTAATATTAAGATTTTCCACCTTCTGGGAAAATCAACTCGATAGGAGTCAAGACGAAAACTTTTGTTGTAAACAAATATATGGACTGTAATTCAGTTTTATGCCAATTCCGAACAGAGAGTTGCCAAAGTTTTCATGAGCAATTTTACTCTCAGCGGGTTTGAATTCTTTGCTAAGAGTGCAATGGTTCAAAACAAGTGAAACAAATACCAACAATTACTTTAAATCTACTTTTCAATATTTAGTTGCGTGCTAAATTCGCTTAAATCCGAATTAGATGGCAAATCATATAAATGTCAAATTTCGGCAACAATTAGAGGACTAAGCAGCCGGATAAGCAGCTACAACTTCCGAGTGTAATTGATGCACATTTGTGATTTTGCAGCAAGTGTTAAAATGATTAGAGCGGCAAAATGAAACGGATGTAAAGTAAAAGTTTGGCAAACTCCGGAATGCAATTAGCATATGACGAACGGCGACAGGAGTGCCAGCTCAACTCGCACATGGACCAAAACAATGGAAGAGGAAGAAATTTGAATTTGCGCAGCTTAAGAATTATTGTGAGGCAACGCAACGGCTGAAAGTGAACAATGCTGCAAAGATGAAATAGAAGAAGAAGACGACGACGAAGGAGAGCAAAAAGACGAGCGGCAGTTCAGTGCAACAAACAACGACATGTAAATACTCGATGTACATGACCGAAAGGAGGGGAGTGCGGAAGCGGAACAGTCAAGTGTGCAAAAGTTTGTTTCTAAACTCATGTTCAATTTACACGTACACAGCGAAAAACTTACCGCTCGAGGGGAGTGGGCGAACAAGGAAGGTGTAGCCGAGGTGCGACAGTTCGTGCCACAGTCACAGCCACAGTCAATGCCAACAACGGCAGCGGCGACAACAACCTCGAATGGGTTCGCGAGCGCGGCACGGCAACAGCTCTATTATTATCATGTTGTTGTTGTTATTGTTGTTGTTGTTTTAGCTGTTGTTGTCAAAGTGGGTACGTGTGGCAAACTGCGCGCAAACACACACACACACACACCTCCACACGCCCACACACGTGCGTGCATGAATAAATGGCACACGGTGCGTGGCTAACAAACAGACAGACAGACAGACGGCCGGACAGACAGTTGAACGGATGTTGCATGTGTTTGCGGTGTTCGCACCATTTGAATTTGCATGCGGCAGCGAGCGACAAACTTTCAACGCCTGTGCGGCAACAAGGACATTGTTCTGTTATGACTGTTGCTATTGTTGTTGTTGTGTTTGTATAGTGTTGTGTGCAATTTTCAGCATGTCACATGCCGCACAGAATTGCTACGCGAAAATTTAAAATCATCAAGCATACACACACACACACACACACACACACACAAAGGCCAACACAGGTGTGACAAATGCTCGAGTTGACATTTCCAGGTGCGTTTTGTTTGGCTTTAAGTGTGATTTTCAATGAATCGACTTAACACTAATGCACAAATGAGATTGTCAGATGGTTTGAATACCATGGCATGTTCAATTTTTGGGAGAACATAATCTTCAATTTGACTTAACCCTTTCGGGACTGAGTTTAATTATAAAATCCAAAATACTCTTCGTAGAAATGTTTCCATGCTATGAAAGTTGGGGCTAGAAAATTATGTTGGATGCGCACAAAATCTGAAATCATCCTTTTATCTGGGAACACTGAATTCGAAAAAATATTTTGAATAATTGTTTTGAGGGACATTAAAAAATTGCTGGGACGTATTATCGCAGTAGTCCCGAAAGGGTTAAATCTGTGCCACTGTCCTTGACAAAACAACTTCTCTTGAGATATGACAGTTTTCCAGTATTTTTGTCAAAAATATAAAATTTGGTAACTTTTTTTGATCTAAAAGTAGATTTTCTCTGACTTTAGGTTGGCAAGAAGACTTTTAGTTTTATATTGGGTTGGCAAGAAAGTAATTTCGGTTTTCACAAATAGATGAGGAGAGATTTGTTTTAAAGGACTTCTGTCAATGTTATGATTTTTTCCTAATGCAAATGGTTTACAATTTCCAGTTCGACATACGAGGTCTGTTCAAAAAGTATCTCAAATTTTGTGTTTTTCAAAAATTATTTATTTATTCATGAATATCTATTTTGTCTCCTTCAAAGTAATCTCCATCAGATGTACACTTGTACGAATTTTTTTCAAATCCTCGGAGCACTTACAAAAATAATTTTGTGTGATCTTGTTCGTTAAAAAAAAGGATAATTTTTGTTCTTCCACAAATCCGGGCGTTTCTGATGGATTGCTTCGCGCAAATTGCGCATAACTTGCAGCTAATATTTCTTATTCCATTCTACCCTGTGGCAAGAACTCATGATGCACCACGCTCCTGCAATCAAAGAAAACTGTAAGCAAAACCTTCACACCTTCACCTTGGAATAGGCAAAAATTGAAGACGAGCCAAAACACATCTAAAAAAAACAACTGTCAAAAATTAACTGAACATTAAAAATTGGCCAACTTGTCAGCATAAAAAAATCGAAAATCAAATATACCTAACCCGCGGAAATGCAAAATTCGCAACAGATACTTTTTTAACAGACCTCGTATACTTATTTTAATTTTGAAAAGGAAAAAGAAACCCGCTGAGGCTCACAAAGAGATGCGTGAAATTTATGGTGTTAATTGCTTAACTGGACGCACACAAAAGAATTGGTTTCAAAACTCAGTTATCAAAATAGTTCTCTCCAAGACGACCAAAGCTAACTATGTGATAGATTGCAGAAAGGTTTAATTTATCATAAATAATACTTTGAAATCACTTTCAATGCATTGAACTCGTAAAGCAGCTCGATGAAGATTCACTTAACACAATGAATCAATGTTTTCAATATGCATTTCAAACGCAATGAAGTTGACTCTTCTTTGAAACGAATCATCACTGTTGATGAAAAATTTGTCATTTACAAGCAAATCCAATGAAAGGTATCACAGAGCAAGCGTGTTGAATCAATCAAGCTTCCAAAACTCTTGGAATATTACAACTTTCACTAATAATGATGACCTGAAATTGAGTTTGGTTCCGTTTTTTTTTTGCTAATAAGGACAATAACTTTTATCATAAGGATGACAAAAAAAAAAAAAAAAAAAAAAAAAAAAAAAAAAAAAAAAAAAAAACGGGAAAACTCGTTTTCTCTTTCGGTGGCTGTCCTCTCAGCTGGAAATGGCAAACCTCTGAGAGTAAAAATTGCTTATGAAAAAGCTCCCAACCTGCCGTTCGGAACCGGCATAAAACTGTAGGTCCCTTCAACCCGCGTACAAATTCACACGCACAACACGGGTAGTTGCGGGAAGCTAGGCCTTAGTCTCGCGTAAGCGGGCTGTCGTGCCAGTCAATTATTAATTAAAAATTATTATGACAAAAGGTCATTGCACAAAATGGAAAATACATTTTAATTTCAATCTACAAAACCGAAATAACTTTCTTGCCAACCAAAGCCATCTTTAATAAAGTTCAATATTTGTGTTTTTATAAATCAATTCAATTTTAATGAATTTTTCATAAATCTATGAATCATTTTTAGTTCAAATCTGCCCTTTTTCTTTATTTTTGCCAGTTTACATATTTTAGATTTATCACCAATAATTCCAATCCGCCCACAACTACACATACGAAAGGACAACTTGCTTCAAAACAGAACTGATTCTTGCATATTCTGTGCTTCGTGCTTAATCCACAACAACAATGAACAATGTCAGCATGTTGCATGCGTGTTGACTTGTCGTAGGTTGCTTATGTAAAGCGGTGTGTGCTGTTAACACACTTAAAATGTCCCACGACCAGTCTTATCACTCAATGTACGCCATTTACGCGCACGCGCCAGGACGAGAACGAGGACAGGACAATGGCAACGGGCACAATAAGTGAAAAATGCAGCGAGCAGATAAGCCCGTCGCTGCATCATCGAGCTAGCTGGCAGCTGGCAAGAGGAGAAAAATTGTTTAATATTTCCTGGCTTTTATTGTGTGGCTGGATTGTGAGCAGCCCAGCCCGCACGTCGAGCCGAGGCCAGCGCCAAGCTTAGCGCAGCCGCAGCGTAAAAAATGTGTCGCGGCGGGGCACGAGGGAAGAGAAATGGCAACACTTTCCGCAGCACGATGGCGTGTTTTATGTGGTTGTTGTTAGTTGACTGAAAGCAAAACAACAAACAACAAAACAAAAACAAACAAAACAAACAAACGAAAAAAGGAAGAAAAAGTAAGCACCAAAGAAGCGTCAAGTATAGAAAAATATGAAAACTTTCGACAGGAAGTGCTGATAAGGCCATTCGCACCATTCAACCTGCTCACTTCTGTTTTGTTTCGGTTGCTCTGTTGTGTTGTGCATATTTTTGTTATCCTTCGATATGTTGTTGTTTTTTGCATTTTTTAGTTTTTGCAGCACATTGCCAACAACATTGTTGCGCATTCATCTCCACTATAAAAGTGGTTGTTATTGTTGTTGTTGTTGGTGTTTTTGCCGCGCCCGTACAATTGTGCCTGAGTTTTTCCTTTCATTTTTTCACGCTTTGACTCGCTTATTGTTAAGATTCATTTGCTGTGATTTAGTTTCCCGGCGTCGCAACAATGTGTCGTTGTAGTTGCGGCGAGACGCAGCCGCGCGTTGCATGCCACCGACATTTTGACGCTCGCTGTATGCACACTCGCGCTGAAAAACGCACTGGCAGCATGTCACACCTGCAATGAAAAATATTTTTATGATTTGCTGTTAGTTTTTATTGTTGCGACAATTTGCTGCAACGTGATGATGCGGGCGCAGTTGTTTGTGTGATCTGCTGTTGCATGACACTGAAGCGTTCACTTTGCAGAGTGGGAATCTCTCTCTCGTCTGTGTCTGTACATTTGGGGAATTGGAGGAGAGCGTAAATACAGCAAACTGAATCCAAAAATCACTCCAGACACCTTCAAGGTTTAAAGTTTTCCTGTAAAGCGTTCAAAGTTGAAGGCAACCCTTCATCTCCATTCGTCTCTTTTGGGTCGAATAAACAATCCAACCAGTCAAAGTACACTCTGGCAGCATTGCAAGACAAACCTGGCCAACGCTAAACAAGAAGCGATCGAAATAGCTACTCAACCTCGGCACAAACTTTATCGGCTCAGTGGTAGCGGCCTTGTGGAATGACACGCTGAAAGACTAGGGTTGCCACACAAGGACTTCTATATCGGTTGTGGTTCCGAGAAGAAACAAAAAGCTGTCTTTGTGTGTCAATGTTCTTCCCTGGCTTGGAGAAGACTAAAATTCCTAGAATTCTCGCTTTGCACCATCCTAGCCGAGCTTTCATTTCTATGTATCAGGGAGATACCGATGTTCATACTGGAATCCTTGTGGTTCCCAACGCTGTAAAAAGGGAGTCGCATCAAAAGACTAAAGTTGCCACATACCGACTTCTATGGCGGTTTTTGTTCCGAGGAGGATCAAGAAACGATCCAATGTCCGTCTCTGGGCAGAAGAAGACTAGAAAAGTCCTCGAAATCTCATTTTACTTTAGCTTTAACTTTAGATATGAGGGAGAACAGCAAGCTCCATAATGGAATCTTTTTGTCTCCTAGCGCTGTAAAGATTAGGGTTGCCACACAACGACTTCTGCAGCGGTTTCTGTTCCGAGGAAGAACAAAAAACGATCCAATGTCCGTCTCTGGCCAGAAGAAGACTAGTAAAGTCCTCGAATTTTAGATCAGCCTAACCGAACGCTTTTAACTTTAGATATCAGGGAAAACAACAACTACTTCTGTAGCAGTTGTCGTTCCAACCAAGAACAAGAACAAGTTCCTGCACTTTATGTGTCAATGTCTTTCCTTGGCCAGAAAATTACTAAAATTCGTAGAATTTTCATTCTACAGCAATTATGCTGAGTTTTAATTTTTAGATAGGAGAGACATGGAATCCTTGTCGTCTCCAGTGCCGCAAAGAGGTTGTCTCGCCTTACTAGAAATCACAGAAGAAGTGTGTAATCAGGAGAAATCTAACCTCTAACCTATGTTAGGTTATTTTATCATTATTTAGTATATAAAAAAAATCATTTTAATTTATGGAATTACGTATTTAACCCGTTAGGTATTTCGTTGTCCTATAGCAAAATTTATATTTGCGGGTAGTTTGCAGTTAGTTGAGAGAAGATTTCAGGAGAAGACCCAACCAAAAGTAGCATTATTGAGTATTAAAAAAAATTCTTTAAAAATTTTGAATTATGTATTTAACCCATTTGCTCTTTCGTAGTCATACAGCAACATTTATATTTGCAGTTAGTTAAGGAAAGATATCAGTAGAAGAACTCTTTCAGGAGAAGACCCAACCTAACGTAGCATTATTACTTAAGACTTAAAAAAATCAGTTCAAATTTTCGAATCATATATTTTACCCATTCGCTATTTCGTTGTCATATAGCAACATTTATATTTGCGGTTAGCTTGCAGTTAGTTAAGGCAAAATTGGCCCAAGTCACCTGTGAGGCTCTGCTTAGAGCTCCTTTAGAAGCTACTTTAGAGCAAAGTACTTTAGGACTTCCGCAATGCTCCAATCAAATATTCGATTGTCTTCACCAACCGACTGCAATACCCATTTAGTCTGTTCTGGTACCCTCAAATCGTTTACCAACAAACCGTTTACCACTTGCCGCCAAGTCTTAAACCTTAGCCACTGCAATTTTAAGCATTAAAAACTCGCTCTTAATTGGAATTTTAAGGCCCAACATAAAACAGAAATAACTAAATGCGCTAGAAATGTAAACGAATTAAATCTAAACCCGCGCACCAATTTTCCCACCTTGATGCAAAATCTGCGTTGCAGTCGAGAGTTAATTAAATACTTACCGCAGTTCGGCTAAGTGATTGGGATAATTAACTGCGGAGGCAGACGCTTGCAATCACATCAAACGCGCCCCAACAACTTCATTAACGTCAACTTTTCGCCGTAAGCGGCTAAATGGCTCCAACGATGCCAAAGCGAACACAGTCAAACAATAACAACAAAAACAATGGGAACGGCAGCAATGGCATCAAAAGTGCGGAATTCACGTGTAAAACGACATTTCCGCGCGCAGATTTGTGGGCGGATTACGCGTTGAATTTACTAAACACTTTGCTGAACAGCTCAGCGCGTGAAAATAACAAAACGCTTTCGTGTTGGCTTCGGTGTGAGGTCAGGAAAAAAGGTGGTGTGCGTGAAAACAAAAAAAAATGTTAAAACAACATAACAACAAAAACTGCATTGAGTGGCCATGAATAACGGCTGAAACATGACCGCAACTGTGGGTGGTCGGAGGTTAAGGGGGAGGACAGAGAGAGAGCGAGCAAGCGGTGAAAAGTGCACAAACAAACATGCTGAAAGTGTGGTTGGAAAAAATCACACACACACACATACACACAAAATGCCTGCAGTGGGGCATTATTTAATTTACTCAGCAACAACTCTCGTATCAACAACAAAAACAAACAATAAGAAAAGCAAACACTCGATTATTTAATAGACTCGATCCACACTCGATGCCGCAGCGAATGAGCGCCCCGAGGCCAGCAAGTGACGGCAGCACCGAGGGGCGCCGCTTGTTGACAATGAAAAAGGGAAATAGACATTAAGCGAGAGCGCGCCGGAAAAAAACGAAAGTCCAACCATTGAACAGCAGCCAGCAACCGACCGATGGCCAGCAGCAGCACCGGCAAAATAATTCGGTTTATCAGTGCAGCAATGCAACGGCAACACGGCCAATTGTGCGGGTGAATTATCGCTGTGACGTGCACCACGTGGAGCATTGTTGTTACCGCTATATGTGTATATGTGTGTGTGAGTGCTTGTGTAGGTGTGATTGCAAACGGCAATGGCCCAACGGCAGCAGCTGCAATTTAATTGTCGGACTTATACAACACACGCTTCCACAGCTTCGGTTGTTGCCCCTCGGGCCGGCCGCCACCTGACATGCAAACGCACACACACGTACATATGCTCTGTGCATGTGTGTGTGGCCATTGCAACCTACGCTCGCATATCCGTGTTGCAATCCGTGTTGTTTGCATGGTTTTTAAATGTTTTTGTTATGGCGCTACACATTTCAGTCTGCTGTGGCGGCCTGTGGTTGTAGGTCAGTTGAGACATTGCTTTCTATAGCGCCGGAAAGTATACTAAAGAGTCAAAAACAAAGGCATTAAAGAGACGAATTGAAATAGAACGTTGCCAAATGAAGTGTTTTAGGCGATTTTGCTGTATCCTTGCAATCTGACTGTATTGAATTTTGATATCTTGTACTTAGGTGAATTAATTTAATTTGAGTTTCTTTAAATGCTGATAAATGTCTACTTTGATACGGAAAAAATAATATAAGCATTTAGATAAATACGTGATATATTTTCTGCTCGACACCGAAAAAACTGGGGCAGTCGATTTTTACAAGCTTCTCTTTCACAACAGCAAAATTATTCGCCATAGACAGGAAGAGATAACAATCACTTGGTGCCAGTTCTGGACTATAAGACTGATGCATAAGAACCTTCCAATAATTCTCCCGCAGCTTCTGGCGAGCCACTATAGAAAATGTGTGGCCTGGCGTTGTTCTGATGGAACACAATTCCTCTACTATTAATCAAAGTTGGCCGCTTCTGGGCAATTCCGTCCTTCAGACGGTACAATTGTTGACAGTACAGGTCTGAGTAAGAAGTTTGGCCGTAGGAAAGCAGCTCATATTAGACACACAACAGTTGTGACGTCAGTTTCACAAAAAGTTTCATCACAAAATTTTTCACTTGTCGTTGTCATAAGTGATCATTTCATCACTAATCACGAACAGCTTCAAAAATTGGTAGATTTAATTGCGATTCAGTAGCGATTGTTTGTGAATTTCGGTCCATGAGAAAATTAGCTCCTTGAGGTGTTTATCGAGCTTCTTTTGGTATCCAGTATTAATGGAAAGAGTCTACTCAAGTCTATCTCAAGTAATTTGTGGTTTTACTTAACCCTTTCGCTATTTTGTTGCCATATGGCAACATGCTACTTTGTGGACGTCTGCATCCTCTGTGGTTGCAAGAATACATTTTTTTGTTGGTCTTTAGAATAGTTTGAAGTTGTAGGAAAAATGCGAAATTAATAAACTGAATATTTAAGTTTAAAGAAGAGAAGTATACACGTTTTTTTAATGGTATATCTTGACATAGTAAAGGAAGAAGAAGCAGCAAAAATTAGAGAACTTTTTAATTTGACGTTTTCTTTCAATTTAGATACTTTTTTTTTGGCTGAAGTAAATGAAGAAATAATCAAATTTTCAATATGCGTAAAAATTTTAATGTTTAAGTAATTATTACAACCACAACGATGTGGTTGCTCTCATAGAAAAACACTCTAAAATACAGGGTCCGAGTATAAAAATTCAATAATTTCTTATGGAATGTTGCAAATATAACCACATAGAAGCCTAAAACGTAAAATTTAAAATTATAACTTTCCCCAGTAAAAATCTGTAGCGAAAGGGTTAACACTGATCCATATTTAACACCGTGCGACAGCATTTTTCACACCGGAAAAAATGCATATGTGCGTGAAACTAGAAACCAAAAAATGTAATACTGCGTACTCAGTTTTTCATTTCTACATCCTTTGTCCTTTTAAAAAGACTTACAAATTTTGAAGGGCATAAAAAATAAAAATAAAACATAAAAAATACATAACTTCGTTAAAATATGGCTATATGTATATCAAATGAAAGAAGAAAGCCTCAAGATTTTAAATAAAATTGTTTTTTTATCTATTTGTAAAAAACGGGTATGAAAAAGGTCCTTTGAAAATTTCAATCCTTTATATCCTTGAAAATTTATATAGAATTTTCTTGAAAAGTAAGTATATTAAAACCCAAAATCTCCTTGATCACGTGTTAAAACTTCATTACTCTAACTTCATTGGTTCGAAAGTTATTAAAAAAATGCGGAAGCTGCAATTCAAACGTACAAAAGTACAAAAATTCTAATTTATTTGAGTATCCGTATTTTAAATCATAAAAAGATACAGAACCAATGAAGCGGGAATAATGAAATTTTTTAATTTTTTCAATGCTCGTAAGAACTAATGTTAAATTTTATAATACAAAAACTTCAATTGAAAAATTGCCGAATTCCCAGCTCTTCACAGGCAAAAAAGATTAAATTTTTGAAATATCGAAAAACCAACCTAATGTCTGAATTTTTTTAAACGGCGCCAAAAACACTTTACTAGGTAATTTAGATCTTTGCGTATCCTTTTTCAATTTTTTCATCTTAGACAGATTTCCATAGACATTTAGAAACTCTTTCATAGAAAATAATTTCATTCTCAGCCACAGAAAGAAATCCTTTTGTTTGAAGTCAGTTAAGTTGAGGCTCGAATAAATGACCCTCGTTTTAAGCGCAAACACAACACTAGAACACTTAAAGACATAATTTTGTACTATGGCAAGTGCGAAGCAAGAACAGTTGCCTTAAAAATGCAAGTCCTTTAAGTCCATTACAGCCCGAGACATTTGTACTTTATCCTTTTATTCTCGATCGCTCGTGCGTGGGCACAATGCAAACAGCCGGTGACAACGACCGGCGTCATACATTTTTATCAGCCAGCAAACAAATGCCAAAGCCGAACCTGACACATTTTTGTCACGTAGTAAACGCACAAATTTCGGTGGCGCGCGAACTGCCAAGGAAAAGTTTCGACAGCGCACTGACTGCCAGCGCTGCCCGGACACAAGTGCCAAGGTGTATCAGCACAGTGGAAGGCATGCAAATGCAACAAACTACTCAACTGAAGTACGAGTAGTTTTCCAACGTTTCGTGCCTTCTATCACTGTTTGCTTTACTTGGTTGGCGCCAACGTTTCGCAAAATTGATAGCGCTGGCAAGTTTGGCGTAACTTTAAATGTGTAATTATTTCCAAATTAATCGCAACTGCCTGCTGACGAGTGGAGAATTGGAGGGTGGAAAAGCGGTCGTAAAATAACCGAAACAAAATCTCACGCAGCGCACATGTGCCGTCTGCCACATTGCCAACTGCCACGTTGCGGCACCCTTGGCGGCCAAATGGCCAAATACACACCAACACCAACACACACACACAGATACACTACAGCAATGAAATTAGCTATTTGTGCAGGAGCGACGGGCACACAACGCAACACAACACAACACAACACGCGTACCTCATAACTGCGTAAACAATAAATACAAGTAAATTATTAGAAGCTTAAGTGCGGCAACAAAAAATAAATCCCTTTTTAAACATTACAAACTCATCGACAGACGCTCAACAATATGTTGGCAACGTTGTTGCTGTTGTTTCGCGCTGCCAGCCCCATTGCCGACAACATCGTTGCCGCAGTTGCGCGTTCACAGTCCTTTGCGCTGCCAACTGCAGTGACTGTGTGTGTGTGTGTGTGTGTTTGTGCGAGGAAAGAGGGGCGTGAGAATCGCGCTCATAATGCTATATGCCCTAATGAGGCAAAATTGAGAGGCATGCAGAATGTGAGAGGTGTGGGCAGGCAATAAGAACATCGTTGCTGTAATGTAATGAAGCCACCCACAATGAATTGAAGTCGCCGACTCTGTTGAGTAAAAGGAGCCATGAAGCGTTTAGTAGGGTTGCCATATTATTAAACATGATTTGAAAATAAAGAGCACTCAAAATAGGAAAACTTATTTATGCTTAATACTTTATATAAACAAATTATTTGAGAGTATTTCAGTTAATTTCGACGCAATAAAATGTCATTGAGGGGACCACATCCACTTCATTACCCCTTTTGTTTTATGTTTAACTGAGAAAACGTTTCACTGTGACAAACATTGGGATCGGCAAAAAGTACCCGAAATTTTTCAATAAAACGAAAACGTTTCAATGTTTCATCGATATTTACGAGTATTTTATTTTTCATAGGCTGGGATCACTTTGGAATCGCTTCCTTTGCGAATTCTTCTTCACCCTTTCGGACCCGAATTTTACCCAGTGTCCCGATATTAGTTTTCTTTACTTTACTTTACTTTACTTTACTTACTTACTTACTTACTTTACTTTACTTTCCTTTTTAAAAATTTTAGCTTAAAACGGGTAAAATAGATTTTGTATCAGTATTTTTTAATTACAGCAAAATTATTTAAGATTTAAGAAAAAATACAAAATTAACACTTTTTGATTTTATTTAACCATTATAAAAGAAACAGAGTTATGATCAAACGCGCCCAATTAGTAGACTTCAATTAGAACACAAACTTTCCCAAAATGGCAAATGACATCAATCATCTCAAAACAATAGAAACAATAGAATAGAAAAAAGTCACAAGTCCGAATGCTATAAATGTTGTTGTTGGTCAAATAAATGCGTGCAAGATGAGATGAGAAGTGTGAGCCGGATCGTTGTCGTGTTGAAGAAATCACGAGTTGTCTTTCCACAAAAAACTTTTTTCGCACGCTCACGTAATACTTCTTTTTTACTACTTGGCAGAAGAAATTTCAAGTGGATCACACCACGACAGTCAAGGAAAACGGTCAACAAAGACCTTGTTTTGAATCGATTCTGTAGGGGTTTCTTGGTTTGTCTGAGAAGCACCATTCCAATAAAGTTTCGATGTCATATTCGTAGATAAATCTGTCGTCACCGGCAGTGTTGCCAGATACCTGAAAAGACTTTCTCCTAAATCTTAAAAAAAATACTAAAATTTCCTCCCAAAAGTAAAAAAAAATCCTAAAATTTTGCAATATTTTTTTATAATTTGAAAGGAAATAAAAAAGGAAAAAGGAAAAAAATTAAAAATTTATACATATATTTGTGGATAATGCAGCCTTTCTTATTCATCTTCAGCTTAACACTTTCGCGTCCGATCACGTATTTTTACGTTTTATGTCAAACAAACCTAGGAGCCGTTTACGTATTTTTACGTTTTATGCCGAACAAACGTAGGAGCCATTCACGTATTTTTATGTTATTAAAAATTGTAATTTAACTGTTTCCGGGGCACTACTAAAAAAAAAAAATTCAAAATAGCGGCGCCAACGCAACGGCATACGTAAAAAAAGCGGCAATAGGTTTTAGTTTAACTGCACAGAGAGCGGACGCGAAAGTGTTAACAACAAAAATTTAACAAAAACAAAATATATAACAAATGAGTTAAATAAAAAGTGGGAATTAATTGTGACAGCAATAAGTGAGAACGAGATAGATTGAGCTTACATTTTACAAGCTACAAATTATTAACACAACAGTTCCAGTACACAATGTTCCAATAAATCAAAACTTCGTTATCCAAAAATATCCCAAAATTCGACTAAGGATCCTAAAAATCCCTTAACATAAAATATAAATCTTCTAAACTTTCTCCTAAACAATTCTCCCTCCTAAAAATTCTCCTAGAAGGTCAAGAATCTCCTAAATCTAGAAGGAAATCTCCTGATCTCGCAACACTGGGAACTTCACGGCAATAACATTTTGGCCTAAGAAAACGACGACAAGCCGATGCTATTTCTACAATAAATTCTATGAAATTTGCAGAACACAACAAAACACTGACTTGTTTAGATGACAAATATTTGAGCACCAAATATCAGAAGTACCAAATTAGAAAACAAGATTCAGACAGCATCTCTCAATTTCAAACATTTTTTGATCAGAAGGTACATGGTATATTCCCCGGGCTTATAAAGATTTATTTGGAGGCAATTTTGTAGGGGTGACAACTCAAATTACTACTTAGATCATGTTGGCCCCCCTGTTACCAAAATTTTTAACTTTAACTTACTCGAAGAGTGCATCAAAATGTATCCCAGAAGCCTCCAAATTTACTTACAAACTGCCAACTTAACCCACGACAGGGCATATTTAAGTCCTCGGTGGCAACACTGCAGCACACTGCCACGTCAGTGCCACTTGCCGCTTGCTTTACAACCATTCTGATAATGATTTCTTCTGGCTGCCATTGCCGTTGTTGCCCATCATTGGCGCTGCCGCTGACTGCGAGTGTGTTGGCCCAAATGAAATTTTAGTGTTTTTTTTATCATTGCTGGCAACTAGCTATGCATGTGTGTGTATTTGTCTGCAGCAACATTTCGTTCTCGAATTATTTGCGCATTCGAGCAGCTGTAAACGATTACTCAGGGCACTATGCGCGCCAAAGGCGAAGCAAGGGTTCGCCCGGCAAGCGAGAGAAAAACGAGCTGCAAAAATACGACCATCCATTTTGGTGCAAGCAAGTCCAAAAATGTATTATCATCAAGAGCAGCAGTCAGCCGCAGCAGCAGCAGTAGCAGCAGCAACACCTAATGTTGCCAGTTGGCACTGTAACCGCCCACGCCTTCGCAACGTTGTTGTCGCTCCCCCCGTTCCCAAGAAAGGTCACTGCTGTTGCTTACTATGTTTCGGGCCCATATTCGACAACTCAATAAAATTTGCTTTATGGCCAAAACGAAAAAACCAAACAACACCAAAAAATGTATCCAGACCGAACGTGTCGGCAAACGCGCACTTGAAGGCTTTTCCGCTGCTTGTTCTGCCGTTGGCGGTTATTGTTTTTCTCATTGGACTAACAACACTAAAATGGAAAAAATAATAAAAAAAAAAGAAAATTGTGGAAAAAGGAAAACAGATGCTACGTCTGCTGCTGGAAGATTTTTGCCGCTTCGTGCAATTGATTTGCAATAATTTAGGGTTTTTCCATTGTTTTCTCTGTTGTTTCGTTGTGTGTGTGTGTTCTTACTTTTTCGTTGCATAGTTGCCGGCTGACTTTGTTCAGCTGTGTATTTTGCTGATTTGGTTTTTGTTTTTTTATAAATACGCAAATCATTTTATGATAACATAACATTTGCACATTTTTTGTAAAATTCCTTCGACACAAAAAGCTGGGTTCAAGCACGTAAAAATCGGAACAAAGGCAGAAAAAGTGTAAACTGAAGAAAACAGCAACAACTGTTTATTTAAAAATTGGTTGCTCACGACTGTGCCCACGTGGCCTTGATTGTGTTTATGCCGTTTTGTAGCTTTTTGTAGCCGCTCCATGAAATGTGCGACTGCCATTTAAATTCGTTAAATTTCCTTTTTAATGCCGCAGGCATCTTTTAGGCAGAAGTGAAAATGGCAATTGAACATTTCGTTTTCCCTTTGACTTGGAGAATATTTGAAATTTTGAATAGGTAATCATTAGCATGCCGCCGTGGCTCAGTTGGTTAGTGCGTTGGACCGCGAGTCGAAGGCAGAAACCTCAGGTTCAAATACTGCCTGTAATAACACCTAAAAAAAAAAATAACGGGAAAACTCGTTTTCTCTTTCGGTGGCTGTCCTCTCAGCTGGAAATGGCAAACCTCTGAGAGTAAAAATTGCTTATGAAAGAGCTCCCAACCTGCCGTTCGGAACCGGCATAAAACTGTAGGTCCCTTCCACCCGCGTACAAATTCACACGCACAACACGGGTAGTTGCGGGAAGCTAGGCCTTAGTCTCGCGTAAGCAGGCTGCCGTGCCAGTCAATTAATTAATTAATTAATCATTAGCATGTTTGGGCTGTTTTAAACTCTGCACTACTTAGATGAAGCTGCGTTGGAAATGTTTGAGGGAACGGCAACTCGTTGTATTGTTGATCCGGGGCTTTTAAACGGTTTAAGTGAAAATTTTTTTATTTTACAATATGGATTCTTACAAACGCACAGAAGAGATTATAATGGGATATATTGGTTTGGTTGGTTGGTGTACAATACTTACTTCGAGAGAGTCTGTTGTTCAGTATAATAACTATCAAAATTTATTTTTGATTAATGTTTTGTTTCTGTTAATTTTCTTGGTGTTAACTTTTGGTAAAATGAATTAATTTATATATTTTATTTATTTTTTGAAAGTAGTTTAGACCCTACTTTATTCCTTATTATAGGCAAAGTAATTCTAGGATTGTTCACTGTTATTGCAAGACCCATGCATCATTGCAACGGAATGAAAATGTGGACAGCATGATCAGCTTTTGGGTTTGTCCTACTGCCGATTATGGCCTGAAATTCATAATATGGATCTTAACAAAATTTAGGTTCATCACGACAGTGTCGAAAGCGACCCATTTTGACTTTACTGTACAATAAGAAAACTTCCTCAAACCAATCGAGTCCTGCAAAATGTCTCCTGACAGTGATTCACATCAGCGGTGCCCAAGAAATTCAAACTGCATTTACCTCAATCATGATTAAATTATTTGTAAAAGCCTTGTGGTTCAAACAAAAACAAATCCATGAGTTCTGAATTTTAACAAAAAGCAAGAACCAGCGCAATCTCCTAAAAAAACCAACGAATTGTTATTAATTGAATGTGCATGGCGCAAAAGAATCTCACTACCGCAAAAGTTCTCTCCAAGCGTCTCTGCTTTTCGAATCTACTGCAACAATTACCAAACACTCTGGTCTACTGATTCTATGAGGGCCAACTGCAATTTTACTGTAACTGAGTCTCACCTCAGTAACATATCTCCCAAACCGAAGCAAAGTTCCTGGCCAACTTGGCAGCAGAACAGCAGAATTTAAGCTCTGCAATTCTGTAGGCTTTTCGCACCGGGAAGTAATGGATGAAGTGGTAAATACAAAATTGTCTGGATTGCATGTCTCGCAGTAATAATGAGAAATCCTCAGTATTAGTGCTGGAATGCATAGAGACATTAAATGTACTGGGCATAGACAACCAGGTCAACATTCTCTGGGTTCCAGGACACAGATGAATTGACGGAAACGAGGAGACCGACCAGTGTTGTCAGATCAGGAGATTTCCTCCTAGAAATTCTTGGAGATTCTAGGCATTTTAGGAAAAGTTTTAGGAGCAAGAATTGTTTATGAGAAAGTTTAGGAGACTTAACTTTATGTCAGGGGAGTTTTCGGATGCTTAGTAGATTTTTGGGAGATTTTTGCATAACGAAGTATGATGTGATGAACACTGGCAACAAAACATATTTTAGCAACTATTTTAATAGTCAAAACACTCTATTGTGTTAAAAAACTGTAAGCTTATAAAATGTAAGCTCGTTCTATCTCGTTCTCACTTATTGCTGTCACAATTAAATCCCGTCAAAAATGGGACTTTTTATTTAATTCATTTGTTGTATGTTTTTTTTTCGTCAAATTTTTGTTGTTAAGATGAATAAAAAATGAATGAAGATGAATAAGAA
Source organism: Melieria crassipennis (assembly GCA_963668005.1). Taxonomy (NCBI): domain Eukaryota; kingdom Metazoa; phylum Arthropoda; class Insecta; order Diptera; family Ulidiidae; genus Melieria; species Melieria crassipennis. The sequence goes on from OY764962.1 coordinate 20,271,208, forward strand.
ATGCTGCATTAAAAAAAATTAGGTATATGTATACTTATATTTGTATTCCTTTATGAGAAGTTTAATTCCTTTAAAATGACGCAAAATATAAAAAAAATTTTATGAGAATTTTTTTTTTACTTTTGGGAGGAAATTTCAGTACTTTTTTAAGATTTAAGAGAAAGTCATTTCAGGTATCTGGCAACACTGAGGCAGACTGTCTCTCTAGAACTGCGGCAACCACGGCCCTCTGCGGCCGCACTGTGCAAAAGCGCCATAGTAGAGTCACTAAGACTTGAGGAGAGAACCAGGAATTCAGAACACTGCTCTAGTCGAACATTTTAATTAAAGTTTATAACCCCAAATGAAGTGAAGAATGCCTCAAACTAAGGAAGAACCAGCTAAGACAGATCACCTGGTCTTCTAACTGGGCACTGCAGACTGAGGAAACATATGCACACAATCGGACTAGAACAAGTTAGCGTCTGTAGACTCTGCAGAACAGCAGAGGAGATTCCCGAACACACTGCGTTGCGGCATGTCGTAGCGTTACCTGGGCCAGTTCCGGCTTGCAGAAGACATCATCAAGCACCTTAACCCTTTCGCTATGAGGTATCCATATGGATACATGGATGTTTGTGGACGTTTTGTTGGTCGCTAGAATAGTTTGCAGTTTTAGGAAAAATACGAAATTAATAAACTGAATATTTAAGTTTAAAGAAGGGAAGTATACACGTTTTTTTAATGATATATCTTGACATAGTAAAGGAAGAAGAACCAGAAAAAATTAGATAACTTTTCAATTTGACGTTTTCTTTCAATTTAGATACTTTTTTTTTAAACAAATTTTGGCTGAAGTAAATCATGAAATATTCAAATTTTCGATATGCGTAAAAAGTTGTATGTTTAATTAATTATTACAGCCACAACGAGGTGGTTGCTCTCATATAAAAACACTCTAAAATACAGGATCCGAGTATAAAAATTATAAAATGTCTTATAGAATGTTGCTGATATAACCACATAGAAGCCTAAAACGTAAAATTTAAAATTATAACTTTCCCCAGTAAAAATCTGTAGCGAAAAGATTAACCCCCGTGAGCTTCATTAGGTCGGTGAGTCTAGGGAATGTTCTCTAACAACTTGCAGGGTCACAATAGATCACTTCTGGTCTCAGTGCAACAAACTCCATTAAATTCTAATCTATTCTATGTCTTTCAGTAGTGTCTCTATGTTTTGACTCGAATTGATCTCACACTAAACGCTTAGAAAACCACTCCACTGAAGCAATTTACCTAAACTCTCGAAGTTCTTCTTTAAAAAAAGTTATCTTTCCCCACTGCCACTTCGCTTGTCGACTGTCACCATTCTTGCACAATTAAATACCAAACTTTTGCAAAAGACACTTGTCAAAACGGCGCAGAAGCAACAACGACTTGGCAGTCAACTTGGGCCAAAGACCAAAGAAAAACATCACAAAGCACACAGCGTTACCTGGTGCGCCAAAGTTTTGCGACCACCAACAAAAAAGCGATAAGCGGCGATTGAGCAGCGCCAAGCGTATCGCTTACTTATCGCCTTTGCGCGCAACTTGCCGCAGTTGCTGCTGTTTGCTTTTCGGTTTTGGCGTTGACATTGGTTGCTGGTGTTGGTTGTTGGTGTTGGACTTTCTAATTTGCCCCAATTTTATGTTTGTGTGTGTGTGTGTGTGTTTTGGAAAGAGCTGAGTTCGAGGTTGCAAAAAAGACTTGCCGCAGCGAGAGGAAACGGCGTTGTCTGTGGCAGCGCGTCAAAGCGAAGTGATTACGCTGCGAGGAGGCGATTAATCATAAGCGCGCGTGATTATCACCAACAGGCGACACGGCTGCACAGTGCAGGCGACGTGATCGATTTAAATGCACACGACGCGAACGTGAACGCCGGCCGGGGCGACACATTTTAATCTGCGAAACGCACCAGTCAACACAATTCACATTGCTGCAGAAGGTGAGCAATGGTGTGCATGTGTGTGTGTGTGAGTGTGTGGGTGCAATCTGTGTGTGTGATGTCGATGCGGCGTTGGCTGCATGCGAGTAACGGCAAATAATAAATTTATCATTTTGTCAGCAGTTAAACGATTGCTAGCCGCCTCGTGCGTGGGCACGTCGCACGAGTGCTGAATTAATAATTCATTGCACAGCATTCGCACACACTCGCACTCGCACTCACACGCACACTGACACACACGCTGACGAGTTGTCCATCCAGACGCATACACTTCGAACGCCAATTACTCGCACCGCCGCACCGTCATACACTTTGTGCCGCTGCTGGCATCGGTTGGTGTGTGCGCGAGTAGCAGAGGCCACCAGCCAAACTGACGCAAACTGTCATAAAAAGATGTGAACTAGTGTCGAAAACTGTCAAATGCTGCGTACGATTCAACAATAAATCGTCAAGTTTATTTGAAGTGTTTATTGAATCCGTGACAGCCGCTTTTTGTCAACCAAACGCCCTCCACCCCCAGTCGACTATTCGTCGCTTTGGCATTTCGATGCTGCGCGCCAATGTCGCTGCGCAAATATTTGCCGCACTGCATCTTCCATCACTTATCCGAACGCCAGTGGCAACGAGAACTTGGTGTGGATGTTGGTTTTTTCAGCGCCGATTTCATTTCTGTGAAATGAATTTCTGCGTGATTGAAACGTTCGAGTGCGAATGTGCGCGAATGTGGTTTGAGTCTGAAGATGAATTTTCAGACTTCGAGCATGAAACTCTGTGCATGGGGGTGACTAGTGTTGACTAGTGTACATGTGACTTGTGACTAGCGAACATACAGTGGCGCACACAGGATTTCATTTGGGGGCATGTACAACTTTTGAGCCGAATACCATTGAAAACCAGCAATTTTTTTCTTTGGGGGAGGGATTTGACCCCCGTAAGTTACTAAGCTTTATTTTCCGAATATTAAAATCGGACGGAGTCAACAATGAGTTAAATGTTTGTATGGAGAAACAAAAATTTATAAGCCTTTTGACTTCAAACTTAGTGAAAGCACTTAACATGTGAAATAATTCGATAACTCGATTCAACATATGTATTTCTAATTTCACAACAAACATAAAATATTTTTAATTTTTACGAAAATCTAACGGGGTCTTCAAACTTAGCGTACTCTTGGTGAGAAATAATTTTACGCGTGGTTTTCATTTTTTTGAAAATTAAAATCTGACTGAAAACTTAAAATCTGAAAAACATGAATTAATGGACCTATTGACTTCAAACTTGGCGAAAGTACTCTTAGTGAAAAATAATTTGACACGTGTTTTTCATTTTTTTGAAAATAGAAATCTGACGGGGTTAACGGTGGGTGAAGAGTTTGTATGAAGAAACTGTGAAAAAATATGAATTAATGGAGCCATTAACTTCAAACTTGGCGAAAGTACTCTTAGTGAGAAATAATTTGACACTTGTTTTTCAATTTTTTGGGAACCAAAATCCGACGGGGTCAACGATGGGTTAAGAGTTTGTATGAAGAAACTATAAAAAAACATGAATTATTTGGGCCCATTGACCTCAAACTTGGCGAAAGTACTCTTAGTGAAAAATAATTTGACACGTGTTTTTCATTTTTTTGAAAATATAAATCTGACGGGGTCAACGGTGGGTTAAGAGTTTGTATGAAGAAACTGTGAAAAAATATGAATTAATGGGGCCATTGACTTCAAACTTGGCGAAAGTAGTCTTAGTGAGAAATAATTTGACACGTTTTTCATTTTTTTGAAAATAAAAATTTGACGGGGTCAATGGGTTAAGAGTTTGTATGAAGAAACTGTGAAAAAACATGAATTATTAGGCCTATTGTCTACAAACTTGGTGTACTCTTGGTGAGAAATAATTTGCCACATTTTTTTTCGAAAATAAAAATCTCACGAGATCAACAAAGGGTTAAGGAAAACTTGGTTTATTGACCCCATTGACTTCAAACCTGCGTGCAAAGCCGCGGGGCCTTGCTTATACCAAATAAAATTGAAACCTGGATTTTTATTTCAGTTAAGCAACTTGCAGCGGCTTTGACTGTATCAGAAGCCGAATAAAGCTTATAAATCCAATTTTTTTAGATATAACAGAGATGCATTTTCGGTTGCGTACTTGAGTGAGTACTTCAAGCCATCTCTGTAGGTATTTAGTTTGGTTATTTTTGTACATGTTTTTGATTTGTTATGAAAGTGCCGATGATGTTTCCAACCAAAACTTTCGACATGTATGACAAGTGGAAACTGTTAAAATAAAAAATTTGCACAAGCAAACATACAAACATTTAGTACCTAAGTGCCGACAGTCAGAGAAGTGGTGTTGCCATGCAGTCAAAATGTTCTGAGATTTCAGCAATTCGTGTTCGTGGATGAACATATGGACGCACCAGTATGTATACGTATGTATGTACCTATATATGTATGTATGTATGTATGTATGTATGTACATATGTATGTATGTAGGAATGTTTAAAGCATCTATGTAACTTGCCACATTTGGAAGAGTGTAAATGGTATGTTTGATTGTGGCACAGTTTGTGCGGTTGACTGTTTTTTTGCCAGCTGGTCCATACGCTCATCTGTCCGTCCGTTTGCATGTCCCAGTGCAGCAACAACGAGCTGTTGCTGCATTGTGCGACTGCAATATTTGTCTAAGGATATTGTTACTTGGCATAAGTGACAGGAAGTTGCTAGTGAGAACAAGTGAAGTTTGTTGTACTTCAACTGATATGTGCACATGCACACATATGCACACAAAACTATGTTGTAGGTATGTGCCTCCAACGGCAACAGCTGCTTGCTTTTGAATTGTGGTCGGCATGTGCTGGTTTCTAAGTTCGCAGTTGGTGCAGTCTTTAAGTTTTATATTGTCAACTAATGTAAACATTTCTTCAGCAGATTCTTCGAGTTTATCGGCGGCTACGAGTTACAGTTTGTGAAACGCTGCTGTCGGATAAAACAATACCGTTAATCAGCCAGCAGGTTATAAGTAAAGCAGTAATGAAGAAGCAGCAAAACAACAAAGCCACCGCAACGCGTTGAATAAACTCGGAGAGCACTCAACTCCGCTTCAACTCAGCACAGTCTGCACAAACTAAACTGTTGCTTTAAAGACCAACGCGCCTTTAACTTCTCCGCTTGTTTTCGTTGTCAAGTGCAACATATAATTTTTTTTCAGACAACCAACAAGAAAATGAATAAAGAATTCAAAGTCAACGAGAAAAAGCGACCGAGCTTGCAACAATGCAACACTAATTGCGCGGCATGCAAAAAGCACTGAAACGCATGGAAGGAAATGCTTTTAGCACTCCTTGGGCGCTTTGAGCTGCCCGGCACATGGCGACGAGCGACGGCGCCACTGTGGCAGCGCGCGTATTTCTAAAACGAGATGAAAATAATTCATGGCGCATTAAGAGGCACAGCGGCGTGCGACAACTTATTTTTATTCGATTCGGAGAATGGGTCGAATTGGACTCGTTAAGCCAACGGCATTTATTTAATTGCCACAACATTTCCAACTGCCATAACAATAGCCGCAGCACTGGGCCGCCGTTTCCGGTTAACCCAAATGTGCCGACCGTATGGAAATCAGCACCAAAGTCCGTGCATTACTTGCGTATGGCAAACACGTACGAAAAATTGAAATTTTTACAACAATAAAGCAGCTTCTTCTCGACCAAAGCACGATTAAGTGTAGAGCGTCGACAATTGGACGATGGGACACTGCGGACTCAGCCCGTGGATTGCGGCGTGTTCAGCTCGATTGTCGCGTCGTTGGACTCTCGAGTTGACAATTGCCAAGCGAAATGCCAGCATTCAAATTCAGCCAACGCCGCAGCTAACGTTGCTGTCACTTTGACAATTGACAGCGCGCTTCATGCGCGTTTTTATGACGGCGATAATGGAGCATCGGTCTTCGGTTTACGGTCTCGGCGGACCAGCCACGCACATTTTATTTAATATTAGAAATGGGCCAAAGCGGTTGCAGCTTCATTGTCGGCGCCTCCTCTTATTCAGCATAATTGTGTTGTTTGTTTTTGGACCCCTCTCCCTGCAGGCGCCCGGCGCAGAGATGCTTTGGCGAGTGGCACAGCAAGAGAAATAGTTGCAAAGCGTTTGATGAATACCAAAATAAGTCACAACATTGTTGCATTGTTGGTCGTGAGCGGCTTACAATTGCGCTGCACTGCGATGTACTAAATTTCAATAAATGAAATTAGAAACATTATTGAATCCTTTGAGAGTTGAGTCGGATATCTGGCGATAAATGGCCTAAAAGAAGCACATGGTTGGGTTTGGTTGGGAAGAATTTCTATTACAAGTTCAGCTCCACAAATTCTTTGTAATTTTCCAATCCCATCTCGTAACTCGTCTGTTCAACTGGACCCAAAACCATTACCAACACTTGTGAGAGTATAGGAACGTCTCCTGCGAGTCGATCAAGTCGGAGAAAACAAGTTTTGAGTCCCTTCATGAGACTGGCAGCATCGCCTTTCTGCTTCCATATGTCATAGATTTCTTTCTGGAATGTGTTCTATAGTTTCGATTGTCTATATGGCCAACTCTTGACACGCCTACATCTACATACTACTAACTCCATACCAACGTTTATAAACCCTGAAAACACAGTGCAGGGTATAGCAACTTGCAATTGAATTGCCAGCAAACTTTTTCAATTGCCACAGTGTTGCCAGAATGCGGATAGCGCCGACTGATTCGCTAAGATTTAGATTTGCCACTTTTGAGTTCTGCGCTTCGCCACTTCTCTGGCACTTCATCGACGTAAAAGCCTTTTGTAATTCGACCATTTCAAGTTGTTCAAGGCGATTGTTTAGGTTGTCCGGGCGCTGCTGGTGTTTGGCAATGGTGCTGCTGGTTTGAGCACATAATGGCTTAATTTATGACTTGATTTCGCTTTATAATCGGTTAATTGTGTTTACGAGTTTCATTACAGGAACAGAGACATCGTTTAGTTTTAATTGTTTTATTAGCATTTGCTGAAGGAAATTATGGTCATCAGTTGGTTTGAATTTAATGGATGAGATGCACAAGTTTGTCATAATTTGTTTACTTACTTTAGAAGGATAAAGGACTACGTAAGCGCCACCAGTTTTGCGCGTTTATCTCTTTGAGGTCATCGATGACTGCATCTACCCATCTTTTCTTTGGTCTACCCTTAGTTCGCTTCCCATATGGTTGCTTCTTTGAAGACCCGTTTTGGAGCTCTGTGTTCTGGTTTTCTTTCTACGTGTCCGAGCCAGCGTATTCGTTGGGTTTTTATGTATTTTATGACGTTTTGCCCCTTAACGAGGTGTTCAAGCTCAGAGTTGTATCTAATACGATATGCGCCATCCTCCAACCTGATTGGACCATCTATTTTTCTCACTATTTTCCTTTTGAGTGTTTCTATTTGGTTGTGGGTTTTTCATCCACTTTAAAATAATATTTCCTTGGAACTATGATTGGTGAGAATAATGAATATTATTAGATCCTTTTCTACTGACTGTAAAAATAAAAAAAATTACAGCGCTGAAAGAAAACATTTCTGTTCCATGGTGGAAAATATCTCATTAACGGTTTACCGAACTTGACGAAGGCCAGAGCAGGTTTGTACAAAGTGTACCTATATTTTTTTTTACTGCGACACTGATGGGATGTCTTTATACATGATTGGACTTTTATACCTTTTTTTTGGTTCTAGATGGAGATATAGGTTCAGGGGTGAAAGTAAATTGAAAGAAAATTCTCTAAGCACCCTGTTGAATTAACACTAGAAAGACCGCAAGTATTCCATGCCTACAGAGACTAAATATCATATCTACTGATATCTCGAAAAGAACAAATCGGATTTGGTTAATTTTTCACAAAATAAATTTTAAAAAAGTATAAAATTCTTCACGATAATAAAATAAAAGTCACCAAAGCAAAAGTTGATAGAAATACTAAAGAAAATACAGATATTTAAAAATGAAGAACCGTCAAAGTGATCGCAATGGTCGAGATTATAAGTTCTTAGAGCCATTAACTTATTCTAGGACATGCGATATGAGTGGGGTCACTGCTCCTAGCGATAACCCATGGGCCCCATTTTTAAGTCATGGTTTTAGACTGTCACCATTGGCGCACTCAATAGGAATTTTGCTGATTTAAATCTTTTCTCCCAAATATTAGTTTTACACATTTTTGATGGCAAATATGGTTTCAAAGGGTTCAAATGGTTCAAAATTTCTACCTCAAAATTAAATCCTGTGTGCATCACTGACTGTCTTATTAACCTAACCAAAACGATCCGCGTGTGTGGCTCAGAAAATAAGAAAAAAATAAATATTTGTTCTTTTATGAAGTTAATTTTTCATTTATATTTTCAATATGTAACAAATTTCATTCATTTCTCATTCAAGTATAAAATTTCTTCAATAAGAAATTCACTCTTGATCTAAGTTTACAAATGGAAAGTGAAAGTTTTACATAAAATGTAAACATGCCGAGGGCAGCTGAGAAATAATTGAACAAAACACAAACAATTTGCAAGAAAATCAAGTGTGATGGAACTGCAACGCATAACCAACACAAATGAAAAGCAGCCAGCAAAGTTCAAATCAGCATCCAAAGAAACAAGTTAGCTGGTGACCTTAAAATTTGTGTTGCCACAAATAACACACACACACAACCAAAAGCTTAAAAAAAGTTGACCTGGCCGCTGCGCACACGGCAGCCTTTTGAAATAAAAACAACAACAACAAAATTCAGAGCATAAACTTTGCGCCCGGCGGATACGTAAGCAATCAGTTTGAAAAATAAAGAAGACGCCAAGAAATTGAAAAAAGTATGGCAGAAAAGTTGTACAATTTCAATATAAATCATACATTGAGGCTATACTATACATACATACACACATACATACAGCCGAGGGGTGCGGAGAAGGGGGCGCGTGCGCAGAATCGTATGCAAATTATTCAAAGTTGAGGAAAAATTCAGTGGAATTTGGTGCACGAGCAAATTTGTGCGATTTGTGGCTCAATGTTTGATTGCGGCCAGTAAAAGAGAACAGGGAGCGTGCGTGTGGGGAGTGGTAAGTTTGCATGCGTCTGCAAAGTTTGCCGGACAAAGGCTGCAGCAGCGACGACACCATTAGCCGCCGCAGTGCCAATACAACTGGGACCTGCATTTATGACTGTAATCGTCTCGGCGTACATGTGTGCCATCCAAACTTGCCCCCAAACGCCCCTCCCCGACCAGCTCGGGCCACGCGCTGGCTGATGTCTGTCGTAATTGTGAGGTTAGTTTGCGAAAAGTTGCCGCTAACGCGTCCATTTGCTAGCCTCGTCTGTATTTGGCTATTTGTTTGTTTATGCATTTGTCGAAATGTTGCAGGGACTCGCTTTTGTTTGGCATCTGATCTCGCTCACATCGCCAATGCCAAAGCCAACACGCCAACACAATTTGTCTGCACAGCGCATTCGGCCCTCAACACATTGTTGGTCATCTCTCTGCTGTTGTTGTTGTTGTTATTGTTGCTGCTGCTCTAGTTTGCATTAAATTTTGCAGCATGAATTTTGTATGTGATTTTCGAAAAATCGCTCCGCAGCAGCAGAGTTCAAAGTTCACACATGATTGTGAAAATGAAATTGCTCAAGTTTCTCCTTTCAATTTCCCGTCGTTGGGTTTTTCCATTCATTTTCAGGATTCGCATTGGACGTTTTCATTTGTTTGCCCGACTGTCGTTTGGACATCGTAGGCGAGCATTTATGGAACGTTTTATGGAATTTTTCAATTTTATCTCTGCCAGCACAGCTGTGCTTTGCTGTGTGCTAGAATAATTTTCATTTAATAATTTTAATTTTCATTGTCATTTGTTGCAGGCGGCAGTCGTCCATTATTGCTGCTCCGTGTTGGAAATCGGGTTTTTAAAGTTTTGTCATTTTAATCAGAGCATAAAAATTGTGAGTGGAATGTTTATGTTGACATGCTGCAGTTGGAAAATTGGTTTTTTGAAGGACTCGAAAATGAGGCGACACAATGGCCTTGGACATAGTTTTGTTAGTTGTAAATTTTAGTTTTACTTTCGATATGAATTTGGTGCAAATTTAAAAGCAGCGCTCATTTCATTCTTCATTTATTTACTTCAGTTTGGTCATTTAGTTAGTTTAATTAGTTATTTATTTAATCACCGGGCAACCGACGCCATTATCGATGCCGTGAAGCCAAAAGACAATATTATAAATAAAAACAAAAATAAAATAAAGAAGAAGCCAATTACAACATCTTATAATTGTGAATGTACAGAACTTTAAAATAAAGTAAATAAATATTTTAGGTTATGTTGCGAAAAGTGTGTACAGTGCAAGACGCACTTCCACTCGGTGTCCTTCGACGAATCCGTTTATATACATATGTGGACGGACATTCAGCTGTGTTTTACTAGTAATTCTAGTTAATAAATCAATGTGGCTTATTGATGAAGTTGAGCGAGTTCAATAGTTCAGTTTTTAGAGTAAAACTTTGACCCAAAGCATCGGCAACGGCGCAGTGACACCGACAACTTTCTAGCATTCTTGTTTCTTTTCATTACCATAGCTTCAGTGGACAAAACTAGACAAGTGGTGCCATTTTACTACCATGAACTCTCAGTCTCACGCTACATTCTTCCAGATGGACGAGGACTATGCCAACCTGAAAGTGGCCTGCTGTATCATTGAGCAGAAATTGCAGTGACAATCAAGCGACACTAAAAGCTATAGAAACCCTTTTAAACTACTCAAAGATCGTAAACTAATGTAAGGCAAAGCTAAACGGTGTCACAAAACACAATCAGCTAACCCTTATAAGGATTTTGGGACACTTTGCGATCCTTGGCAATGAAATCGCTGATAAACTGGCCAATTTGGGCATGCAATCCAATGGAAACAGAGACAATAACCGGCGTCAGTGCTGCAAAGGTTCTGCGGAACATCAAAAACCATGCAAGCATTGTTCATGCGAGGAAATGGTTCGCATTGGAATTTGGTAGAATTGCAAGGTGTTTTGTGAGAAAACCGAGTAAGAAGAGACCGGACTTTCCACTTCGACTAGATTGGAAGAGTTGCAACTCAAGATGAAGGCAGGTATGGTAAACATGCTATGAACCCACATGCAAATCCTACTTCGAGTACTTGGACACTACAGTTGATCTACCACAACTCAACTACCACTGTCCAGCGTTCTCGAGAGCCATCTTTTACTCTTATTTTTTACTTTTTCCCCGGCCTACTCAGTTTACTCAAAGAAACTAGGAAGTTCGGGGATAGTGAAGATCCCTAACCTCTTTCACGATTCTCTTTGCCTTTCCTTTCCTCCTACCTTTCCCTTTAAGCATATTCAGTACAATGCTCGGAATGGACTGAGTGCTATGGAAGCGTTGTAGCTCTTCTGGACTACCCTCACATTATATCACAAAGCATCACATCACATCACACCACACCACATCACACAACATAACATCAAATAACATTACATCAAATAACATCAGATCACATAACATCACATCACATCAAACCGCACCGCACCACATCGCATAACATCACGTCACATAACATAACATTACATTACATTACATCACATCACATCACATCACATCACATCACATCACATCACATCACATCACATCACATCACATCACATCACATCACATCACATCACATCACATCACATCACATAACATCACATCACATAACATTACTTAACATCACATCACATCACATCACGTCACATCACACCACATCACATCACATCACATAACATCATATCACATCACATCAAATAACATCACATCTTATAACATCACATCACATAACATCACATCACATAACATCATATCACATCACATCACATCAAATAACATCACATCTTATAACATCACATCACATAACATTACATCACATCACATCACATCACATCATATCAAATAACATCACATCATATCATATAACATCAAATAACATCACATAACATCAGATCACATAACATCACATCACATCAAACCGCACCGCACCACATCGCATAACATCACGTCACATAACATAACATTACATTACATTACATTACATCACATCACATCACATCACATCACATCACATCACATCACATCACATCACATCACATCACATCACATCACATCACATCACATCACATCACATCACATCACATCACATCACATCACATCACATCACATCACATCACATCACATAACATAACATAACATCACATCGCATCACATCACATCACATCACATCACAACACACCACATCACACCACATAACATCAAATAACATCACATCACATCACATAACATTACATCACATCACATTACATCACATCACATCACGTCACATCACACCACATCACATCACATCACATCACATCACATCACATAACATCATATCACATCACATCAAATAACATCACATCTTATAACATCACATCACATAACATCACATCACATAACATCATATCACATCACATCAAATAACATCACATCTTATAACATCACATCACATAACATTACATCACATCACATCACATCATATCAAATAACATCACATCATATCATATAACATCAAATAACATCACATCACATAACATCAGATCACATAACATCACATAACATCACATCAAATAACATCACATCACATAACATAACATCACATCACATAACATCAGATCACATCACATCACATCACAAAACATCAAATAACATCACATCTTATAACATCATGTCACATAACATCAGATCACATCACATCACATCACATCACATAACATCAGATCACATCACATCACATCACAAACCATCAAATAACATCACATCACATAACATCACATCATAGACCCTTTGTTCTCTAATAAAAGTATGACTTCTTCTGTGTATCGTTTTCATAAATTTGAGCTCACGTCTCAGTAAATTTTTTTTTTAATACCATTCAGTGCATCAAAGGAGCAATGAATGAATATTTGTATACGTGTGTGTGTGTTTGTTGTGATTGTCTGATTATCGTCTAACAATTTACAATAATTGCAATTTGCAATTTATGCGCACTTCCTGCCTGAGCGCCGCCAAAGCAAACGCACTGACAGTGGCATTGAGCGCATCTGCTTCCATTGAATATATTCGTTTGCTGGTTCGGCACTCTTTCTCCCAATCGCAAGCAGGCAGTGGCACCACTCAGTTTATGCCAATGTCATCATTGGCAATCGACATTGTCGCTCTTGTTGCTGCTGTTGCTGCCGCTTTGGCTGACAATCAGCACAAGAACTTTGCAAAATATGAAAAACTTTAGATACACAATTGGAAATATTTTCCCATTTTTTTTTTCTTGTTGCTCCTTTTTTTGCCACAGCTATAAAGTTGGCTGTGCCTGCCGCCCGACCAGCGGCCACCACTCAGTGGCACTTTTTGCAATTTATTGTTTCTCTTTGGTAGTTTTCTGTGTCGAATTATTAGATTGCAAAGTTTGTTGACGGTTTGCTGGTGGCGAAGTGGCGGCGCAACGTTGCGCGCAGTTTTGGCTCAACGGAAGCGCGCAGCGAACATTGAAACCGAATTAAGTGCAATATTTTGTTTCTGGTTAATTTGCGCTGACAATGCGCCAAGAGAATTCCAGTAATGTTGTCATTGTTGTTTTTCTTGTTGCTGTTTTTGTCTTGTTGTTGTTGTTAGTGCTTATGATTGTTTAATAGCGTTTGAAGGCTGCCACACTGCTCGTTGCTGCAATGCCTCAATAGTTCTTCGTGCAACACAAAACATTTACAGTAAATTGCATAAAAACAAAAATGTCTGCTCGTTCGTTTCGTTTTAGCTCTGATTCAATTACGTTGCCAATTTACTCACTGAGCTATGCAAGTCGAGAGCAAAAACAAAAAAGAAACACACTTGTGTTCAGACACATTTCGCTTGGCTAATGACAATTAAAAAAGTGTCATTTGGTGAAATTTTTTTTATAAATTCTCGCGTGTTTTTTTTTTTGGTTGTTGTGTTGGTAAATTAACACTCTAAAGACCAATTTTTGTCATTCAATAGAAAAAATCATAATGAGGGAATTTGGGTAATTTTTAATTGAATTTTTTATATAACGTTATTCTTGAATTGTGTGTTGAAAAGCGTTTCTATGTTATTAAAGTTACTACAACAAATTACATGACAATATTCTATAAGCACATTGTGCAACAACATTTCAGGAGAATTTTGTATAATTAGTTTTTAGTATAATTAGTGTCCTTAGAAAACAAGAAATTTAATATTACACTTTGTTGTCTTTTGCTTTTAAAAAATTTTTTGTCATTTTATAGTTTCTGTGAGTAAAAATTTCAATGTCAGAATCATTTTTAAGGTATGATTATTTACTAAAAAAAAGGTTTCTGTCTGCCCAATTTAATCAAATACAGTGAGCACCACACTTTTTTTTATGAGTTGTTGCCTTCAAGAGTCCAAATTCCACTTCTTTGTTCTCTCAATCAAACATATCGACAATAGGTATTTGGAATATGCTGACTCACAAATCGGATAGCACACAAACTACTACTTCTCAACACTATTTACCATACAAATCCGTCTTCGTTCTGCCACTTCTGCAAGCGGCAATAGTCCATATTTAGTGGCCATGCGGCGCCCTCGCTGCCGCCACAAATTGATTACACTTCAATGCTGCTGAAATTCAGCGACAACACGGACATGGATAGGGACGACGAGGGGGATTCGCTTTTAATTGCCAATCGTGTGGAAAAATGAATTTTCCATCGCATTAGTATTCTGTGGCTGAAATTCATTCATGAAGCACTCATTAGGTAGTCCTCCTTTTTTGGGCGCAGTAGGCACACAGTGCACACAGGAGTAGCCGGCAACAGCACTCAACAGCAACGCCCACTCCCACGCCAACGCCAACGACTAGTCGCCACAACTGGCACCTATAGACCCATCAGGAAGTGTCTGCGTTCGGCTGCGACGGCTCGCAGTAGTGTCGGTTCAATTACGAAACATTTAACAGCAACACTGCCGCACGTTCCGCCACTCCAGCCGCGTTCAACAACGCTTCGCCCCGCCCGCGCTTCGTCTTGTCGCTTTCGCTGATGAGTTGAGTCAACATATTTTGCAACACTTCCGCACTTTCAACGGCTCGGCACCGGCGACCAACTGTCAGCCATATCTGCTGCCCCGCCCGCGCAGCCAGCAAGTCGGCCGACTATGGCTGGCTGACAGTGGCCTTTCGGTGCTGCGCGCACGCTTCCCGTTATTATGTTTCGGGCTAAAATCAAATTCTAGGCAGCTACCATAATTTTTGGTGTAACATGTTGTCGGTACGTGTCTCAATATGTCAGTGTTCGGTGCGCAAGTTCCCCGCTCTACGTGTATGCGTGTGTGTGTGTGTGTGTTGGTTTTCCTTGCTAGTTTTTTTTTTGCGGCAATGCAGCAGCGATATTTCGAATTGGCGTTAAAGCTGTTTGGTTGTTGTTGTTGTTACGTTTTTGATTGTAGTTGTTTGATGTTGCTGTGATTTCTGCTGAGTGTTGTTTGTTTTTTTTTGGGAGTATTTTATTGATGCTCGGAATTACTGGTAATTGTGCCACATGTGCACTCACGTTTACGCATGCAGCAGAAAAACGCTGAGAATCAACGAGAATGAATGAGAAGAGGTAGCAGGGAAATTAGCTGAAGCATTCTACCTAAATGGGTGATATTTCTACCTATTTATGAATGAATGAATTAAACTTTTTCTTTTTGTAGGAGTACTCAATAAGAGTTCAATCTACTATAATCTAAAAAAAGGTTTATAACATTAGAAAAATAGTCGTTAATACTTATTGTGGAATGGGGTTAACCCATCAAAACCTGACCCCAGAAAGGCTTGTGCGATTTCCATAAAATTTTACACAATCTTATTAATTGACCTAATCAAGAAAAAAAATCAAGCAAAAAATTCATACCATGTTTTTTTTTGTCATGTTTTTCGCAAACATTACACAAATAAACAAAAGCATATTTTTTGTTTAAAAAATAAAAAAAAAAATTTTCAAAACTTATTTTTAAATAGTTTAGCATTGCAAAATGCAGTCCACTAAGGGATTTTAATAGGTTTGAAGATTAAGTATTTTTGATTGAATTTCAAAAATTCCCCAAAAAAAACCTTTGAATTTGGATCGAAAAAAACGTATGAATATTTAAATAATTTTGAAATTTGAGTATGGCAGAATCTAAAACGATCAATTCTAATCCAATTCTACCCATTTTCAAGTCTTATGTCTTTATGAATTACTTAATATAGCGAAATTCCCAAACGTTGCGCAAACGCAACGCTCAGGGCTTAATGGGTTAAGATGATCTATGTATGCACTGGCGCACACAAGAGGGGTTTTGGGCTTAAAATGTTTCAAATATCTGTTTGTCATCAAATTGTGGGCGGCAAATATTATTGCAAATGGTATTTTTAGCTCTGAAGTTGTGTACAGAACCCCCCAAATAAAAACCTGTGTGTTCCACTGTATGTAAGTATGGAGTGGCGCACACACGGTTTCATTTTGGAGGGTCGAGCACATACATTTTGAGCTCCACACCAGTTAAAATCATATTTGCTAACGAAAATGCTAGGAATATACAAATATTTGGGTGGGACTTGAAACCCCAAACCGACACTCTGTGCGCTACTGTACGTATGTATATGATGTCAGCAAGTAGAGCGCACGCATTCGAAGGCTTGAGGAAAACTATATAATACTTTCAAAGTTTTCAAGAACTTAACCTACTTGAACATCGTCGTTGCCATCAATAATTATGTCAACTTGGAGATACTATAAACCCAGTAATAACCGACTCCGACGAAGTTTTCCGCGGTACGCCATTTTCTGCTGAAAGGGCAGCTGCCTAAACAAATTTATTTATTCTCTATTTCGAGTGCAGACTACAACGAAGGCTCGAACCTGCGTCGAATATTGTCTCAGATTTGCAATCCAATGCAACAACCAGCAGGTTTATGAAATCAGAAATTGTTTCAAATTGATACAACAAGTCCAAATAAGACAATCAAAGTTCAAACTCATAAGCAGGGAAAGGATTTTGTGGAAATTGCCTTTTTTGTTTGCTGCTAGATAGAGCATTTCTGATTGAAAATGAGCACGAATTAGGTCCTCCTGATTAGAAATATAAGGTGCGTTCCAAAGTAAACAGGACTTTTATAAAATAAAGAAAACGGATGATTATTTTTGTATAATTCTTTTTATTTATTCAAAATACTCCCCTTCTGCTTCGATACAACGTTTTGCACGGTCCAAAAGCATTTGGAATGAGTGTTTTAGGCCATCGGCCGGCATCGCCCTCAGAATGTTGGTACAAGCCTTTTGGATGTCTTCAACGTCCTTATAACGTTTTCCTTTCATCGGCAAATGCAACTGACCGAATAAGTAGAAGTCACAGGGAGCCATATCAGGCGAATACGGTGAATGATTGATGGTTAAAATGCGATTTTTGGTCAAATAATCGGTCGTAACTACTCTGTGAGTTAAAAAAGTTAAAAACATACTGTCACATTGAGCGGGATATTTCGGCTTCTACTAGACCAAATGTCATGAAATTCTGACAGGATGTGAATGAAAGATGTACCTTTCCAACGCATGTCCTCACACATAGATGGCGCCACCAGAAACGTCCCTATTGTAAAAGTTCTGTTTACTTTGGAACGCACCTTGTATACCACTTTTATTTTGCCTTTTTTGCCTTAAAAAGGCAGTTTGTCTTTTTCACCCATAAATGCCTTTTTAGTGCCTATTTTACCTATAAATGCCACAAAATGCCTTTTTCAAGATTTGTCTAGCGCATTTTTATTTTTCTTTCGTTTTTAATATTTTCCACCTTTTGTTTCGCAAAAATACCTTTAAACTAAAAAAAAAAAATAAGTGGCAACATTGCAATTTCGTTAACTTTTCGATGTTTTTACATTGATTTGATCATTCCTAAGCCGTTATTTTTTGTTGTGTAGTGGAAAATTTAAAGAAAAAAACATGCCAAAATCAAAAAGTTCGGTTAGCGCAAAAATTTCCGCGCTGATAGCAGAGTTTGGTGGTGCTGAGAGAGGTGCTGAAATTCTTTCTTTTATGTTTTTTTTGTGATACAAGTACGGCTTTTATGCTTTTATATGAGAAGTTAAAATGTGACTTTAAAATATGTCCCTACATTTCAATTAAAATATCTTAGTTTTTGTTTTTAAAGTATCTTTGAAAACCTTGATGTTCCTTTCCTTTTACAAAAAAGGAGGTATTAATATTGTATGCTGCATACGTCAGATGAAATAAAATTATTAAAAAATATATACTGTTCCCCCTTTTTTTTAGATTCTCTTTTTTAACAGTTTTTAATGCTTTATTTTGCCTTTTTAGGCAGTTTTTAGTGCCTTTTTCTGCCTTTTTGGCAGTTTTTAGTGCCTTTCCGTGCCTTTTTTGCTATTTTATTTTGCCTTTTTTATAGGTTTTTAGGTCCTCAAAATCCTTTTCCTGCTCATAAGATATATAAAGTTGATTTGTTTAACCCTTTCCGACATGAAAATAAACCCGTTCTGTATGAATTGTATGGGCTGTAGTCCAATATATTGGACATTGTGACTGAAAGGGTTAACCATTGTTTTCAGAAGTGCTTTTAGATCATAAATGGAAACCTTATTTAAAAAATTTAAGCTTTAAATACTCCACGCACTTGAAATACTCACAATTGGTGGCATGCGAAAAACTCAGTGAGAATGTTTCTGCTGTGCTGCTTAATTACATTCAATTATTGTGCAGATATTTTCTACAGTGTTCAGTGCCAAGATGCAAAAATTCCTTTTTCGCACACTTAAGCGTCCAATAAAATGTAATTTTGTTCTATAATTATTGCCGTAAGCAGACTGCTTCAAGTTGCCGAAACGAGGTAGAATTCTAGACAGAGGCACACACAAGTTTTACATATGGATATGTTTTTTACACACACACACACATATATAGCACAGCAGCGTCACATTCCGCATGCCAGGCGCAGCTGATGGACATTGCTGCCACTTTGACTCGATTAGTCACTTGGGTATTTTTATGACCTGCTTTAGATGAAAGTTTTACGCCATTTGTATGCAGCCCTACTTCCTTCTTTCTCCACTCTTCCGCTCTCGAGGCAGCTTGTAGTGCAATCGCGCTTTGTTCGCTTGTGTGCGGATGAATGGGTTTGGTGTGGTGTGGTGTGGTGTGGGCGAGGAGGAGTTTTTATGGTGACAACCTTTAGGGCTGCGAGAATTACAAATCAGGAGGCAGAGAAGTAAAAATAATCATAAGTACTGTGTGTTTTATTGTTGTTTGGTTGTTGGTGCAAAGGACGCTTTGTGTTTGCTGGCAATGATGCTGGTTCGAGGAGGACTGTGGGGTGTGTCGGGTTGCCTGGTTGCTTGAATAGCCAAAGTTCAAATCGTTGTGTTACAGTGGTGAAAAGTTGTGCATATGGTGGTCAAAAATTTCCAATCTGAGCCTTTAAGGTGTTTGTGAATATGTAAAAAATTCTACCACTGCAGTTGCTAAACACTTTTATAGAGTTAAACCTTAAATACGAAACACCCACACACTGAAATAAACAAACACTTCAGCCACTTTCTAGGGCCACTTGCGCTCAAGTGCCTCACTCATAAGCACCAAAGAGACTCATGCACAAACACATTCTTACAATATTTATAAGAGTGCTTAAGGACCACTCCTCAAGGACCTGTTTTGTGCTTCGTCTCTTCGCCGATTCCCTACGCCTTTCAACAGCGACTGCTCAAAAAATGGCCCTTGTGGCCAAGTTGGCGCATATTTTTGCAGCAAAGTGGCAAAAGTTGACCACAAAGTGTGCACTTTAATGTGCCCACAAGCGAGAGTTGAATATCTGCGGCCGAAGCAGCGTAGCCCCGCTGTCCGGCTGTGGTCGCCCGCAGCATTGTGGCTCATCATTTTCATTTCATTTGTGTGCGCTTCGACACACTATTTGCGCATCCGGCGGGACAAGCCAGCATTTTTATCTGCGCAGAGCAAAAAGTTTGTTTACCTACGAAAGTAGAAGCAGTAAATGCGGCCGAACGGCTCCTTGAGGATATGATAAATAAGCCAAATAACAATTTATTTGTGTCAATTGTTGTCACAAAGTGTGCTCAATGTGACAGAATGGCAACGAGTGCGGGATGAATGGGGCGACTTCATTCCATTCCATTGCCGCCATCAACCCATGAAAAAGTTTATTCATTTTTGTGTTTATTTTTGGTGCGTTGCTGAGGCTCAAAGTGGCATTGGCACCGAATGGAAATAATTTTCAATTAACTTTTGACTATGCGGATTTTAAAATGCTCAAAATTCAATCTCGAATCTAATCAAAGATATTAGCAATTTTTCGGCACCTTAATGCTGCGATTTGAAAACTCAAATCCAATTAGCTGCGACGTGCATTGCGACATAAAACGTGAGGACTGGTCATCTGAACATCTGAACTGCGGCTAATGGTCCTCACACACACACACACACTGACAGCCGAAATCGAAATCGCATTGTACACGCACCTAATAAAATCATCATCAACAGCATCGACTACGGCGTCATCAATAATTAATGGCCACGACATGATCTCGGCCTCGGTCACGATTTCTCGCAGCTGCCGCAGATGTCTTCGTGTCGCTCCACATTGCCGGCCAACACGCATTTGTGGGCCAATTTAGTTGGCCTATTAGCAGAAATTAAGATGTCTACTGGAAAAAATATGCTTGGCCTCGTCCTCGGAGATGCAGTGGACGTGTGTTGGAGCGTAATCCAATTATTCTGCTTAGCAGTTAATTAACGTTTCGCTTTATGTTTTGCTGACTTTTATGTGAATCGAAGAGTTTTCAGAGCGCCTTGAGGCGCCATAAAAATTAAAGAAAAAAAATTGGATTAGCAATTTGCAGTTAAAAGAAAAATACGGCTGAGAGAATTGCCATGGATTTGTCATTACTTGAATAAATAAGTTAAACTTAGTGGATGCACTCAGTGAAAATTCGTTACTTTTGAGTTAGAAAGTGAATTATGCGTTCAATTTGATTTTAAGAAAATTAATTTTGTGTTGTGTAAATTTTAAGATATTTTAATATAGGACAAAAATTAAAAACATTGTTCACACCGGAAAAAAATTCATATGGGCGTGAAACTAGAGATCAAACATAGTAATACTGCGTACTCAGTTTTTCATTTCTACATCCTTTGTCCTTTTAAAACGACTTCAAAATTTGGATGGGGTTAAAAATGAAAAAATATAAATAATACTTAATTTCGTTAGAATATGGCGATATGTATATCAAATGAAAGAAGAAAAGCTCAAGAATTTAAATAAAATTGAGTTTTTATCTATTTGTAAAAAAAGGATATGAAGAAGGTCCTTTGAAAAATTTAATCCTTTATATCCTTGAAAATTTATATAGAATTTTCTTCTCGCTTCATTGATTTTGTATATTTTTACTATTTTAAATACTGATACTCAAATAAATTAAAATGTTTGTACTTCATTAGAGTTGCAGCTTCCGCCTTTTTTTTAATAACTTTCGAAAAAATTAAGTTAGAGTAATGAAATTTCGAGACGTGATCAAGGAGATTTTGGGTTATAACATAGTTACTTTTCAAGAAAATTCTATGTAAATTTTCAAGGACATAAAGGATTACAATTTTGAAAGGACTTTTTCATATCCTTTTTTTACAAATATATAAAAAATCAGTTTTATTTAAATTCTTGAGCCTTTCCTCTTTCATTTGATATACATATCGCCATATTCTAACGAGATTAAGTATTTTTTATATTTTTTTTATTTTTTATCCCCTTCAAAATTTTGAAGTCCTTTTAAAAGGACAAAGGACGTAGAAATGAAAAACTGAGTACGCAGTATTACTATACTTGGTCTTCTAGTTTCACGCACATATGGATTTTTCCCGGTGTGCAAAATGCTGTTGCACGGTGTATTAGTTGAACTTTAAAGTCACTAGAAATTTGCTGCATTGAATAGATTTTCTGTGTTGTTTTCGACAGATTTGTGATGAAAATTCAATTCATACCAACAGCAAAGAATTCTGCATTCTTTAAGTGTAATTAAAGAGAAAAATATTTCAAATGTATATTTCTCTTTTGTTTTGGCATTTTAAAGGTTGCTTAAATTTTAAACGTTCGAACACTATTTTCATAAAGAAGCTGTAAAAAATGCATTTTTTTACTGCCATAATATCTGTGCATCATGTGCAAATAATGCTTTTAAAAACTTTCAATAACTTTTAGCCATTTTTTTCATGCTCGCTCGCAGCAAAATGCGACGACACGACGCAAAGAAGACGCCTTGCACTAATGAGGGAGTGTCTTTTAGTGTTCTTATAGTCAAAGTTTGAAGCAATAAAATCCACAGCATTGCGAACGCGCTCAACAGGATGGCCAAAGCGTTCGACGCACACACACACATATTCACACACAAGTGTGCAGAAAGTAATTAGAACAGAATGTGGTGGACTTTTAGCGCATTTCCAACTAATTCGCTAATTAATTTAGATTTCACCGCAGCAAAAAGCAATGGAATTGGAACATTGAAAAAGCAAAGTTCTATCTTTATTTGTATGCATGTGTATGTATGTTTCGAGTGTCGGCTTTACATGTCGCCGTTCGCAGTCTGCACTTAACCTCAAAAAGCCGCACGAACAAATCCGTTTTGGCTGGTTGCTAATACTTTTCGTAAGCTGCGATTGAATAACACAACTGCCAGGCAATTGTTGTGTCAGTCTCGTTGTCAGTGTTTTTATGGTTATTGTAGTTGTTGTTGTTAATACTGCTGATGCTGTTGTTCTGCAGAGCGTTTCAATTTTTCATTTAACAACAAAAAAAGAAAAAAAAAATCGCTACAAAACGGTAGGCAAAATGTTGATTTGGTGGAAGCTGAGCAGGCCGGAGTGGAGGTGGCAAAGTGGAGCGCGCTGCAAAGTTGCAAAAAGCAGCGGTCGTGTTGTTGTGCGGACGAGCAAAATGCCAATCAGCGAAAAAATCGCGCAAAATATTGAACCAGACAACTGCAACTCCACTCGTACGGGACGCAAATCGGAATTTGTTGTTGTTGTTGGGCCGGGTGGGAATCGACAAGCGCGCCGCTGCACTTAGCCCATCCGCAAGCTGCCATCATCGCGTCAGTGCAATGCAACGCAGCAGTCAACAGTGGCGGCGATTAAAATTCAACAATTGCTGTTTTATTATTATTGTTTTTGTATTTGTATTTTGCATTCTTTACGCCTGGCAATCGGGTCTTGTAATCCGCAACATAAATACAAACTGTGAAATGATTTCTGCAGTCAGTCGCCGGTTAGATTTGTTCTCGATACGGAAGGCTGCGTTTCGTTGAAGGTGGAAGGTGGAAAGTGGTGTGCGGGGCGCTGGCATTGGCTGGTCTTGTAATCGAACACGAGACGATTAGGTTGCGGGGAAGGCAGACATGCAGCTGCAGCGAACAATGAACCGACGTCTGCGCCGTTGTCTGTGCATGTTTAACGTATCGCTGGCAACGGATTTTACATTTCACTGCAGATCGTTGGTGAAGGGTTCTGAAAGCTAAGCCATGGCATTTGCGTAGAATTTGTGGGCAGTGGGAAGGTTTATAAAAGTTTGATCTATTGATTTTCTGTTAAGTACGAGTAGCTTGGATTTTGTTTGATTAGAAAATTGATTTGATAGTTTTCGATTAGAATGTTGTTGATACTTCATATGTGATACTGGAAACCAATTCAACCGAAAGCCTGAGCTCTAAATTAAAATATTAATGGGAGCAGAAGAAACACAAAGTTTTACACCGGTTCTGAATGGCTGATTGAAAAAATGTCCATAGATTGCTGTTTCACTCTCAAATGGTAGTCATTACTTGCTGGAAAAACAGCCATTGGAGACAGTTGCGAGGACAGTTGGCCCTAGTTGGTGTTAGCTGAATCGAGTTTTTAATGCACAAATCTTTGACTTATAGTTTAGTTTTTAATGTAAATCTTTGACTTATAGTTTAGTAAATTTAACTTTTTGTTTTATAGTTTAATAAACTAAACATTGAGCAACTGTGGTCGAAGAGGCAAATAGAATACTTAGACCAGAGGGCGTTCATTTTACTATATAATACATATTTAGTAATTCTGTGAAGAAACACAAACAGACTGACTTAAGAAAGCATTAACACTAGAATACTCAAATCCATTGAGGTCTTTTAATATTTTATTGCTTGGCTTTCTGAAAGAAAATCTTTCTTGACTGTTGATGATGACTGTGACTGGACTGTTCCTATTGTTTAGAGTAAAATTTAATACAAACAACAAAAACATAATAGAGGCACTCACACCGAGATCGTTACTCTGTTAGTTCGTTACTCAGTAATTTTGAAGTTTCTTTTACAAAAACAGAATACACGTATAGAACCGAAGTACCGAACTAAATCCCTAATATAAAAAAATGTATCCCTAGCACCTTCTGTATAACTTAAGAGCCACTTTTTTCGCTGTTTTAAATATTAGTACCGAAAACTTGATTCTAGAAACGCGTTGCCGCCATATCGTCGCCTGAGAATATAAATGTCGTATGTCTTACTAGGCTCTATGGAACATATGGTATTCGTTTTCTGAGGCGACGATATAAAGAATTAGTGTCCGACCAAAACCACTTTTTGGGCCGAAACCGAATTTCGGTTTTTTTTTAATATTCGGCTGAAACCGAAACTTTCTAGTTGAAATAAAAATCACCACATCAAGCATCAAAATCACCATTTTTCAACAAACGAATTTTACTTTAAGTAAATAAAGAACAAATAAACAAACAAACAAATAAATAAATACTTATTAATAAAAACAATTCATTCATTTTTTTAAAACATAAATATAAAAAATCACCCTTTCGTACCTTTTTTTGGCAGAAACTGAAACCGAAACCGAAACACTAATTTGGGCCGAAATCGAAACCGAATATTCGGTCGGACACTATAAAGAATACAAAAGTATCTCTTTAACCTCCTTGCAGAACTGGTGGTTGGCTGAGTGATTGTTACCACAGCTAGATAGCACAATTAGCACCTAAGGAGCCGTTTTTATGTCACATCATCAGTTTGAGTTAATATTGGCTGGTATTTAAAATTCACTTTGTGAAATCCATTAAGTGATTTTCATAGTTGAAATTGATCTGAAAGGAAGTCCCGGTCATGTACAATGACGGGCTGCAACAAGGATTGTTGAAGGATATTTGCAACGGGGCGACGTATTCTCCCGCCGGGCAATGACCCGTAAGAAAAGCAGTGAGTTTTACAGTTGCTTCGTCCTGTTCAGTTCGAACTTTGGTCATGTTTTCTTTCAAATGTTGCAGGCAGACAATTTCTTCCATTTTTGGTTAGCACGAAACAGGAAGTGGGCGTGTTTTTAGCCTGCTGAGCGAAATAGCGGCTCAGCGTCGGTAATGCCTAATGCTGATCCTTGTCGAGCCAGACAGCCTTCGAGCCTTAATGAGTA
Organism: Melieria crassipennis; assembly: GCA_963668005.1. Classification (NCBI taxonomy): domain Eukaryota; kingdom Metazoa; phylum Arthropoda; class Insecta; order Diptera; family Ulidiidae; genus Melieria; species Melieria crassipennis. The sequence goes on from OY764962.1 coordinate 20,296,731, forward strand.
TAATTTACATGTGTTTCGCTCACATATATATTTGGCCTGTCATAAATTGTATCGTAAGCTCAAAGTTTTTTTTTCTATTTTCTTCCCATATTTTTTATTGTTTCCTTTATTACATGAAAACCATATCTTCTAGTAGTTTTGTGCTAATGTGCTAAAAAGTATGAAATTTATTGCATTTTTTCATACTTACAAATGAAAATTAGCCGAAATACCAAAAAGAAGAAGAACGCACTCTTATCTACGCATTAAAAACTAACAACAAAAAATATCACAGTTAAGCTACTTGCAAGCAAAAACTACACATTTTGCATTGACTGCAGCAAAACATAAATAAAAAAATTAATTTCATAATGGCAAAGCGGCGACAACGGTCCGTTTCGGAAATCAACTCAAAAATGCAAAAAAAAAATTAATAAATGCTGCGTTCTTAGACAGCAACATTTACTGTGTGCAAGGTTCAGTGGCGCACACAGATTTTCATTTTGGAAGGGAGGGGGTTTTGCGTACAACTTTTGAGCCCAATTCCATTTGAAACCATATTTTGCATCAGCAATTTTTGTATTTAGGAGGTTTTGAACTCTTCCCCTCCCTGTGTACGCCACTGGTAAGGTTACTCAAACCCCTTCAAAATGATTTTCATTAGCAAAATGTGTTGAGTATTTGTATAGAAGCGAAACATTACAGCATCATTTTTCATAAACGTGAACTGTGAACTGAACTCTGAGCTGATTGCAGCCACGTCGAAGCGAGAATCAATAAAATTTTTTTCTTGCCAGTAAGAAGCAAACTTGTTTTTAATAATGTTGCCAGAGTCAACAGCAGAACACGGAAACGCATATTTCATTTGTGACAGCCGCGTGTGCGACTTAGGGTTAAATGTATTCAGGCATTGGGATGTCGTCCATTGTGCAAGAAGAAAGTAATAAAAACGTGCTTAAAAAATCATTTATTGAATTCAAGGCAAACATTTCATTGCTGCAGCATGGTATCCAAACTGAAATCTTTTCGAAACTGTAGCAAGTAAAGCAGCAAATGTTGCACACCTCCGTTGGTAAATATTTGAGTTGCAGTACGCAAAAGGAATTTGGCGCAGTTGCTGTGCACACTTCTTTCATATGGAAGGCTGACGAGTGGAAGTTGACTTGGAGGACATTTCAGTCTAAAAATACGACCAGAAAAGAAGCGGAAATGTGTTAAAATGATGTCACTAAATTTTTATTTTCTGTCATTGAACTGACATGGGTTTCCATTTTAAAACACAAATCCATCACATTACACATTTCTGACACTGCTTGCGCCATGCTGACTGCTTCACTTTAACTGTCAAAATAAAGTCATTTACGGCAATGAGAAGAAACTATTAGATAATGAATTCATTTTCAGCGAGCACTTTTGCTAACTACCAAAAATTAAATTAACTTTAATATATTTTTATATTTATTATAATTAAGCCAACAGTTTAAATTGTTCTTTTAAATATTTTTTTTAATTTTTTTCTTTAGCCCAGCGACCTGTCATTTGCAGCAGCAGCAGCGGCAGCGGCAATTGCCAAACGCGAAACGCGTTGACTTTTATTCGCGCGCACTGGCCTGCGAAAATGGCAGACAACAATTGCTACAACAACAAAAGCTAATATAAAAGCAACAATAAAAACAACAACTTGCAGCCATACCATGCCTCACACTGTGTTGCGGCCGCTGACAACTGGCTTCCTTCTTTCTGCAGGCTTACATTTTCCTATGTATGCGTTCTAGGGTTTCCCAATTTACACATTTTTTATGACTGCGATTATGGAAAAAGAGGAAAAGGACTTTGGAAGCCCATAAGAAAGTTTAAATCTGTTTAAATACCTTATGAGGGATTCAGACGGTTTTAGGTTAGATTAGGTTATGGTGGCTGCCTCTGTAAAAGACACACTCGGAGGCCTAAGAGACCCTTCTTTTCTTCATTTGTTCTTACTTTAAATAAGAAAAATTAGAAGAGACACATTTTTGGAAGATAAATCATGAGTTAGAACATGGCCCAATCTCTATAAGAAATATTTATAAAAGAGCACAATTTCTTGTTTAAAATAAAATTATTTATATTTCAGCAAATATTCTCATATTGGTTACTCACTGGAAATATTAATATTTTTTCATGTCAAATTGAGCCATCAAGTGCCTGCCAACGGCCAAACGGTGGAACGGGCCTAAATTGTCTTCCAAAAAGTTAGGTTATGTTTGATAATAGACCATCGGTAATGTACTGCAAAGTCTTCTAACCGACGTTACTTTCGTTGAATGAATTATATGAAAAAAGATCAGCATATGGCCAGCAAAGCCAACCTGATATATTGGAGTCGAACGGTCAAAATATAGCAAAACGTTGCTGAAGAAAAAATTAAATTGGAAGGGAATCTAGCTAAATGGATTTAGTTATAAAAAAATGCAGATATATTATTATAAATAATATGTCTCTGAGAGCTCTTGCTTTCTATCTTGAAACCAAAAACGATGCTCTCTTCCATCCTGGAAGCGAAGCTATATGGATTAAGTAATAAACGAAGGCGGGTCTTCCAATCTAAATTAAGCAAACATGTGTCTCTGATGCCTCTTCTTTCCCATCTTGAAACCGTAAAGGGTGATCATAAACTCGATCTTCTAGTCTTAGACATTAAGTGGGTTTAAGCATTGTTTTTGCATGGTTATGTCAGGGGGAACCTTTACAGCTTTACATGGTCTATAGCCCATTTAAAGTTATAGTGACTTAAAAATGTTGTATTCTTTACCAGCTTTAAGTTCTTTTTTTGCATTAGTATATTGAAAAGAAATCTTATCTGATGTTCATTTAACATTATGAAGATTTGAACATGTTTTGTTCCATACCTGCTTTACATGATCTGTAGTCCAAGTTATAGAGAATAGAATCGAATTGATGGGGTTTGTTGTACTAAGACCAGAAGCGATCTATTGTGCCCCTTACAAGTTGTTAGAGAACATCTGCTAGACCCACTGACCTAATGAAGCTTAGTATTACTTTTCTAAGCTGGTCTTTCCATAGTTTGAAGCATTCTTCACTCCATTTGGGGTTATAACCTTTAACCCTTTCGCTATTTTGTTGCCATATGGCAACATGCTACTTTGTGGACGTCTGCATCCTCTAAGGTTGCAAGAATACATTTTTGTGTTGGTCCCTTAAATAGTTTGAAGTTTAAGGAAGAGAAGTATACACGTTTTTTAATTGTATATCTTGACATAATAAAGGAATAAGAAGCAGAAAAAATTAGAGAACTTTTTAATTTCATGTTTGCTTTCAATTTAGATACTTTTTTTTTAATTTTGGCTGAAGTAAATGAAGAAATATTCAAATTTTCGTTATGCGTAAAAAGTTTTATGTGTTTTATGTATCATAGAAAAACACTCTAAAATACAGGGTCCGAGTAAAAAAATTAAAAAATTTCTTATAGAATGTGTAGCCACACAGAAGCCTAAAACGTAAAATTTAAAATTTTAACTTTCCCCAGTAAAAACCTGTAGCGAAAGGGTCAATATAGATCTTCGACTGCCTAAGAACCCGAGACGCTAGACCAGTGTTCTGAGTAAGTTATATAGACTTGAACACATTCTGCTCCTTACCAGAGGTTAACCATAAACTCTATCAGAAGTTAAGTGCATGCACTCTTTAAAACTTAAGGCCCCTTCAAGCAAATTAAGGCCAGTAGAAAAGTCTTTTTTGTTTCATACCCGAAAATGTTTCACCACATTTTTCCGGCATACAAAACGTGCACTTTGCAGCAGTGGTTCTCGATAGATGGTTTACTCTCCTTACACGACTCCTCGCAACACTTATGTATCTCGCACATTTGAATGCGCGCCTGATTCTTCGCATTTTATTTGCCAAACAATGCTGCAACCGTGGCGCGAAGAAAGGGAACAAACCGCCGCGTAAAGTGTGCATTTAATTTCATTCATTGAATTTTTTTTACTTCCGCGCATGTCCTTTTTTGTGCAACGTCAACTGCCTGCTGCCGTCGTCGATGTCGTTGCCCCTTTTTGCCGTCCTTCGCTCTCAAACTCACCACTTCTTTTTTGCATGTTTTGTATGTTTGATTGTGTGTGTAGCCGCTTCTTCTATCTTGGCATTGCAAAGCTGCTGTTGCTGTTCTTTTTTTGGCTTTGGCCCTCGGTTGGCGCTACTTTGCTTCCGTCTGCTGTGCTGTGCGGTTTCTGTCGCTTATCGCGACACAGCTTTTATTTTCTTTTGCCATGCGGCCAAGTTTTGCATTCACGTTTCGTTGTTGTGCTGCTTGTTGCTGTTGCTGCTGCTGTCCTGCGTGCAATTTCAATTGTTGCAGCCGCCACACAAAGGACTTCTTTTCGACAGGACTTGTCCACATGGCAGCGCGTACGCAACGCTGCAAAAACAACTCGAAAATCGTTTTTAGATAACGCAAATGCAATAACGGCATGTTTGCCTGGCAATCCTTGCGAATTGTTGTTCACTTGTTCGTGGCGGCTTTTACACTAATTACGCAATTCGAGAACGAATCGACATTCCCGGCTACTGTTGATCAGCTGTTGAAGTGTTGCTGCCAAAGAAAATAATTTATCGACTTTTTTTTGAATGTATGTATTGTTTATGTATATATGTACATATAAGTATTCAACAGTGGCAGATTCAGGGGGGTTGGGGGGTTAAACCCCCTCCCGAAATATTAGGATCGACTTTAAAACTATAGTACATACAAATTAAAAGGCGTTTTATAAATATTAAAGAATTACTTTTTTAAACCCCCCCCCGAAATATTTTTCTGAATCCGCCCCTGGTATTCAACAAAGTGGGTTGCGGCGTCTTTTCTGGCTGATGGAATCTGAAATATTGCTTCTTCTTGGCTTTCGGATGATTGTAGCTTCTTCCAAGCTGGAATAGTCGCTATGCTTGAAGTTTCTCATTGAATTAACCCTTTTTATACTAATGGGATAATACGTTCTAATGACACAGGCCAAATATTTATAAGAATTTTATGTCCCCGAAAACAATGATGATTTCAGAATTTGTAAGCATGCAACATAATTCTCTAGCCCTCACTTTTAGATTAAGATTATTTTGGATTTCAAAATTAAACCTCGTTCCGAAAGGGTTAAACTATTTGTTAGTGTATTCCTCATTCTTTCGAATAGCCAAGTCTTTCTTAAGTTTCTGGACTCAATCTCCATTACAGTGCAAACCAGTGGCGCACGCAGGATTTTGTTTCGGAAGGGGGCCGGGGGGGGCGGGGGGTTCGTGTAACTTTTTTGAGAACTTTGAAATAAAATAAAATTTAGATGTATGACTCTACAGACTGAGATCCAAAACATGTATGTTTTCCCTAACTGACATAGTTTGGTCCTGAAAGTTCAAACTAGAAAATTTAGTTAAAAGGAAAAAATTTTCATCTTTCATTTGATACTCATATCTTCATCATTGCACAACCCCAAGTATTTAGAAAAATATTTGAAATGTGTATGTCCTTAAAATTTTAAAGTCCTTTAAAAGGGGCTTTGGGTCAGAAAATGAAAAACTGACAATGCTAGGTTACTATAAAGGACCTCTAGTTTCACGCCTATATCAAGATTTGGATGGGTCTCGGCCAAAAAAAATTTGTTTTTCGCACAGTGTAATAAATGTAAAGTTGGTGTTTTCACCAATCATTTTTCTTTCGATTCTATTGATGTTAAACTTAATATTTGCACAAATAATATATGTATCTTTCATCTTAGATTTTAAAACCAAAGGAGATAATTTATTTTATCTATAAAAAAAACATTCGAAAATTTATGATTTTTGGAAATGGTCGAAAAATTAACTTTTTTACAACTTTCACCGTCAGTAATTTCTCCAAATCTCATCTGATTTGGACAATCTGTATATCTCTGGAAAGGCTAAGGTATTATCTTTTGACCGACGGACAGCGTGTGTTAGTCGGACGATTCGTTTACGAGATATGTGCTCATAACTGAAACAACAGGGAAAAAACTGGGTTTTCGAAGATTTTTCTTACAGAAATTTGTTGATCTTCAATTTCGTGTTCAGCGGAACAAAGTTAATCTAGAAAACACTTTTCTTTTTAGGGGCATTTTTTGTGTCGAGTAGTGTTATAGATGATTGAATATTAATGATTGAATATTGATGATTCAATATGTATGCGACGGTTATAAATTAAATTTCTGTACTGTACTAACTTACAGATATTTCGGGGGGGGGTTAAACTCCAAAAACCCTCCCCTGTGTACGCCACTGGTGCAAACTGTTTTCATCTGTGTTGAATGTAGCGAAAGGACACCATGGCCGCAGATCAACCAGAATATAGTTGATCTCACTAAAATTAGTGGCGATCTATTCGTAAAAGAATTTGTCAGAAACTGCAATGGCTATGAGGAAACAGAGATGAAACGATGGTTGCGGTACCTGTCATTACCTCGGTTCTAGAGGCTTTAGAAGAAGCTTCAAGATAAAGGAAACATGGGTTTTGGAATGCCTGGGGATGCTATTGTGACAATTATGTATCTATGTGAGTTTATATATGTATGTAGGTATGTCAAGGCATAGACTACATAGCTTCATGAGTAGCTGCAACTGATTGGCTTAGCAGTCAAAACGCAGCCTACTTATTCCCATTCTGTGGCTTCACAATGCGCCTTGTAGGCCTTGGGAACAGCCGCCTTTCCTAACTCAAGTCCCACTGCGGCATTCATGTTGACATGTAGCTTCATTTGCTGCTCATTAACTCTCCATACGCTGACATGTGGCACATTTACATTGTCAGCAAATTTAGATCACAACCAGCGATAGCAAATCGTTGTAAACTTCTTTCAATTGTTATTTCTTTTGATTTAATTTTGCGAACATTCCGATGCTCATTTTACTTGTCGCGCATTTGCAGCAATAATGTCAAGGATTCAAATGTGCGCTTGTGAGAATTACTACTTAGGTGCTGGCATTTGTCACTGGCACGTCCGATTTATCGCTGCCACACGTTGCAACGCAAAGCGAAGAGTGCAACACGGTGGAATTTCATTGCAGCGCAGCTTCGGGCAAAAGCTCGTCTGGCTGATCACCAAGTGGGGCGCTCTGATTTATCAACGTTTAGCTCCACTCTGCACTGTGATAGAATTCACAGATAAAAAATATTCGTACTTGGAACACTCGACTACAATTGCAGCGCACTCGAATGAATGATTTGCCAGCAGATTTGTACCGAGGCGCCGGTGCAATTGACACCACGCCCCATAACTCTTCATCATCTTCGATTCGGACAAAGCTGCTAATGACTGCACTGGCACACGGCAGTAGTTGACAAACTTTTAAGCTTTGCAGGCGCATTCCGGTGGCATTGCTTAACATTGATTTGTATCCAAATAGCTGACAAGATGGAACTAAATAATTCTGACCAAACTTAACTTTTATCACAACGCTTGTTGACCCTTCACCTAAAAATTTTTTATTTGAGGCCCTTATTATAGCAACAATTTAAGCGCATAAATGCTCTGAAAACTCTCGCTTTGAAATGCATAAACCTTTTTTTGTATACGAGAGCACTTGCCAGGACATTCGAGCTGAATGCATCCTCGATGTGCAACAACTCCTTTCAAAATTTGCGCATTTGCAACACGCTGCCAGAAGGTAACAACAAAAGAGGCAGCAGGAACGGTGTGTCATCCTCACTGATTTGGCTTTTTGGGCTCTTGCCGCATTTAACTACATTCAAGCGCAGTGAATCATTTCAAAATTGCAGCAGCTTCAATAGCAGAAACTGAAGAGCTGCTCCTGAAGTGTAATTAATGTGACTTTTTTTTTGGCAAGACTTAACAATTTCGTGTCCAATATGCAACAAATGAAAGTGACAATTTTGCACAATGGTCAGTTAATGAACATTTTTGGCAGATTAATGTTGAGCGTTTGAATTGGCAATGAAGCTTCGGCGTGCAAATTTTGTGAGGCGGTAGTTGAGGTACTGCGGCAAAGAGGTTAGGCCACCGTTGTTCGATGATAGGACAAAGTGGAAAAAGTATTTTCATAGCTCGGTGTGAGCGAATAGTGAAATCACGCGCAAAATAAAAAAATCTGAGAAGAAGTGTTGAAGTCTTTTGGAAGTCCGTAGGGGATTGCAACCTCAGTGAAGAGATTAGTGAATAATGTTAAATCTATTGTAATGGCTTCCACAAGATTTAGGACCGCAAAACAATAAAAAACTTGGTAATTGAGAGGATTGTTTATTCAGAAATCCAGGAACTAATCAATTATTGCAAAGTTTAGCGTAAGTCGTAAGTAAGAAAAGCCAAGCGAAGTGCATCTTTCGGAATCAGGAGCTAAGCATGGAATATGAAATCTTATTTGGATCAATTCGGTCTAGTCACCTCATATTCCTTTATGTAATAACTATACCTATATAGGATGAGTATGAGAAGACGAGTTTCTTGTTGTGGTTCAATTTGTTGGTCAATTTGACTCTTCAAGTTCTCTAGTCAACTCATACTTTTTTTGTTGTGGTTAGTTAGCAAACATTTTAGACAGATTAATGTTTGAATGGGCAATAAAGTTCCGACGTAGAAAATTTGTGAGGCGGTTCCTCAGGGAATCCGCGACCTTGAAGACTCAAGTTGACTAACAAATATTTAAACCCAAATAAGAGACTCATCATCTCATACGAAGAGGATTTTGAAGTACCAAGTCTCTTATTTGGGTTGATCCGTAAATTAATTTAAGTTCTCAATGAAATTTGGAATAAGGAGTGCGTCATTAAAAATTGTGATATTGAAAAATTAAAACATCTCAGCAACCACTAGTCCAATTTTTTAAAAGTTTGTCTTGTATATAGATTTTATTTGAAAAAAATTATAATACATTTTCAAGGGTAAAGTTTTTAACTTTTTCTGGAATACCCCTCATGAGGGCTTTCATTGTTAATTTTCTGGGTAGAAGCCAGAAGCCATTTTTTCCATTTCTCTGAAGCCATTTTATCATTAAATACTCAATCAATGCTTTAAATGGGCATAAAATATTCAATGACAGAGTTTTCACGTCTCAACTGATTAAAGAAAGTTTGATTTGAATTGGTTGTTACGAAGTTATTAGCAAAATGGCATGTCACAATTTTTAACGATGCACTCCTTATTTGTCAAGTTTAACTTCACTGACTTGACAGAGGCTTATATTCCAAAGAGTCAGATTCTGAACAGATAGAGCGGTGGCATAATGAACTGTCTGATAGAAATACGACTTATTTAACCCGAATTTTCTGGAATTCTTTTCCTGTCAAATTTTGCAATAAAGTTTTCTGAGCGATTTAATATGAAGCATAATTTAAAAAAAAAAATTTTTAATTTTTAAATTTTTTTTTAATTTTTTGAGTGCATGTTTAGTGTGACTATATGGTCACGCTAGGCACTACCGAGTTAATTCAATCTTTCTTAAATGGATTTTTATTACAATGGTTAGGTTAGGTTTTTTTTTCCTTGGTCTGTCCATGCTACCCGCGCGTGGTTAGGTTAGGTATAGTATAAGTGACGAAAGATTTTCTTTCAGAAAGTCAAGCAATAAAATAATACATAACCTCATTTTGATTCTCTCAAGCATTCTAGTGTTAAAGGTAGCTAATTGTATTACGTTTCTCGTTTAATCATGTCTGCAGAAGCTGCGGAGATGAAGAAAAAGTAAAATTGCGATATGACTCTGTGAGAGCGACGCCTCCACACCCTGGGGTCAAGAGTATTTACGATTTCCTGACGGAGCTGACTAGTCAAAGGAGAGTCAAAATTTCGATACACTCTCCTTCATCAAGAGGTCTAACTTGTTAGCTTCGATTTCAGGCTGGTATCATCACCTCCATAGTACAATAAGAAGGGGCTATTTCTCCTAGTGGAGGTGCGGCCTGAGCTGCAGGCCTTCCTTAACTAACCTAACCTACTCAGAGATAGTATTCTATTTAGATTTTTTTCTTCATTAATGGCGCAGGTCTAGAGTCTGGTTTGTACCATAATTGGTCTAAGGCAGCAAAATATTTGAGTCCTCCTTCTATTTTAAGAAGAACATAGCTTTCTTCTTCCTCTGAATTTTCATTCAGTTTAACATTTGCCAACTCCAGTCTTAGCTTCGGTGTTAGAAAATACAACTTGGCTTACACTCTAATTCTACTTTGATACCCAAATCCCACTCACCATCCAAGTGAAGTTCACTCAGTGCAAATGGAGAATTGAATTCACTCCTCTGTACATTTTCGGCCACAACATTTGGTTTCATATTAAAACGAAAATCAGCATTTCGACTCGCTCACATGCTCTCGGTATCAGTTTGGAATGCATTTATGATAAATGAAAATTCAAATTCAATATTCAAAGTGGCTACAGTGCATGCCACAAGCGTTGGCCCGCAATTAAATTTCACATTTTCACAACCCCTCCGCCCCCTCGCCATCTGTACTGGCTGCTAAAAGGCAAAGAAGACACAGGAGGTCAAGTTATGGTTCGGCTCATAAATTACGTCTTTGGCACAATATTTGTGTGCGAAAAATAGATTAGAAGCAAAGCTCAAGTTTTTGTGTTGGTTTTTCATTGTCAACAGACAGAGAAGACGAGTGCCGGGGGGGTTGTGGGCAACTCATAAAGAGCGCCGGCCAACGTGCATTTGCCGTAAAACGCCGACAGGCAAATAAATTGCAGCTGACACCGAACGGGTGCGCTGTGCCACTTTAAAGCGACTGACCGGCCGGTCGAGTTCGGCTACATGACCGGCATAGCGAAGTGCGTGTGCGACGCAACAATGGACGTGCATCGACAGCTCGGCGCCGGTGCTGTGCTGAAAGCTGAAAGTTTGCCCAGCATGCGAGCGATGCATTGCGAAAATGTTTGCTGTTGGCAACAATTGATTCTGTTGTTCGGCTGCATTGCGGCTGCTGCTGCCTCATCAGGCGCTGCCGAGAAATTACAGGCATTTGCGGCGGTGCACTTTTGTCTCTGATGCAATTTGCATTGCGGGCGGCGTGCGGCGAGCGGCAGCGGGATAGTTGATTTTTATTCAAAAACTTCTCAACACTTTTCCAGTGTGCCTGTAATTGCACAGTGTGGACAATGTGTCCAGCTTTGGGTTGTTGCAGCTGTGCTGCAGTTCTATGTTAACTCATTTGCAAGTCGTGTACGAGTATGTTTGCGACTGTTTTGTTGGCTGATTTTTGTTTTGTTTACTGCAACACATGCTCGATGTGTTAGCTTTCCTACTTGTCTATTCCCGAAAACAGATATTATACAATACACAGGAACAATCTGCAGCTTGAGTTTTGAGCAACTCAAATTCGTAGAGATTGACAGCTTTATGCAAACACGAAAATTAATTATGGTTTACAAATATTCAAGGAAAAATTAACAAAAAAAACTCCATAATTTCAAAGTACTGGAAGTGTTTTTTTAAAATAATAAAATGTTGCTGCTTGAAGACTTAGCATAGTTCCTGTGGATAATCTGCATTTACATACATCACAATGTTGCTGTTTGAAGACTTGGAATAGTAGATAACACTATTCAACACAAAAAAAATTTACCTAAAAATAAAAGTGTTTTCTAGACTAACTTTGGGCCACTGAAAAATCTTCGAAAAGCTGGTTTTTCGCTGTTTTTTTTTATTGATAAAATAACTTATCTCTTTTGGTTTTAAAATCTAAGAAAAAATATATATTATTTGAGCAAATATTAAGCCTAACATCAATAGAATTGAAAGAAAAGTGACAAAGTTATGATGCACTGAGTGAAAACACCAACTTTACATTTATTACACTGTGCGAAAAATTTTTTGCCGAGACCCACCAAAATGTTGATATAGGCGTGAAACTGGATGTCAGTTCTAGTAACCTGGCATAGTCAGTTCTTCATTTTCTGACCCAAAGTCCTTCTTAAAGGACTTTAAAATTTTAAGGACATACAAATTTCAAATATTTTTTTTAATATTTACGGTTGTGCAATGATGAAGTTATGAGTATCAAATGAAAAAGAAAAACTATTTGATTTTAACTAAATTCTCTATTTTGAACTTTCATGACCAAAATATGTCGGGTAAGGAAAATATACATGTTTTGGATCTCAGTGTGTAGATTCATACATCTAAATTTTATTCTATTTCAAAGTTCTGAAAGGTAAAAACATACATCAATGACAAATATTTCAAGTTAAATAGGTAGACTGCAAGGCCCAATGTGACGCCAGATACGAGGTGAATGTGCTCCATTTCCCTCTCTTTGTGAACCAGTTTTCAAATGCTGAAAAAGCTAAGCTGTGCTAGCTATGATAGGATAGGTTAGGTTAAAGAAGAACAGTGTGCGGCATGCACTTACACCTGGAGACCCCATTGGGTTCATTCTCAATTCTTTCAAGCTGTGCTGGCTATCTCAACCACACATATGTATCTATTGGGTCTAGAGGGGAAGAAGTAATCCTCCAGCAAAAGCATGGCAGTTGCTCAGCACGTGTTTAACATTATCTTCTCTATGTAATAAACTGATTCTTCTTACATGTGTGGTTTAAGTTAGTTAGCCGATCGCTCGACTAGAGGATTCGGAAGGCACTGGAGCGCATTGTGAGGCCCAAGCAGAGTGTGGCAAGCTTCTCTTTCTTTCTTTCCTTCTCAACCATTGACCAGTCTGAGCTTTGAATGAAACTGTTGATAGTCCTTAGTAGTGTAGAACCTACTATGTTCTATTATGATTACGAACCAGGGGTGTAGCTAGAACTTGGCCATGAGGGGGAGGCGGGTTAAAAAAATGTTTTCCCCCAATTTAGTATTACTTACGTGCTTTTTAAAGTAAACTGCGATTTTCAAAAAGGGGATTTTGTGATGGTACCACTTATATGTGAGTTATTTTATTGGACATTTATATAATTTGATCGTTCAAAGACCATTCAAAACCTTAATTGTAATTTTTTAAATTGGATTTAAGCATCCCAATAACATAAATTTAAAGCATTTTAACTGAACATTTGGCTATCGAAAGACGCCATCTCATCATTTGACACTTGTCACTGATTTTTCGACTAAAAGCTGCATTTTAACCATCAACCACTCCCCGTTTTCTCCTGATGAGACATCGTGCGACTTGCACCTTTTCAAAAAAATTTGCATTAGCCGATGGAAAAAATGGCTATTAATTCGTTCAAAATGCTTGTACCGACATCCTGAAGGACATCCCAGCCGACGATCTAAAATACTCATTAGACATGCTTTTAGATCATGAAAATAGCTTTGGAAAAAATAGAAAATAAAAAAACATATCAGTTTTACCAAAGAACCACCCTCCCCCCTTGGCTACGCACCTGAAGAAGACAATGTCCTGTAAAAACTGCAATAACATAAAAGAGAATTCAACTATTTAGAACAATCAGTGACGCACACAGGATTTCATTTTGCTGGGTTTGTGTACAACTTTTCAAAACAATTCCATTTTAAACCATATTTTGCACCAGTATTTTTTGTATTTGTGGAGGGTGGTTTAAACCCCCAAAACTAGCCTTTGCGTGCGCCACTGAGAACAATACTACTATTTAGAAAAATGTAGGTGGGCTTACAAGTCAAGTAAACATGCATGCATTCGTACAAAAAACCATGAAAGTGGTCTCGGCTGCACTATTTTCCGCTTATTTTCCATTTTAATGCCACTTTATCGCCAAATTTAAAGCGGCCACAATTAGCAAAGTGACTAATAATTCATTTTAAGTGCTCTCACAGGTGCACAATGTGCACATCATTACACTCACACACACTCACACATATGCGCATGCAAGTGTCCTTTCAAATACTCGCGCACAATTGTGCTAGAATATTTTACAAATGTGCTCAAAATTAATTACCGTTAAGCAGTGCAATATGCATGAAGCAACAAAAACAGTACCGAAAAATGATTCACTAGTTGGAAAATGAAGCGGAAGATTTGAATTGATTTCAATTGGAAAATGCCGTTTTTAATCGCAAAGCGCTTTAAAATTGTGTTATAATTTTTTTTTGGTTATTTTGTTTTTTGTTATTTTTAATGAGCATTTGTATAGATTGCACTGAGTTGCAAAACTTTCGTATGTAGTTTGTAAGGCTCAGAGTGAGGTGTGTCTGTGTCTGGCAAAGTGAGTTGATTTGAGCTGGTAGCCTTAATTTGGCCATTGCCGTACGTCCATTTGTCCGTCAGATAAGTTAACAAATTCATATTTCAGACATACCAAAAATTGTTATGTGACCAACTCAGAGTTCATTGAATTCCATTGCAAATCATATAAATTACTAGAGAGACCTCTGAAACAAGCTCAGATCTGTGCAGTGTCCAAGAAAGATTCAAATTGTTGTATGAAGAAACATGATTTAATGAACCCAGTAGCGCATAATAAAGTCGTTGAAATCGATTCAAATTCTTTTACACTATAAAATGTGTATAAAATGCGCCTTTGTGTGTGTTTGATTAATGCCAATTGTGAGGCACAGCAGTGGCATTAAAATCTAAATTTCATTTAAAATAATGCAAATTTATTGCAAAAATCTCTCAATTGCCAAGTGGCTTATGAATTGTCAATGCTTAACTCTTACTTTGTTTGTTTTGTTTTTGCAAAATAATAAATGCCGCTTAGTGTCCGTCTGTGCTGAGCGTGCTGGAAAATTGCACAATATTATGGCGTCAATGTGTACAGTACATTTGCACTCGTATGTAGGTGTGTGTCAGTTGCGCCCAGTCCATATGCCGTCATAAGCCGTTTGCAATAAATCATAAATGCGGTTTTATTACAGCGTTTTGAAGGACTCCATTGGGAGTTCAATGCGACGAATGTGTGGCTTCGTTTTCTATTTTTATTTTTGCAGCGCAAAAAAATTAATAACAATCGGAATACAGTAGAGAGCCGTGAATGAAATAGGCCGTAAAACGATATACTTATATCGGGTTTGAATAGAAAAACGGTTTAACCCTCCAATGCCCAACAAGGTCCATAGGGACCTATGGCGTTTTTAAAAGCAATTATTTTGTATTATATACGTTTTTGCCGATCTGTCTGTAGTAAAAAATATATATATGTTTACTAAAAATCAAATCAAATACTGCCTGTAATAACACCTAAAAAAAATAACGGGAAAACTCGTTTTCTCTTTCGGTGGCTGTCCTCTCAGCTGGAAATGGCAAACCTCTGAGAGTAAAAATTGCTTATGAAAAAGCTCCCAACCTGCCGTTCGGAACCGGCATAAAACTGTAGGTCCCTCCAACCCGTGTACAGATTCACACGCACAACACGGGTAGTTGCGGGAAGCTAGGCCTTAGTCTCGCGTAAGCGGGCTGTCGTGCCAGTCAATTATTAAAAATTATTATTATTATGTTTACTAAAAAATATACACGAAGCTTAGGCTTTTGGCTTTCCAAACACATCTACACACATTATGTAACACTACATTACACAATTATTACATTAAACAATATTACAAAAGAGGTCCCTGGGGACCTTGTTGGGCTTTGGCCGTTTGAAAAGTTGTTGATTATCGGAGGGTTAAGGGTGATTTTAAACCCAATAAACCATTGTTTGTTAGCACTCAGTTCTTAGGTTGTAGACATAACGCGAAAAGTTGTTGTCTCTGATGGGTGAGTTTCGTATCTGGACAAAGGACATAGGACTAACAACAATTGTACAAATAAGTTTACTCCACAACTCTCATAGTTTAGTGTCTTCGAACAAGGACGAACAACAATTGTACCAACAAGTCTACACCACAATTCTCATAGTTTAGTGTCTTCTCAAACATACTCGTACTTCACAATAAGTTTCAACACTTCTATACAACAAGCAGAGTCGAATTTTTCAGGCACTGGATCCTTACAAGAATAGATCCTTACCAGAAAGACGAATGAAATCTGTCCGTGAACTCAATATCTGTCCAAATTGTCTTGAAACATGCTTTACAATAGTTTTCAACATTTTTGTACAAGAAGAATTACTCATGCAGACTATGCAATGTCTTGAAAGATTTTGAAAAAAGTCTCAAAATCGAATAAAATCTGTTCAAGAACTTAATATCTGTCAAAATTGTCTTGATACGAAGCCCTATACAGGATACTAATTTAAAATGGATCAAATTTTACCAACCTTAAACATTTGGCATTCTAACGAACTCTTCTCACTAAACAGAGACCAGATCAGAACTATAATCGGTGTTCTAATGGGTTACTGCTTAATTGGCACCCACGCTAAAAGCCTGGTTTGTTTTCAAACTTTTGTCGCAGCTCCATGGAGAAAGAGGAGGAGAAAATATAATTCACATACTATGCGCCTGGTCTGCTTTATTCAAAAGAAAAATGAACTAGTTAGGCAACTTCTTCTTCGACAGTCTGGGCAATGTAGTCGATAAGACCATTCGCTGTATTCTAAGCTTCGCAGGAAGCTTTAACTGGTTCAATGAGTGAGTGGTCTTAAGTTCGAAAATTAATGAAGATACAGTTCAGGTTATTCGAAGTTCATTAAATGTTGGTCCAAGCGTCGACAAGTCTCTTGAAGTTGTGACAAGTTTCTTGAAGTTATTTAATCAAAGTTCAAGTTATTTAAATTTGGTCTAAGCATCAAATTAATTTGATGAATTTCTTAAAGTTATTTATTTTTCATCTTTCTTGAGGCAAATCGTAACAAAGATACTGATTGTGATACCCGAAAGTATGTGAAAACACAAATCTGGTTATGCGAAGTTCAAGTTATATAAAGTTGGTCTTAGCATCGGAACAATCCGATAAATTTAAAGTTATTTAAAGTTGTGATTGAAACAATCCCGAGCGTCACTCAAATCTGTCAAGCTCCTTCAGCGGTAAAGAAATAATCCAAAGTCTTCAGGTCGTGAGCCAGGAGGTCCCAAAAAATGGCTTATTGCCTTTTGACTGACTCGTAGAACCTGCGGGTCGTCTTTTTGTTTTATGTTAGTTTGGTGAAACCGCCGCAGAGATCGTCAATCGATTCCATGATATCAATGTTAACACTTTGCTGACCGGTCACGGTTGACTCGTGTTTTCGAGTCACGAGTAAACATGTGATAAGCTTGATTGTTGATTTGTGATGGTGATTGTTATACTTTTTATCATACGAAAAAGACATATTAAGAGTTGAATAATAAATAAAATTTATTAAAGTTTATATTGTTTTACTTTCACATCCGCTGTCAAAACAATAGCCGGGCACATGAGGTAAATTTCAGAAAAGTTGCCGGTCAGCAATGTGTTAAATTCCTTGAATGGCTTGGCATCAACTTTTTGAACGGCTCGTTTATCGTATAAAAGTATTGTTTCATGGTTAGGTTAAGGCAATGTTCGGCTTTTCAGGCTTTTCGCATGTATAGTACTTTATTTATTTCCTGCATCAATACTTTCGAAATTATCCTATGAAAACTGAATGACATGAATGGAATTGTCTGAATACTTCGGTGTACTTTTTATTCTAAACAGCAAAGAATGTTGTTAAGCTATCGTTTTATTGTTAAAAATTTGCATTAGCATCTTCTTTTCTTCAAAACGAAAAAATTGTGCAACTACATCGTTAAAACTGGCCACAGTAGCCCTTTTTTTTCACATTTGCCACACAATGCACAAACCAATAAGAAGAAATCATTGTCTCGCAAAATCTATTAATCGCGGTTAGTCTCATCCCCATCGAATCGACAAATGCGCCAACGAAATTGCATTGCACAAATGTGCAGCGGCAATAAATGAATAAAATCTGCCACATCGGCAACGGCCTTATTGGCGACGTTATTATCCGCGGCGCAATCAATGAGTGCAACAGCAGCAGCGTCGTCATTGCCGTTGACATATTAAAACTGTCAGCAGATAATGACAACTTTTCGTTGCTTATTGAAATTTTTCGCACAAAAATCGTAACAAAATTTCACTTTTTCAACTCGCAGCCACAATGACAGCCGTGATGAGCAGCATTCACTCAAAGTGCATGTGACATTTCAATGGTTGACAATAATGGAATGCAACTAGGCGCACATTGCGTCAACTTATTGCTTATTGATTTGTGACGGAACGTTGGCAACTGTTGTGAAGTGAAGTGGAGTGAACTAATTTGGATTTGGAAGGACTATCAAATGGTTCAGCACGATTAAGAGAGATGAAGAGGGAGAGAGAAAGCTGATGTAGCGAATGTGTAATTGAAAGAGACTTTGTTCACTTATAAACCAATGATGATCAATTACACTGATCAACAGCAAAATGGCTTTTCTGGTTCTGACATCAGTTCTAGGGTAATTAAGGACCGCTGATTTCGAATCCGCAAACCGTTTTGAAAACTTAGTTTCCGTTTTCGCAAAAAATGGGCGTGTCACTTTTTCGGATTTTCCCTGACTTTTTTCACGTTTGGGATTGTAATTTCAAAACCAATAAACCGGTTGACATGATTTTCACTTTGTGGCATTTACAACACCTCACGGTTTCATTTCCGATGCAATTTATTTTTATAGGTTTTAAAATTCCGCGGCAATTGGACCTCAAAGTCGGAAAATATGGAATTTCAAGGCGTTTTCTTTGATGTTAAAAAACAAACACATTTTTCGTAAATCAATTATCGAGTTATGTATAACAAGAAAGCGGAAACATGAAATTATACAACACAGTCAAATTTTTTGGCGTGAGTCCCATTCTCATCGAAATAATAGCAAAAATGTACCATAGTCATTTTCAAAATTTTTGATACTATTTCCTTAAAAAATTAAGGGCCTCAAAATATGTTCTTTTATATATTCGATTCACTGTCTGGAATACAAGCGAAAAACGACAAAATTTTGAATTGCTTCAAACAAAACAAAATTAAAAACTTTGCATATTTTGAGGCTCTTACTTTTTAAAGGAAAAAAACGGAAATCTGTTGAAAATGACTTTGGTACATTTTTGCTATTATTTCGATGAGAATGGGACTCACGCCAAAAAATGTGGCTGTGTTGCATTACTTGATGTTTCCGCTTTCTTTTTATACATAACTCGATAATTGATTTACGAAAAATGTGTTTGTTTTTTAACATCAAAGAAAACGCCTTGAAATTCCATATTTTCCGACTTTGAGGTCCAATTGCCGCGGAATTTTAAAACCTATAAAAATAAATTGCATCGGAAAAGAAACCGTGCGGTGTTGATAATGCAACGAGGTGAAAATGATGTCAACCGGTTTATTGGTCTAGAAATTACAATCCCAAACGTGAAAAAAGTCAGGGAAAATCCGAAAAAGTGACACGCCCATTTTTTGCGAAAACGGAAACTAAGTTTTCAAAACGGTTTGCGGATTCGAAATCAGCGGTCCCTAATTACCCTAGAACTGATGTCAAACCCAGAAAAGCCGACCAAAAGTCGAAATTTGTTGCCCTGTGTTACTAAACGCTCGGGATCGCCTGAATTGTTTTCAGATTTTCCTTTTAAAAAGATTTTCAAATATGTTTTTCAACTCTCTTTGGGAATGAAACTATGGAACCTACATCCCTTCCCATCCACTTTCTCTTTTTCCCATTCCCATCTCCTCTATCAGCCTTTTTCGTGAGCCTTAAGTACAATGGGCTATAAAGCCAGAGTGCTTGAGGTAATGACCTCCCCAAGGTTATTTCCTCGACTCCCCCTCACATCCATCCATTTATCCATTGGACGTACATGGGCATACTCAGGATCTCATTTTGAGTAGTTTCCATTCACAAGTTTTGGGCCCAAATTGTATTTGAAACCATGTTTGACACCCAAAATGTTTGTAGGAATTGGGTTTGAACCCTGAGAGTATATGAATGGATATATGTTTTTTTTCTGGAACAATACCCTTCGATACGAATTAACCATCGAAGCAGCTCTCATCTGTCAATGTTATATTTTTTTACTATAGTTTTACATTTCACTATAGAAAGAATCGCTCCTCAACAACACTTTTGAAGTATTTAAATTAATTTGCAAACCTGACTATTTATTCGTTCAACTCACAAAATATAACTTGAATATTATGGTCGTAGTAACTGAACACTTAATTGAATTCCCAGATCGTGTGATGTATGTAACTATCACACCATCATTTTTTGTGAACTATGTTAAATCATTGGTTTGCAGGCAATTTCAAAGCCTTGTAAAAACCAAACTAGAGGTGACCCAAAAACAAAATTACATATTCGTAATCAGCGGCTGCGGCAATATAAGGAACCGTTCAGAAACTGGGCGGGTTTTTTGAAGAGCTGAAATTGTTTGTACTGTCAAAAATTTTGGTATAATTTAAGTTTTTGAGTTTAAATAAACTTCAAACATTTTTTTCAACTGCACCAATGGACTGATTAAAATAAAATTTTTCAATGTGTTGGTGCCTAGTAAGAGTTTTATAGTATATTTTTTTGACATTTTTTTGCATTAAAACTTCCACGATAATAAAGGATACATTTTTAAAAGGAAATTTTTATATCCTTCCGCCAGGATAATTAAAAAAAAAATATTTGATTTGAGTTGGAGACATAGTTCTTTTTCTTTTGATACCAATATTGTTAGACTACGATGAGCTCGACTATTCAAATTAATTTTTTTAATTGGGATGTAGCTTGTAACTTCAAGACCCAGTAAAACCAAAACTAGAGGTGACCTGAAAAAATAGTTACATATTCGTGATCAGCAACTCCGAAAATATAAGAAATAGTTGAGCAACTCCGCGGGTTTTTTGGAAACCGCAAAATTGTTGTAACAACATTCAGAAAGTTACACTTCTCCACATATATGACTCTTCGAACAATATAAAAGGACTCGCAATAGACCTTTTCCTTGCTCCTACTGAAAAAACGACTGATACACCACAGAAAAAGTTGCCTAAATCTGAACCAACTGAACACAGTACGTCAGAAACAGTCACAAAGACTTACTGAATGCCATCGAAAAGGTGTAAACTTGACATTAGATTTTACACTTCACAATAGCCAACAACAAACAAAACCATTTTATCAATACACCTGGCCACACCTGGCCCAACATTAAAAACCATTCAAAATCATTCAATAAACGCCCATCAATCTTTGGCAGATTCTGCACTTCCGCCCAACGAGCCAACTCCCTCAATGCGGCGCTTGTTGACCGTTTGTGCTGCCACAAAAACAGTCCTTCGACAGATGGGTTTATGACGCAAATTTGTGGGTCGTTTTGTACTTTTTTGTTTCTTTATGCTTTTCCAATACGTTTCGCGCCAACCGGAAGTGTCATTTGAATGCCAAAAACCAAAGAGAACCATTCAGCCATTCAGCGATTCAGGCTTTCTTCTATTGTTAGGCTTTGTAGAAGCGCAAAATGTGCCAATAAGTTGTCCGAGAAGCGCCAGGAATTTCCATTTCCATTCAAATTAATTCAGATTGTGCAATGCACAGATTTTTTTGTTCTTTGGTCAACTGGAATGCAAATATTTGCAGAAATTAAATTATGTGGAAGAGTTAATGATAACCGCACTTTGGCATTGGCGCCAATGTCTTTTCATTTCGAAAAGCGTATTAGCTAACCAGTTTTTTGGCAGCCATTTTACTGCCAGTTTGATGTGAAAAGCTGAACATTTTGAAAAAAGTGACTAAAGTATTAAAGCATTAAAGTTGATCAGTTTCAGCCAACATTTTCTATCGCATTACCAACTAGAATTGATTTAAAATTATGTCAGCAACTTCTGGCTGTGGTTGACTGCTGGCTCTGCTCGGCTTAGCTGCTCAAAGAAAACTGCACGGCACACAATCAATAAAGTAAAATAACCACAAATTTGCTGCTTGTTTGTATTTAAATAAAATTTCCCTACTTTCAGTCGTTCGTTGTGCGCTCCGGCAGCCGCTCAACCGCCGAACGCAACCACTGACTGACAATTTGCGGGCGTGCTTGCTTTCAGTGGCCAATAATGGAGCAACGCGGTTATGTTGCTGGAATTTTGAGTGCTACTGCCGATGCACAGTGGGGCAAATAATTGTAAAGCTAATTGACTAGAAATTCGTAAGTCGATGTTACTGGAAATAATTTGTTGATAGATAAAATGAATAAAATTGTTTTTGTATTAAAGGGACCAAGTGCAGTTTTTGAGGTTCAAAATCCCAAATGTTTCAGTGGCGCCCAAATACAAAAATTGCTAGTACAAAAGATAGTTTCAAATGGTATTGGGCCCAAAAGTTGTCCGCAAAACCCCCCAAAATGAAATCGTGTGTGCGCCACTGATCTGTTTGTTACAAAAATTGTGTAGGGCAAAAAATAAAATTGCAAATGGGTCCAAATGGCGTTGGGCTTAAAAGTTATATATGAAATCTGTTTCAGCGAGTCTTCAGAAAACATTCACTAACCTTTGCCTGCAACTGTCTTGACAATGAATCCACAATTTTTCTAATCAAATGCTTCATTTACACCAGTGTGCGCTACACAGTTTGCGAAATAAAAAGAGCCGTCAAAAGGATAGCAACAAAAGCAACAGCGTCATTATGTTTAACAGTGGCAACAACAATAATAACAACAACAACAATTGCAATGAAAATAACACCAACAACGATAACAACAACAACAATAAGGACAATGGCAATGACTTGAAGCAAACAAAACGTTCGGACGTCTGCTAAACGCAATTGCGACGCAATCAAATTGCGCTAAGGACACGAATGCCAAAAGCGCTAACCAAAACTGACGCTCGAGACTGTGCCGCCTCCTCAACTTGCTCGCCTCAACGAATGCTCGACGACCCGCCCGTCTTTTGTGCATGGCGCATGCAGTAGCAACGCAAACAGACCGATTCTTAAAATTGTTTTCGTGACTCAAATTTTTTCCTTGCGAACGTGTTTGGAAAGCATACGATGTGATTTTCCATCAAATTGAGTTGAGAACTTGGACAGCCAGCTTGCGTTGATAATGGACAGAAATGGCAAGAAAAATGGCACAGAAAGAAATGGAAATATAGAAAACAGATCCACAGACATATTGGGTGAAGCTGCGTGAGGCAACACAAAGGATGTCATTGCCAACAGGCGGACAATTACATTCGTTGTAAACAAATAACTGGTAACATTTTAATTTCAGTTTTGTGGTTTGTGAGATATTTTTTCAATTTTCTTATAGCAGTTTAACCCTTTCAGTCACTATGTCCAATATATTGGACTACAGCCCATACAATTCATACAGAACGGGTTTATTTTCATGTTGGAAAGGGTTAATTGAAAATATCTTAGGAAACCACAGAAAAATATTTAAAAAAGTATAAAAATAAAAAATAATTATAAAATACACAAAAATTAAAAAAATGTAAAAAATAAGCAAATAAGACTAAATAAGTTGTTTCAAACCGACTAATTATTACATGTTGGTGTCTTTAAAAAGTTTTCATTTTGACCTTTGAGAATCGATGGAAGATATCTATATTTACTTATATGCAATTGTATTGTAAGGTTCTGTAAAACAGGATACTCGTTAAAACATTTCTATACATATTTTGATAATATGAGAGACTGGCACAATCTTACAATATTTCAGATAAATGTAATCAATTCGTGCCAAATATAATCAGAAGATTTTGATTTTAGAATCATCTCCAAGTTGTTTGAGATTTTTGGGACACATTTTTTGAATTTAATGCTAAAGCTACATAAATTTTCTATGAAATAGAACGAATTTTAATTTCAAAATAACTCTAAAAATAAAATAAAATGAAGAAACATGAAATAAGTAGGTAAGTGCTTAGTTATAAACGTATAAGTAAAAAAAAAAGAAAAAAAAAAATGATACATACTTACATACACATGTGCCATACGTCTAAGAGTTAACTTTTAAAATATTCAAACACCCAACAATGCATTCTCATTCTCATAAATTTCTTTGTAAATATTTGATTCGAAATGGCATCACCAAAACTAAGATAAGAGCCAACAACTATCGCAAAAACAATCAACTTAATACACGGCAACTTAAGAGTACAAGTGTGCATATTATTACATATGTATCATTCTATACATATATACAAATGTACATAAATATGTGCCAAACAATGAGGAAAGACTATTCCCATGTTAACAAAACTATTCGACATGAAACAAAACGATTCGCAAATAATGGAGCAGGCAGAATCGTCGAAACAATGGCTTGAACAAGACTGGAATTGGGCGCAACATCCAAAACAATAACAACAACAACAACATAAAATAAACATTCAATTCAACATTCAAACAATGACTGAACATGAGTAGTGAAGAGTTTAAATGCGCAAATCACATGCAGACTGTGTTGTATCCATTGTCCCGTAGAATGCTTTGCATTCTTCCATGCATTAGGCGACCGCATTCGTTGGGGTCACAGAAAGGGCACCCAAGCCAAGAGGGTCAACACAGCTAACAAGATTAATATGTGAGCTATGTTGTTCGTAGTAAATTAAATGAAATCCTCTGTTTGCAATGGGGAGAAGTGGTCGAACGCCACTCGAGTTAAAGTGTTACATGTTGTACCAGTTTATGTAAACAACAACACAACCAATAAATATTTCTTTTCTGCATCAGACAGAGCAAAGTTTAAGTTTCATATCTAGAAAAAAAGTTTAATCACATTTTATATGTAAAGTTTAAAATTTCATATTCAAATATATTTTTAGTCGCATTCTACAAAATATTTTTTTTCTTTTGTGCTTTGTTAATAAATATTTCAGTCGAAAATTTAAATTATTTATTATTTATCTTTTTTTAATTATTTCATATTTATTTCAAAGTGATTGTACAACGATGAAATATAAAAAGTGTAATGTTTAACACTAGAAAGACCGCAAGTTTTCCATACCTACAAAGTGTATGTCCAGTGATATCTCGAAAAGTACACATGGGATTTGGCTAATTGTACATAATTGTAGAATCTTAATTGTAGAACCCTAATTGTAGAACTAATTGTAGAACCAGATAAAAAAATTTAAGTCATCTACCGTGTAAATCGAGGGATAGGTGTACAGATATTTGACAATGAAATCCCGTCAAAATGACCGCAATGGCCTTTCTAGTCGTAATAGAGGAAGTGCCTAAGTACCCTAAAAATGTATTTAGGGACACACAAAATATGATTGTGTTATTCCGCTTTCATTGTAATCAAGTAGTTGACTACACGGCGGCGATTGAAGCCGACGCCATTTTGAAATTCTGTGGTCATGTTATTCTGTTCTTTCATTTATTAAATTCTTCGTCCATTCCGAAATATATTTCTCACAAGTTTGTTTTTTTTAATTTTGATCCACTTATTTGTTGTTAGTTCAACAGTTAGTTGCCTTCTAGAGTGCGTCGCGCTGAAACACGAATGACTTATAAATATAATTGGTAACGTCAACATTGATAATTCCAAAGAGTAACAGAAATTGTCTTAGGACCCTCTGGTTTTGCAATAAAAATGATAATAATAGATGTATGTTTTGCATTTGTGCAGATTTTTTCAATTTTTCATGCTGATTGCATATTTTTAGGGATAAATAAAATAAATTTTGTCGAATTTTCGATTTAATATACGGCCAAATTTTGTTCATTGATGGTTCTATATTACGAACGAAAGTGAACGCAAAACAAATCCTGTGAAAATGATCAGCAATGCATACAAACAGAATTTGAAAATGTTGGTAACTTGACGTAAATTTAAAAGTTTTAACGTAACAAAAACAAAAACAATTGAGGTACCGTTCACTTGACGAAACCAAATATTCATTGTTTTGTAAATAATGTGAATGCTCAAATAAAAACAATTCGAAGGGTGAAAAACAACATAAATATTCGTTATATCGAATAGCAAATTTCATTTTTTTTCGTAATATAGAACCATCAATGAAAAAAATTTGGCCGTACGTTAAATCGAAAATTCGTTAAATGGAAAGTTCGTTATACTGGACGTCCACTGTATTTGTATTTTGAAAATGCTTTAATAAAACAAGATATTTGTTAGAAAACTGAATATGCGAGACTTACTTCTTTAAGAAGGATGATTTAAATCACACAAAAATTTCGATCGATTTAACGGATTTTTCGATTTAACAAATTGGGGATATGATTCGTTATATTGGACGTTCACTGTACTTTTTAGATATTTTCCTCTAAGTTTTGCCAATTTTCAGATTTTTTAAGTAAAAGCCTCAGCTTTCCAAATTTTGAGAAAACATTAAAAGCGAAAATGGCCACATCAGTTTTTAATCTATATTGAAAGTTTGAGTAACTTCGTGCTAACCATGTATTTTTACAATTTTTTTCACTCAATAGACTAAAAAACAGAAAATATGTGTTTACATTTTTTTGTGAAAAAAGTTTCAAATTTGAGCCGCTTTTGCACAGACACTAATTAATTTTTTGCACAGATTTTTTGGGGTTTTCTTAGTTGGAGTTTAACCTTTCAAATGACATCAAAATCGTAAAATTTTGAGACTATACATTTTTTGAATTTTGTCTATGGAACGCATCACTGTGCATTGAGGGGAATCTTTTAGTTGCAAACATTTTGAAGCAGCTCTTCATTCTTAAGGACCTAAACTTTATATCACAGCACTTACACATCGCAGCAAGTTCACACTATGGATTTGAAATTCAAAAGTTAACTTCTAAATTTCCAACCTTTTATAATAAAATTTCAGTTCTCTCATACTACTCTTTATGATATCATCTGGCAACCCTAACCTAGAGACCGCTTTGAAGAGAAGGAATAAAAAGACTAAGTTCAAGCAAAAAGTATGGAACATTGTATATTCTTTGGTTCAAGACAGTCTTTTACTCATGAGTTCATTTTGTCACAAAAAAAAAATGTGTAAATTGTTCACAAAAAAAAATATTTAATGAGAACTGTGCAAAATCCCAACCAGCGCAATGAGCTCTCACTGCATGCCGATCATTGCATCAGCAACGAGCCGAGCGCCGCTGAGCTTCGTTGTTGTTGTTGAATGTGTACTTTTGTGTATCTAACGTAAGTCTGCTAGCATATGCGACGCTTGGGGCGCTATCAAGTCGCGCATTGGGTGACATACCCATCCGGTGGAATGAGAGAGAATGCACAAATGACGCCGATTAAAGCATTTGCGAAAAATTATTCACATTGCCAAAAAGTTCGCATGTGTCTTGCTAGCACTAAGTACCCACCCCGCACTTACTGCGTCACTCGTACAAAGTACAACAAACACAACGCGTTGGCATGGCAATCCGGTTTTCTTTGCAACAGTGTCTGCCTCTGAGTCAGCTGTAGCGCACTTTGCATTTTGTGTTTGTTTGCTTTTCAACGCATTTTCGTTGACTCACTCGGCGGCTCTTCAGTTGTACACGAGCAATTTTTCGCCGCGTTCATTCAAATTTTCCACTCATCGCTGAAATTCGACGGTAGGTTTTCGCTGTTCGGCGCGAATAAATAGCAGCAGTCAGGTATGTGTAGTCGGGGCGGTTCGTTACCTCTCAGTTGAAAAGGTTGGCAGCACTCCCTTTAATTGCAGCAAAATATACTGCAATGATGAGTATCAAACAAAACAAAAGTTTCCAACACAAAATCAAACAAACAAAAAACAATTTTCAAAACTGAAAAACAAAAACATTTCAAGATCACTTTCTATCCTTAAACAAGATCGATTGCGATTAAGAAAAGATAAGAAATTCTCTCAATTTTCGTCGAGGGGTTTAATTGATAAGAGGCTGAAGAGGGTACAGGTGATCGCCTTTTTTGTTTGTTGCTGCT